>JAHTLZ010000012.1:865845-896974 GCA_023846285.1 Phrynocephalus versicolor
ACACACACACACACACACACACACACACACACACACACACACACACACACAGGGCTTGGTGGAGCCCACCAGCTGCAGCCCGATGCCTTCTTTTCAGGCCGAGCCCCCAAAGCCCAGTTTCTGAAGCTCCTGGGGACTCACCCGTTCCCCTGGCAGCCCAGTCTCTGGCTGACATCCCGCTGGAGAAGACCTTCCAGGAGGGCCTTGAGTTCGGGGGAAAAGGACTCGGGCAGCTCCACGTTCTAGGCAGCAAGAAAGAGAGCTGGAGGACGAGCCTAGAGAGAGACACACAGACACACACAGAGCTGCCCGCCCCAGAGGGCAGGGACTCCCTCCCACAGCCCAGAGGGCAGGGGGCCCGGGGGGGGGGGCTGTCCCTGAGAAGAACTACCAGAAACAGCTCTGGCCTCCAAGGGCCAGCCAGAAGGAAACCGGGCAGGAGATGGCCAGGCACAGCCGGCCAAAAACCTTACCACCGTGAGCGTCATGCGGTCAATTTCATGCTTGTCTTTGGTTTTGTGCTGCCTAAAAGGGCTGTGCCTGAGATAAAGCCGGGGGGGGGCACAGAGAAAGAAAGAGAGGGGTTAAGCAGGCAGGAAGGGAGGAACCGGTGGGGAATGTGTGCATGCTTAAAAAGCACAACCACCTGCAAAGCACACAAGCCAGAACACCCAACTGGTGGCCTGAAGCCCATCTGCACCTAGAGGAGGGAGCTGGCTCCCACCACCACCACCACCCACCACCCCCCAACCCCGTGAGATTCTCTGCTCCATGCCCGTGGGAGAGATGCCCTGGCCAGAGACTCACAGAGGGAGGCAGCAGGGAGGAACCGGCTAAAAGTCTGCACTGGACAAAGCCCCTGGGTGACCCCATTATATCCCTGAACATAACCCCCCACCACCACTGCTAATTCAGCTGCCATCATCTCCAGCCTGCCTTCCTGTTGGTCCCCCCAATTCTGCTCACAGGGACCTTTTTTCTGCAAGGAGGAAGGGGCTTCTCTCCCCGTCACTCACTCAGGCCCTGCCAGGCCTTCCAGCCAAAAATTGCCACCACCCCCCTCCGGCCCCATGCTGCTAGTGTTCCCGGGAGCACCGAGGGACCCCCCCTCACTCACTCCAGCCGGGGAGGAGGATCAATGGCCCCCTCCCTGCCCCATCCTGGCTGGTGCTGGTGCTTGGACCCTTCCCAGGACTCACCCTCGGAGGAGCTTGAAAAGCATGCAGCCCAGGGAGAACCAGTCGGCGCTGCTGTCATAGGCCGTCCCTTTCTGCAGCACTTCGGGGGCCATGTAGCCGTGGGTCCCCCTGGCAACAGAGTGTGTGTTGTGGTGGGGGTGGGGAACCCCAGGGAAAGCCACACCCTGCCCCAAAGCCTGGAACCCCCCTGGCCATCAACCCTGGGGTCAGAGGCAAGGGGGGGAGGGTACTCACACGCTGGCATGGGGCTTCTTTTTGGAAAAATCGCACGCCAGGCCCAGGTCTGAGATGCGAACGTGGCCATGTTCATCCAGGAGGATATTTGCTGGCTACAAGCACACCAAGAAGCCCCTGTTACTTAAGAACTGAGACACAGGAGCCTCTACCCACAGGAGAGGTTCAGCCAACTGCACGGGGCCACCAAACGAACATGTGGTGGGGGGGGGGCACCAATGCAGGCAAGAGTGACCAAGAGGACACCACCCGCACCTCCCCTTTTCCTCCCGTGCTGTCCCATTCTAGGGAGGGGCCTGAGGTTTCTACCGGGTTTCCCTTTCCCCCCTCCCCCCTCCACAGCCCCAGGAGGCTCCTCCAGGCCAGGCTCACCTTCAGGTCCCGGTAGACGACGCAGCGGCCGTGCATGTGTTCCAGCCCCAAGATGATCTCAGTGGCATAGAAGCGCATCTCCTTCTCGGAAAACACCCCGTGCTGGGAGAGGTGGTAGTGGAGGTCTCCGCCTAGAAGCCGGGAGGGGGGAGGGGGCCACTGGCCCATCCAAAGCCTTGGCCCCAGAGCAGACCAAGCCCACAAGCCCACAAGCCCTGGGGGGGGGGGACCCAGAAGGAAAGGCTCCAGAGGAGACCGGGTGTCGAGGAGGGCAAGAGGGGTGCCAGTCTGGTGGAATGGGGGGGGGCACGTGCATCAACCTCAGGCAAGCCCAGAATGTGCCCCCCCAGGGGCGGAGGGAGGCACCTGCACTGCCTCTCCACCCTCTCTCAACATGCTCCCACCCTTCCCCCCCCCCAAACACACACACTTACCATTCATCAGGTCCAGAATGAAGCAGAGCTTGTCTGGGGTGTGGAAAGCGTAGGTCATGCAGACGATGAAAGGGCAGTCCTGGGAAAGGCAGGCCGGAGGGTTATGGGGGAGCCCCACCTCTCCCAACCTCTCTCTACTCCCTGGCACCCTCCGCCCTAGCCCCCCCATCCCTCCCTCCCTCCCTCCTTTCAGGCCAAGCCCCTGCCTCCTCCCCCCCCCCTCTGCCTTTGGAGGCCCGGCCCAAGGAGCGCTCTGAGCTGCCAGACAGGAGAGCCCACCTGGTCTGTTGTTGTTGAAGGGTTTTCGGAGCAGGTCACCCCGCACTCACCCCGGTGCTGACGAGGGACAGCATGATCCTCTCGTTCAGGGCGAGCGTCTCTCCCTGCTTCATCTTGATCCTTTTCTTGTCCAGACACTTCATGGCATACCTGGAAATGGGGCACAATGGAGGCAGGGAGCTGGGCAGAGTCTGAAGGCTTCATCAAAGCTCCTCACGTCTTCATTACGAGCCAGTCCACTTACATCTTCCCCGTGTCAGCTTTTCGACAGCCGTAAACTTCTCCAAAGCCTCCTCTCCCAATGATCCGGTGGACACTGAAGTCATTCATGGTCAGCTGTGGACAGAAGAGATTGATGGGAGAGCTGAGCTGCTGAGCCCCTTCCCCCGATAGCAAATCCCCCCAAATCCCAGCCAGAGGCACCCAGGGAAGCACCCGTTCCTTGCAAGGTTTTGTTACCCTCAATGTCAGGGTTCAAAAGCAGAAGACATTTCAGGGCAACCGGGCCAAGCATGAGCTCCTTAATTCACATCCAGAAGCACTGCTCATGAACTTGGGGCTTAATCTGAATGCAGGAAGCTGCAAGGCATGGCAAACACCAAAGGCCCTCTGGGATCATCCCTGAGAAACCAGGGAAGAAGAGACTGCCTGTGAGCTTGAGCAGAGCATCCAGGGCTGAGAAAGGGCAGGAACAGGGCTGGTTTTGCATCCCAACAATCAGCTGTAATCCACTCCCTCCTTGGGAGGAAAGGTGTTTCCTCTTTCGTCTCAAAGCAAGAAGCAGTGGGGGGGGGTGTCTCCCTTGGTCTTTAAACCTGCCCCACCCACAGAGACCGGCCAGCCTCCCAGGCTCTGCTCCCTGACCAGCCCCCACGCGATGCCCCCTGCAAACACTCACGTGAATGTTGAGCTCTACATTCTTCCACTGACAAAACCTAGTAAATTTATCACTGCAAGAAGAAGAGAGAGATGTCTATTCCATCTGTACAAGTGGTCAGGACACCAAGGCTTACAAAGCCTTAAAATATTTTAAACTTAAAAGTCCCTGTTGGTAAATGTTCAGCGAGCAGGTGTTGGTTGAAGACAAGCTGTAACTTTGTTTGTGGTGCCTACTGCCAAATGCATGAGACCAAAAAGCCTCCATTTTCTTTATTTTCCGTAAGGCTTGCTTGTAGCACATCCTGGGGGTGGGGGAATCTCCCAAGACCTTAGTTAAGAAAAATCAAGTGCTACCATTTGGAGAACTCTGTGAAATAATTAAGGACTCGCAAGAGGGCTTCTCAAATGTATGCAGTGAGGGAACAGTTGTTTTGACTGCAAAATAAATGATTCACTCTTGGCACCTAAAGGAGAAAAACGCACCCTAGAAAGATCTCTTGGTTCACCCAGCTGTCTCCTTTCTCACTGCATCATCCCAGGCGACTCGTGTGTTACGCAAAGGCTTCAAAAGCACAGGAGGCCTTACTCTTTCCCTCCAAGCAACGGGAGCTGGGATCCAGAGCACCCTAAGGCCACTCTTGGGACTCTCCTCCCCCAGAACTCAGCCTTGGACCAGCCCACAAGAGCCAGGATCCAGCAGGCTGGCTGGAGCTTGGGAGGCAGCGTGTGGACCCCCAGGGCTAGGAGCCACTGGCAGCCCTCCCCCCCCCCACCAGGAAATGGACTCCCTCTTAAAGCAGAGAAACCGCTCAGGCTCCTTCCCAATGGAAATACTGCAAAACCTGCTTGCCAGCCACCAACCTGGCATAGCCTCTGAGCCACTCTGGGAACAACCCAATGGAGCAATCCACTCAGCTCAGTCCTTGCAAAGCTGATCCCAGTTACCAAGAACAGACCCGGTGGGAGGAGAATCATCCCTGGATCAAAGGCGACACCCTCAGGAGGTGAACCCTTGCCCAAAGCCAGAGGGAGGAGAAGACCAGCCACCGGCCCTCAGCTCCCTTCCAGGACACGTGGGAGGTTTCGTCCCCCACCTCCCCACCCCACCCCGCTCCCGGGAGACTTCCTGGTGAAAGGCTTGACAGGCAACAATGCACACGTCCGCCGTTAATGGGCCCCAGAGGGATTAAGAGTCCAGCAGAAACACATGCCTTTCCAGGAACCTTTGGAAGATCTTTCCTCGGAGGCTGCTGCAGATCTCTTCTAGGTAGGGCTAGAGAGGGGGGGGGGAACCAACACTTGGTTAAAATGCTGCCAGTCCCCCTTCCCCTCTGACTCCTCCTTCCAGGCCCTCTTGTGGCCTAGGCATCCTCTTTGGGGACTTCCTGCCATTTGTGTGTCTTCACACACACACACACACACACACACACACACACACACACACACCACATATAAATCTAATAAATAAATAAAACAATAAAAATAATAATACCACCACCACCCAGCCTCCACCAAGTCTCCAACCACCCACTGAAGGAAAGACAGGAGCACAAGTACATGGGGGGGGCACTTCCACCAAGATAGTCTTCTTCAACCTATGCCCACACACACACACACACACACACACACAGAGGGTGCTGGACTACAACTCTCACTCCTCCCCCTTAGCCCCTAACTAAGGAGCCTCGTTCTAGAGACAGCCGCACAAGGCAGCTTCTCCTGGCCCAGATGTTCTTCTGGATTCCTCTGCTCAGCTGTCTCCTGCCGCTTTGGGGGCCCTGGGAAGCAGGCCGTCCTTTTGTTCCGGCTCAGGGATCACAGACCGACTTTTTACTTAGCATTCATCCCTGCTACAGTGTCGCTTTGGTTTCCTCCTGCTCTTCTTGCCTCCTTGTTTACATGCTTTTATTGGTTTCTATGTTGCGACTGTTTAACCAAGTTAAGAGTGTTGCTTTTTCTTTGTGCTACTTTGTATTACTGATTACTGCAAGTCACCTTGGTGGGCACAATTTAGTCCAAAAAGTAGCTTAGCAACACATTGAATAAGTCAGTCCAAAATATTCAGGTGCAATCACGATTGGTAATTTTTCTTGACAAAGCCAAGGTTTAGGGGAACAGCTGTGGAAGGAGGAGGAGGAGGAGGCGGCTCTGAGGACGACCTTTGCCGGCCCTCTTGCACCTGCCTTGCTCAAAGCACCAAAAGGGATTTCCTGTAGTCTACTTCCGCCCAGCCCAAATTCCACAGCTCCAGACAGCCCTGATTCCACACCACCACCAAGGCGCTCTGCCCGGGCACCCGCAGCGACATTCCCCGCAATGCCGGCTCCTGTGGCTCATGGCTCCCACCGGGCCTGGGACCTGCTCCACTGCTGTTCTCGGAGCAGGCCCAGCTCTCCAAGGCATTCCTCCATGACCCTTCCTTCTCAGGTGGGACAGTCCTTCCCCAAACCCATGCGTGGTATTCAGTCCATGCATACACCTGGAATTCCTGAATCATGGAAGCACCCAATGAGCTGAGCTGCCGCTTTCCACCCCACCTGCTCCAAACTAGGTCGAATCTGGCCCTTGTGCTGGTCCTACCCTTCCTCCAAAAGGAGACCAACTAAGCAACCTGCCAGAGGCCTGTGGATGCCACCGAAACATAACAAGAGCCCCACCCCACCCCCGCACCTGGAAAAGGGTGACCGGAACTTGCTTCTTGGCCAGGTGTGTCTGCACGTGGTCGACCGCTGCCTTTGAAAAAGCCTGCAAGACAGAAAGAAGGAACATAAATAAGCTTCAACCCATGAAAGGCCCCGGTGAGCGGAGGAGCTGTCATGGTGCTCTTTGGCCCACCTCGCAGGAAGGATGCTTTGCACACAGGGAAGGTGCCCAGGCAGAGGCAAAACCCTTCACTGGCAAGGCTCCACCCAGGCATGGTGGGTTAAATATTCCCCGGGGTGGGGGTGGGGGCAATGGCGTAGCTAGAGTTTGAGGTGCCTGGGGACAAAGTCAGCCTTTTTGCCCTCTCCTCCCCCCCCACTCCCCACTGTGTCTCACCCACCCAGCAAGGGGGGGCAGATCCTGGGGGAACAGTGGGGGAGGAAGAGAAGGGTCTCTTCTTCCCATACCCTCTTTGTGGGCCTCCTTTCCAGTTAAAGCCCTCCTGTGCAAAATGCAGAGCACATGGATAGTGCCAAGCAGGCGATGTGGCCCACCCAGAGGGTTGTTTTTTTTCCCTCTGACTTCAAACCATTTTAGCCAGTTTCACACCAGATTTGCCCATTCAAGAGAAAGAAGCCAGAGGGACAGAAGGGAAAGGGCCAAAGGGGCCCCAGATCATGACGCCCCTCCTTCAGGATAACACCTGCTGTGTTTTAAAGATGCCACAGGTGCACAGACACACCCCTTCCCCATTCCATTTCAAGAACAATCCATGGCAGAACAGCTCTGCAGTCCCTGCACACACACGCGCACACGAATGCAGGCACGCACATGGGAGCAGGAGAGGAGCTCCTTCATGATGTAGGTGTCATAGATCTGCCGGCTCCGGCTGAGCCGCTCCTCCTCCGAGCCCAGCTTCTCGTACTCTTTGATCTGCAAGAGACACATCTGGTCACAGCCAGAGCCCTTGCCCAGGAGCCTCCCGGCATGGGGCAAGCTATCCAGGGCGGGGCGCAGGGGGCGGTTTAAGGGGCTGAACTCTGTCACGTGCATGTGGACTCCTGTGGTGGGGCCTGGAGCCTAATATTCGCCTACAGCGTCCTCCAGGCTGCTGCTGGTCTGGCGGGGGCCCAGAGCGGAACTTGGCCAACACCCAGAGCAGCCGCTCTGCCAGCCCCCATGGGAGGGGCCCCAGTGCCCTCGGGAGGCAGCTGGCCAGCAGCTCCTTCTGGCCCCGAGTGGCTCCGCTGGCTGACTCGCTCACTCCCCGCTAATTCTGCTAATCAGTTTCCATGGAGAAGAGACTCCTGCCTTTCCATGTCGGGTGAAGCTGCCATTCTCTGGTTCCAGGAGGGGAAAGGGGGAGCATCAATCCCTCCAGCTGAGCACCCCAACTTCCCCATTTAGATTCCTTCATTTCTGGTCTTCTGGCCTCACTGACCTTTTCACACAAATTCCATGGTTTGCGCGAATTGGGAAAATGACACCAACCCCACAGATGGCATGAACATCCCCTTTCTGTCGAAGGGAGAAGCCCATCACTTGGGGACGGGCAGCCCGACCCCACCCTGGCTGGCAAGGAGAAGCGCCGCCTCCACGCTCCTCCACTGGGCAGAACCCATTCCATATAAATTGGGTCTCCAAGCCCAGAGGAGGAGGAGGAGGAGGAGGAACCGCCTACCTCTTCATAAAACTTCAGCTGCGGGACACCCTCCTCCACATCCGTCCGGCAAAAGTCTTTGAAGAGCAGGAACCCTGGGGCGGAAACCACACAAAGACACACGGGAGGGTCAGCAACAGGAAATGATGCCCCCCTCCCAATCAAAGGCCAAGGGGATCCCTAGTCACACCGGAATGGCAGAGACAGCCTCAGGGTGCAAACCATTCAACACCAGAAAACGCCAGGAAGAGGCTGAAAGGGACCTTGGGGTGACGTTGCACAAAGTGGTGCACAAAGTAGATCCAGAAGCTGGATGGCAGAAGAGCAGAGGTGGGCTCACCAACTAATACAGGCACACACACACACACACACACACACACACACACAGACGGCACAATGAGCAGAAGGTGGCCTTGGGCAACTTTTCCCATTTCTCATGTGACTTCAGTGGCCTGCTATCCCTCCACCTGCAGGGTGCTCATGTTCTTCTCTGCCCCCCCCCACCTCCCCAACACACACACACAGCTGCCCTGTGGAAACCAAGAGTGCCTTGCCGATGGCCTAAGCAGCCACCCTCCCAACCCCCCAACCCCAACCCCAGAGTCCAAAAGCCCTCTCGTGCCCTGAGGCCGTTTCCCCAGAGAGCCTGTGGAGATGTTTTGATATTCCGCTCCAGAGGCAGGAACGCGGCAAAATGGGCATCAGCAAGAGACACTTCCCAGCCAGGCTGGCTTAACGTCCCTGGGGAAGAATGTGGCTCCAAAGCAAACATGCAGCTCAGTGGGTTTGTTCAAGGGCCACCTTAATCCCCTTGGGAAACCACGAGGCAGGGTTTACCCACAAGGGGCCCCTGCCCCAGGGCAAAAGCAACCCCGGAAGGGGAACAGCACCCAGAAGACAGGCACCACCTCCCCTGCTCCTTCTGCGCCAAAGAGGATGGGCTTTGTGAGCCAGCTGCGTGTTTGTGGTTATAACTACGTAGAACCTTGTAGCTTTAATGGAACGTTGTCTATAATCGCTGTAAGATGTCCCTCAATTCCTTGTTCTCAACTTGAACAGGTCCTAATTGTACGGGACTGTATATTATCTCTCATTACTGTAAGCTGCCTTGGGTCCTTTTACAAGGAGAAAGGTGGGGTAAAAATACACCCCATGACACCCCCTTCCATGCACACCACACTGTCGAGGGAAGCCTTTAGCTCTCCCGCTAGAATCAACAGGCCGGGAGCACTGGTTTCACGCTGGCAGCTCTGTCCCACTGACACTGCACACCGGGGGTGGGGTGGGGGTCATGACAAAACAGCCCACTGTAACTTACCAATCTTCTGATTAAAAATCTTGTCAAAGGTTAATTCTCCTCTCTCCTCCAAATACTTCTGCATCACACTGCGGATACTGAGAGAGAAATAATGGGAAACCAATGACCCCAGCAAAAGGAAGATTCACCGAGTAGGAGTTGGAAGTGAGCCAAGAAGCTGCAGGACTCTGTAATCATCCACCTGGTATGCAACCCAAACTCTCTTGCTCCTAGTAGTCTTTGATCACTAAGACTAGCTTTAGAATTGGTGTTCACAGGTCTTCATCTTTTTGGTTGTTGTTTTTTTAAACTATACATCTCTTTGGTGCCACGTGGAGTGGTTAACACTCTAGATAGAGAGATAGACAGATATCTCAAATGCATTTAGAAGGCAGAAGTGTTAGCATATTGGTCTACAAGAGCCAGACTCTGGCCGCCAGCAGGTCCTCTTAGAGAAGGCACTGCCACCCCCTTTGGCAGCCTGCCTCTCTTCCAGGGAGAGGAGGCTTGAAAGCTGAGACACGGTGGTGGGCGGGGGGCATCCCACCAGTCCACACCTGAAAGGAACTGGTCAGGCACTCTGCAGGCTACTTGCCAAGTGGTGGGGCAGCCCTGCAGCACACATTCTCACCAGCAACCCAGAGCTGCGTTGCTTCTCCCAGGGAACCCCCCCACACACACACACACGGTCTCTTCTGGCATAATTAGTCTGATAAACGTCATGTTTTGAAAAGAAACAGCAAAGAAAACATGAACTCTGTTGGCAGCAGCTTCCTGGAAATGCAGGAAGGATCAGGTGGGAGGCTTGCCTTCCGCTAAGCATCTGTTTCCACCTGGACCAGTTGCCCTGCAGAGACCCCCAGGGCCCCTCTGCCTTCTGCCCCATTACACATGCCTGCTTGGGCCTCACAGAGCGGGGGGTGGGGGTGGGCCATCTCTGTGGAACTGAAGGTCAGATCTGCATGTTGCCTGGGACCATACAGAAAAAGCCCTGCCACCATCACCCGCAACCCTTGGGCTCAAGTCCCACCCACGGAGCTTTGGCAGGGGACCCTCCTGCAGCACCCTGTGCCCTTAGCAGCGGCTGAGAGCTGCCTCTTTCCTGGGCACTGCACTATTTGAACAACACTGTTGAAAAGAAAGCGCAGCGCACAGACTCCAAGCACTACCTTGTCACCTGCAGCATGACTTTTCCCACTTGCTAACCTTCCCTCTGGAGGTTTCAAGACACTTAAGTCCCCATAGTTACCTCTCAGGGAAGGGTTAATTATCACCCGTAATCTAATTAAGAGAGCCTGCTCTTTCACCCCTGCTATTTAAGGAGATGCAGAGATTACATACCCAGAAACAGAACACAATGCGGGTGCCTTGCGAGGTCAATCCAGAACAATAACAACAGAGTGATGTGCCAACTGGGCACCACACACACACACACACACACCACCACCACCAGATAGGCTTGGCTGCACAGCCCCCACCCTCTGTGACCAACATGGGGTGGGGAGGAGGGGAGGCAGAAGGACCGGACCCCCCCACCCCGCAAGTGAAGTCTGAAAAGGGAGGCCAGAAAGAGCAGAGGGAGGGGTGCAGGTGTTCTGTCCTGCCTTTAGTCCCTCCCTTCAGTCCCAGGAATCCCTCAACCCCAGCAGGGAAGCCAATGGGGGGGGGAACGGGACCTCCCTTCTTCACCTCATTGGCTCCTTGCCATTTGCCCCAGAGGAAGAGGCCAGATCCTGTACAGGAGACACACACACACACACCAAAGCCCACAAGGGAAGAATCACCCAGTGGGGTGGGTCTGGCCTTGAAGGCCAAATGCAAGGCGGGGGGGGGCAGCTGCAGAGGCCGCCTCTTCTCCTTCTCCTCCCCCTTTGCCGTGCAGGACTTCCAGATTTGGGGCAGTTGCAACCCAAAGAAGAGACCCTTCACAACTCAGGCCAAGAAATCCAAATCCCCCCGGGGGGGCGGCATTCAGGGTCAGTGCTAGGAGTCCTTTGAACTTATGCGGCAGAGGGGGGGTCCCAGAGAAGGTGGCTCCAGCTTCAGAAAGCCTGGCATATTCACAAAACCCAAGCCTTATTTTCCACAAATCGGTCGACCACTTCCATGAGATAGGAGGATCTATCACAGTGTGGCGGGGGTGGGGGTGGGGGGAGTTGCTCCCACACCCTTCAAGGCCTCAGACTGGAGTCCTCTTTGCAGGCCCCACGGGGGAAGGGGGGCTAGAGAGCCACCTGAGGACACCACAGGGCCACCTCCTTGAAAGTCTCCATTCATTACGCCGGGTTCATCATCATCACCATCATCATTGGTAAACAAGAACAGAAGCAGCAGCTGTCTTATCAAGCATGATAGGATGAAACAACCAAGGAAAGGAAAAGACATCTTCCAAGTCCCATGACCTGGATTGGGGTTCAAGGGTCTCAAGAGAGAATGGGGTGGGGGTGGGGAGGGGGCTCCCTAAAGGGCAAGGAGGGTCGTGAAGAGAAGGATGCTGGGAAATAGGAGGTGTGCTTGTATTGGTGCGCTTGCCCCAAAGGGTAAGGGATGCAGGCGGCCTTTGGGGGAGTGGGGCCAAGGGGGAGGGGGCCTGAGGGTGAGTCTGGGCTGCAGGCACACACACACACACACACACACACACACACACACACACACACAGGTTCCTTCCACCAACACCACCTCCCCATTCCCGTTCAGGTACCCCCACCCCCACCCCAGGGACTCACCTGGGCTCCGGGAGGGTGATCTTCTTGCTGGCGCGGGCGGCAGGGGAAGTCTTGCTCTTCTCCATCGCCATCAGGTAGCTCACATCGGCCAGGACGGCCTCCAGGTCCGCCATCTCGGCTGCCCCCCTTCTCTCTCTCTCTCTCTCTCTCTCACACACACACACACACACACACCAGGGAAAACAGCAGGTCTTGGCCTGGCCCTGACCTTGGCTTGGCCTTCTTGGGAGGAAAAGGAGGAGGGGGGCGGCTTCCGTGGGAGGGGGCGTCCTTCCTTCCTTCGGCAGGAGACCCTCTCCCCCCTGCTTCGGGGGCCCAGGCCCAAACCCCACAGCTCCTTCACCCTGAGCCTACCAACAGCCCCCACCCCACTCCTTCAAATACTGGGAACTCCCTCAGCACCCACCTCCAGAAAGCTCCCTGGGAAGAGAAGGGAAGGGAAGGGGGGCCTCTCTCGCCCCTCCCCCCCCCGGGCTCCGGCCCTACCGAAGCCCCCCCCCCCCCCCCCCAAGTATAAGCCCTGGATGAAACTTCCACCGGCTTCTCGCTCTTTTTAATTTATCTAGGGTGGCTCCCCCCAAGAAGGGTCTGCTACTGCGTGGGGACCATCTCCCCGTCGTAGGGCGAGGAGGACTAGCGGGGGCGTCTCCCCCCGAACACGCCGAGGCTGTCTCAGGGGCGCCTCTCGGCCCCCTCCTCTTCCTCCTCCTCCTCCTCCCGGCCCATGGCGAAGGGGGCCGCCCCCACCACCACCACCCGGGCGCCCCTCGACCCCCGCCGTCGTCCTACCGCCGCCACCCCGCTGCCCCTCGACTCCGCCTCAGCGCCCCTCAGCGCGGGAGGGGGCGGGAAGGCTCCGCGGCCGGGCAGGGGGCCGCATGGCCGGAAGAAAGCCGGGGTTAGGGTTTCAGCCGCGGCGGTTGGGGGGGGGGCAGGTGAATCTTTCCCCTCCCCGAAGAACAGGGCCGCTCTTTCCAGACCCCCTTTTCGCCCGTGCCTCAAGGGGAGGGTCTCCAAAGCAGAACCCCCCCCCGCCGCCGCCGCCTGCTAACGGGGGAAGATGTGGAAGGCAAAGCCAGGCGACCGCTCCTCTTCCTCCTCCTCTTCCTCCTCCTAACACTCCTGGGGGGGGGGGTACCGAAGCGCCTCCTCTCTGCCCGCCCGCCTTGCCTGCCTTGCCGGACCTCCGCCGGCAGAAGCGGCGGCCGCAGGAGCGACAACGAGCAACGGCAGCGGCGGGGAGGGGGGGGGCAAGGCTCGCCTTCCTCCGCCGCCCCGCGAGCTGCAGGAGGAGGAGGAGGCGCGTCCCAAGCCCTGGCGCTGGATGCGGCCTTGGACCGGGCTCGGAGTGTTGCCAGACGGCCGGGAGCCAAGGGGTCCCCGGCCGAAGGGAGCTGGCCCTCTCCCCCCCCCGCGGGAGGAGGGGGCGGGGCGGGGCCACCTGCGCAGGTGTGGCGGGTCCGGGCCCGCGCGGGTCGCCTCTGAAGCCCCAGGGAGGGAGGGAGCCGTGGGGAGGGGCATGGACTCTGAATTGGAAGCCTTTCTCAGGAATCAGGAAACATTTGAATCATTAATTACTAATAATTCATACCTGCAGGTGGTCGGCGGTGGAAGCCCCCTTGCAAAGCCAACCCGCCCCCCCGCCCCCCCGCCGCCCAGCCCTTCCCCTTCTGGTCCCTCTTGGCGGAGGTAAGATGCTGGTTGGGACACTAAACACGAAGGGTGACTTGTGCCTTTCCAAGTGGCCAGATTTCATCCATAGCAACTAATTTGAACAATTGGCTACATTTTGGGTTAATGTGGTGACAGCCAGTGATATTAATCACAGGACAGAAATTCCTCAGATGATGGGATGCCAGGCTGAAATGTCTGCTCTCACTTTCCTAACACCACCTGGGGTGGGGGTGGGGAGTTTTAAAACTGTCTGGCTTCTGGGCCAGAACTGCAATGGCACCATCAGGCCAGGCTCTTCTTCAGGAGAAGCCACCTTAAAGAGAAAAGGAGGAAGGAAAGAAATTAATGCCCTGAAATGCGATGGAACTGGGATCGAGGGAGCACCGGGGGGGGGGGGTCACATATGCCTCATTTTGAATCCCCTAGTCTTGTGCCTCAATGGAACCCAAGCCCACGTGAAAATCCAGCAATGGAACTGGTCCTGAGAACATGGAAGGCATTAAAGCAGCCTCACAGGACGGAGAATGGGGGGGGGGCGGGGGGTGCTTTTTGCCAAGGTCTTATTTATTGTTGCAGGAAGGTTTCTAGGCAGCAGACAATGGAGGGCATGAGAGGAACCATCCCGAGAGGTTTGTTGGTTCCTGTGTAGGGCACCTGGCAGGAGGCTCCCCTTGTCCTAGAGTTGGGGAAAGATGCCTTCCTTCTTGTGAACTCAAAAAAGAAATCTCGCTTTCAGGAGACTTTGGGTGGGAAGAGGAGCCGAGGTGAGAAGTAGATCCTAGCCTTAAAACCCCACCCAGTCCCAGTCCGTGGCTCCCTCCCAAGAGGGCAGATCCCCTTAAAGTGGGACTGCGTACATAGAGTAGCCTCAGCAGAAGCTGTCCTTTAGCTACCTCCCACCCCCACCCCCACCTCTTGCAGAGGAGTCAAACGCTAAGAGAGAGCCTTGCTGCTCTTGAGAACACATCTCGCCAAGAAGTAAGAGGCTGCGGTGTCTCCAGCCCAGGCCAGCCCATAATTCCACTCAGCCCCTATAATTAGAAGGCAAATCTCTTTTCCACCAAACATCCCACGGCAAAGGCGGCGGGGGGGGGGGAGATAAAGCAAGCCCTCCTGGGGGAGCTCCAGCCTGGCTCAGGATCAAAGGAAGGTGCTTGGAAGCCCCTCCAGTGATCCAATTGTACTAATCCCAGGTGAGCAGAGACAAACACGTCAGAGTGGGTCAAGCCACCACAGAGGGCTTCGCCCAGGCAGGCAGGCAGGCACGCAAGGGGGAGAGGGGCAGGAAGGGGGCTGAGCACTACATGATGACAGCCCCAGGGGTTCTTTGGAGTCAAGACCACCGAGGTGGCCAGAGGGGCAAAGGGATCGGTTCCCTTTGATAAAACCCAGGGGTCTACCCCCAAGGAGGTGCCAAGAGGCAGGAGGCCTTGAGTTAGGCAGAGGCTCTTGCGCTGAGGAGTTTATTCCAAACCCCAGCATTTGGGACGCTTGCTATTTCCGAGGTCCTTGGGCATGCTATTGCCTTGCACAATGAAGAGTGCCGTGCTCGTGATGCATTCACAGCATGTAACTTTTGAATTAATTTTTTTAATGTGTAAATAGCATTCCAATCAACAGTTTTGGAGTAACAAGTAAATCTTGCCGAGATGAATGTTGCTGAGTGTGTCTCCAATCAATGTATTACAGTTTAAAGTTCAGCCAGACCAAGGTGGCCTGGTGCCCCCCCCCCCGCCCCCAGGGGAGGCCCTACTGGAGTCAGGTGTTCTGACCAAGTGCTGTTGAGGGCCAAACAGAACAGAGTTTCACACCCTTCCACCAAAAAAGGGGGGGGAATCATTTTAGATTTACAGAATCATCAGATAGGCTCAAAGCAAGGGGCTTAAGGGGGGGGGGTCCAAATCCCACCTCTTCTGCCTTTGCCCTCCCCCCTAAACGCAGCAGAGCAATGCCCAGGTGGCAAAAGCAGAAGGTCCATGCTTGTTCATGGATCAGCCTGGTTTGAGCAGTTGGGGTGCCACCCCCCCTTCCACTGGCAGTCCCGTTGCCCTCTCGGGGTCAGTTTCTCCCCCACTCCTCCTCCTCCTGCTTCTCCTCGGTGGCTCCTTCTGCCCTGGCCTGCCTTGGTAAAGAGGGCCAGTGCCTTTGGCCAGGTGCCCCCAGGGCACTCTCTCTATTCCCATCGCCTCTTGGAGCAATTGCTCCTCTCTGCTCATGAGACAATCCACAGGCCTTTCAGAAACGGGAGAGAGAGGCTTGGGGCTTTTTCACCTTCTCCAAAACAAGCAAATGGGGGAGGCTGCTTTCTGTGTGGATTTTTTTGGGGAGGGTGGGGTGGGGGAGGATTCTTACTGGGAAATCTCAGGTGTTCCCTGGGAGTCTCTCCCCGAAGCCCTTGCCAGGCCTGACCCTCAGCTTCTGGAAGTGGATGGATAAGACCCGTATGTGTTCAAGGCAGAAAGGAAGATACTAGCCATTGCTGTGGTCAGAGTCCTGTCCCTGTGGCCTGTGGTTGATAGCTGTGGCACAGCTGGAGGGCCCAGAGTGCTGGTCCGGAGAAGGACACCATCCGGCTGGGCTCTGACACATCTGGAAGAGGCCAACAGCTGGCAGGCAGCTGGCTAGATGCTCATCCTCCTTTGCTGGAAAGCAGCTCTTGCTAAGCACAGATTTGGGAGAAACAGATGTTCCCTAATTGGCATTTAGAGCTGCCTGAGCTGGGGGGGGGGGCTGTCCACCCAGCTATCTCCTGGGTCAGTGGCTCTTCTGGCCACTTATGTTTGCCTCTGGGCATCTGTGGAACAGCCAATGATAAGCTCCCTGATGGCTATTTTTCCTTCCAAAGGGCTTTGGAAACAGTGAAAGGGATGTTAGGATGGGGTGGGGGTACTCCCAGGCAGGCGGGAGGGGAGTGGCACACCCTCCCCATCAGAAAGGGGGGCATGTTGTTTGGCTGGGGGAGGGGGGCTGGGGACGGCCCACCCTAAGAGGGAGCTGCACCAAGCACAGCTCATAAAGGGTTGTTTTAGATTTGAAGTCTGAAAATGAGAAGGAAGCAACAGACTGCAGGATTTTAGAGAGACAGACTGATCAGTTGATTGATCGATCAATAGATAGATAGATATCAGGTTAAGGAAGATCCCAGCCAGCCAGCCCACAGCCCGCCGTCCTCTCTTGTGGGGTGACTGGCTTTGTCCCAGTCAGACCGCCCCTCTTCTCAGCGCGAAGGGGCGCTGAGTAAAGGCCTGGCCGGACAGGAGTGGTTTGGGGCCCCGTGGCCGGCCACCACGTGGTGTCTGTCACAGCTAATTACCTGCTCCATTTTAATCTGGCTTCTTGGCCACTGCAATCGGACCATGAAATGGAAAAATTATTGGGAGGATAAACATGCTTTTCAGATGAAGAAGGGGAAGGGCAGGGAACCAACCCTTCAGACTGTAAACAGAAGAGGAGATTTACCAAAATAGACCTGGCCTGGACTCCACACCCCACAGCAAAGGCGTCACGGAACCGCTTGATCCTGGCCTGCCAAGGGAGCCCACTGTTCCTTAGACAGGAGGCCGCCCAAGGCCACCCCGGAAGCTGGTGGGGGAGGGAAGCCCTGATGGCCCAACCTGTTGTCCCAGGGGGAGCCAATTCCTCCCCCATCTCCCCCCCCAACCCCTTTGCCCATTAATCTCTCAGGCCTGTTGTTCAACAGCCACCTGCTCTGCCCTCCTGCTCCAGCTCTTCCACAGGGGTCATTGGCATGCAGGATGTGTCCCCTGTGTCTGTCTGGAAGCAGAACACAGACAATTGTCTGGGGCCTTCCATCATGGCGGGAGGTGGCCTGCCAGGCATAAAGGGCGGGGGGCAGCTCCATCAGCAGTATGGCAGGCGAGAGCAGGCAGCCTTGCCCCTCTTTCGTTGGACACCCGCCCTGCTCTGAACAGCTCCATTTGGTGCTCCCCCCCCCCCAGGAGAGCTGGGGCTAAGTCTCCTCCAGAGGCTGAGAGAAATGCAGAGGCCTCCTTTGGCATCTACTGCACTGACCTCTCCACTCAACCAGCCCCAAAGGTTTGGGTTGGGGTTATGCAAGACTCGTTGTGCATGGTGTGGTTCATGGGGGGTTTTATTCCATTTAATTTTTCACAGGACCTGGGAAACCTGATCCAAAAGGGGGGGAGGGAGAGAGAGAGAGAATGGGCCTTGCTGCTGCCCATTGGGCTCCCTCGAAGAGGCTGACAAAGGTCACCACTGTGAACAACAACAACAACAACCAGAAGGAGCAGGATGTTCTCAGAGGAGCCATGCAAGGGAAGGAGGTGCTGGGGTCTCTGTGATACTCACAGGTGCCACATTGGGAGGGATGTCTTTCTCTGCCTGCCTGGGCTTTGGGGCAATGGGGTTGGTTTGGCTCTCCTCAAGGGCCACCCCATCCCATGTTGGGCAACAGACCACAGTCTGGGGGCCCCACCTCACTCTTTGTTTCACCCCAAAGCTTTCCTGGGAAGCAACTCAGTCTTGGTAGACACATTCCAGGCTCTCAGTAGGGAGTGGACAGTGGCAGAGGGCTCTGTGTGTGTGTGTGTGTGTGTGTGCGTGTGTGTGTGTGTGTGTGTGTGTGTGTGTGTGTGAGAGAGAGAGAGAGAGAGAGAGAGAGTACAAAAGGCAGGACATGTGGCATTATTTGGGGGGGGGCACTCTGAGAAGAAACCCAACAAGGGTCAGATTCTGCCTTGGGGCTTGAGGGTCACCCACCCCCTTCAATGAGCAGTGCCATATCTGGCTGTAGGGTCTCCCTTTGGAGAAGTTGGACTCTGGGGCAGAGGGAGGAAAGTTCAGTCCCTATTGGCCACTGACTCCTCAGTAGCAGTTAGCCAGCACAGGGGGTGGGTGTGGGTGGCAGAGGCGAGATGGTCAAGGTCCCCCCCCCAGTTGTAGCGAAAAGTGGCACAGACAGAAGAACGAGGCCAGGCTGGAGGGGTGGCATGGCAAAAGCATTTTATTCAGGCTCTTTGGCGCAGGCAGCGACAGCGGTGGTGGGGGGCAGGAGTGTTACTTGTGCAGCAGAGGAGGGAGCATCGGGCCCTGGCTTGGCAGGGGTCAGGGAGGAGGGTAACCAGATAGAGGCAGCAGGGGCTTGCCTGGGAGGACCCCTTCCCGCCCACCCCCCAACTGGAGGCGGCAGCTGTGGCAGGGGATGGCTTAGCTGGCCGGGTGGAAGGCCCCCCTCTGGTGCCACTGCATATCTCTGATCCGACGCACAGACTGGATCTGGGGCTGTTGAGCACCAAAGTCGGCACTGTCCTTGTAGTCGCCCTTCTCAAACAGGTACTGGTATCCACGGTAGCCAGGGTACTGGTAGCCCACCCACCTGCAGGAGGAAGGAGGAGGAAGCAGCATCAGTGTCAGAAGGAAAGACCCACCCAGCGGCGGCTACCAGCTCTCCCTCCCTCCCTCCCTCTCTCTCTCTCTCTCTCTCTTTCTCTCCCCCCCCTCTCCACCCCCTCTCAGACTGTATCTTTAACAGATGTTGTTCAATATGAAGTGCAGGGAATTTGTTGGTCAGCTGGAAGGAAGGAAGGAAGGAAGGAAGGAAGGAAGGAAGGAAGCTCCCTTCCAAAAGCCATGGGACTCAGGGCAGGGAGGCTACTACACCGCTGTAATAATGACCCCCCCTTTCTAGCTAGTTTTGGATGCCCGTCTGCTCCTAAGGGCCACACCCAGAGTCCTTTGGGCAGGGCTGGGGGGCTGGGCTGTTGTGCAAGTCTCATGTCCCTCTTCAGGGCTTTTTGGGAAGAAGTGATATCTTCAGAAACACAGTCAACCCCACCACCACCACCACCACCAAAGCACCCGGTGTTTTTTTGAAATGTTCAGGGAAGTAACGGGAACTTTTTGAATGCTACCTTCCAAGGTCTGGCCAACGGGCACCTCCTTGAGCACTGGGGGCAGGGGGAGTTCCCCCCCCCCCGGAAGCCCCCTTGATCAAGCTGTGGAGCTTTTCCTTGGCTATGCAGCCAGGTCTTTCCATTCTCATAAGGACTGGGAGCCCCAGCTGTTCCCTGCGGGGTGGGGTCAAGAAGACTTACGTGCCACTCTGGACGCGGACAGAGGATACCTTCTCCTGGTAGCCATGAGCGTAGAAGCTGGGCACATCGTCATCAATGATCTCTATTTTCTTCCCCGTGAAGCTGGGGTTCTCGTAGAGGACAATCTTGTGGTCTTGGCTGTCCTAGAAGGGGAAGCCGCACCAGACCACCCTCAGAGAACGCCACAAGGAAGAGACCACAAGGGCAGCGCAAGGGGGTGTGTGGGCAGGCCTCAAAAGTGGGTGGAGGGGGAATCCGACAGAGGGGCAGGCATGGGTACGAATCCTCACCACCCCCTGGGACGGCTGAGGGGGAGCCGCCACTGGCTCCCTGGCACGGCCTCTCTCACAGGGTTGTGGGAAGGAGGCACGTAGGTGGGAGAGCTCGTCAGGTAAGAAGAAGGTGGAGAGAGAGCTCCAGGAGAGAAGCTGGAGCCTTCTGGCCAGGTGGGGGTTCTGCTGCTTTGCCTAGGCGCGCATGCACACAGGGGCGCACTCTGGCTGGCCGGCCCAGTCTCAGCACTGCAGGCCCATCTGTCCCCCACCAGTCCATAGCTCAGCCTGCCTGCCCCCGGGTGCTGAGAGAGGGCCGGATCCTTCCTCCCCAGGTGGCCCCCGAGAGCCCTGCTCACCACTTTGACGGGCCTGAAGGCCCAGACGCAGTCACTCCGCCGGCTGTTGGTCCAGGCGTCCCAGCGCGGGTACTCCCCCTTCTCAAAGACAAACTGCTCCCCCTTGCAGTTCGGCTGCTCATAGCCCACCCACCTGCAGCAGGAAGGGGTGGGGGGAAGCAGGGGCCAAATGAACCCACGGGAACCGGAAGGATCCCTGGGATGGAAGCCCACCAAGATGGCCTTTCCATCCACTGGGTCACCAGCCCAGAAGGCACCCCCCCAAAGCCTGGCCCCTTCCGCCTGGGCCCCAGGGGTGGCCCTCTGCCTCCCCCCTCAAAGCCCTGCTTCCTTGAACTTACGGCCCTGAATACACCAGAATGGAGCCCACTTTCTCCAGGCCAGCCTCCTTCAAATTGTGGCAAGCAGCACTTAGCTCGTGGCATCGGCCCTGGAAGTTCTCCTGTTCAAAAATCACAATCTGGAAGTGGAGAAAAGGTGGAGGTGAGAAGGGATATTGGTTGCTGGGAGGCCTGGGGACAGGAATCTGACCCCGGTCCCCCCCACACACACACACACACCCATGACCCTTGCTGAAAATGTGCCTCATGGCCGGCCTTGCCAGGGTGCTCCTTCCCAGCCCCAGCCCCAGCCCGTGAGCCCAGATTGAGTGGAAGCCGGGAGGGCAGCCTTGGGTTTGGGGGTGGGGGCAGGCGTCCCCTGGGTGACCTCAGGATGCCTGGCCCTGAGGCAGCCCCGAAGCAGCAACCCTGAGGCTGAGAGACCCCCAAATGACCCTGGCCTTGGAAACATCCCAGAGTTTGCAACAAGGCTGCAACAATGCCCCCTTCAGGCATCCACACAATGGCAACAAATTGATTTGTAGCAAATGTAACATTGTTACTTTCTAACATCCACAGGATTGCAACAAATCGATGAGCGAGAACAAAGAATCTGACAAACATTACACTACTTTTAAACAATATTCCTCTGGGTGTGCTTTTCCATATTGTTGTGTATTTCGGGCAAGTGCTGTCATGCATTTGTAGGCACAGCCATGTGTAACGGCAACCCTTTCCTTTCCAAATTCTATTATGGGCCAAAGGGGGCAAATTACTTTGGAGAGGAAATGTCCCCCCCCCACTTAGGACTGGGTTTAGGCTTAAAGCAGGCCAGGAAGCCAGGGGGAGAAGCCCATGTGTGGCCAAAGGCATTCCCAGACCTGGTTCCCTTCCTTGCTCCCCCCCTCCCCTCCCCTCCCATCATCCATCCAGCCATTACAGCTTCCCCCCACCTGCCATTAAGGGGCCTGGGTCTTGGCTGGTTCTTAGGTTCTCCCCATTGTGGGCTGCTCTGTCATGGTTTCCAGGTTGGTTTAAAAAACTGAGCTGCAAAAGGGTCCTCCCAGGCATCCCCTCCTCCCTCTTGGGCGGCTCCATAGCTGAATTCCTGCTTTCCCTCCATTCTTCCCAGCCCCCCACCCACCCACCCACCTGCAACGGGAAGGAGGAGGGGGGTAGAAGCAGGGACCAGAGGAACCCACAGGGATGGGAAGGATGATGGGGATGGAAGCAGCCTCTTTCCCGCCTGACTGACCTTGGCTCCGGCGGCTTGCTGTTTCGATGGTTGGTGGTCTGAAGCCATGATGAGGAGGGAGAGCTGCTGCTTTTGGGAGAGAAACCATGTTAAGGGACCACCATGGCCAAGGGTGTCGCAGGGTCTTAAAGGCCCCGGGGGGGGGGGGCGTTGCTGGGTGCAAGGTCCCATGGCCTTTGGCAGCCCAGGCTGGCCGATGCTCGTAATGGGCCCAGGCTGCATGAGAGGGCTCTTGGGCAGGATTGTGCTGGAGGCTGGTGGCTCAGATCATCCGCCAGGTGCAAAAGGGGGACCCCAGGTGAATGCCACTAGCCCTGGTGGCAACCTGTGGGGTGGGGGTGGGATGGGCAGAGTTGGCCAGGGGAAGGCCCAGTGGAAATTCTCATGCCAGGTGGAGCCTGGTGCCTTTCTCTTCCTGGGGAAATTGGAAGTGCATCCCCCACTTGGTGCAAGAGTGGTTTTGGTAACCCTGAAACCATTTTTAGCTGGACATGATGGACCTGGTTTCCCCTGGAATGACTCAAACCCTTTTCAGGGTCAGAGAGAGAGAGAGAGAGAGAGAGAGAGATGGGGAAGGACCTGGTCTGGGGGAAAGGATTTGCCCTCTCTTACAGCTGGGAAGCAGTTAGCCTAGCCACGGACAAGGAGAGGGCAGAGGCCAAGGGCCAGCAAGCCAGCATGGGGGGGGGAGGGAGGGGAGAGAGAGGCAGCCCAAGTTCAGCTGTGCTGACTGGTTGCAGGTCCTCTGAAAACAGAGCCAAGTCCTGCCAAGAGGTGGAGAGCAGGACCCCCTGCGAGAGGGAAGCTCCACAGGCGGCGTCCCAGGGAAGCTGGGCTGAGGCTGGAGAGAAAAACTGCCCGTTTTCGAGGTTCTCCTCCATCTCTCCTTCCCTCTCCCTCCTTCTCTCAACATACTTTTTTTTTTTGGTGGGGGGAAGGAGGGAGCTGGCTAAAGTCTAACAACCTGACCATCTTCTTCTACAGAATGCCCAAACCCTGGGTGGGAGAAAAGAGGAGAAGAAAGCCGTGAAGCCCGAGCAGGAGCACAAGGGGCGCAAGTGGAAGAGTCTTACCGGCGGCACCAGCGTTTGCTTCTGCCACTGAAGGGGCTGCAGCTGAGCAGCAGAATTTATAGGCGGTGGGTGCATCCCCGCCCTGGCGGTATTTATCAAGCTCACGAAAGTGTGATCAAAATCGAGAATACTGGATTAAAAGGCAATGAAAACCCAGGTCAGCTGACCCTTCGCGGCCTTTTGTCCAGCCAAAGGCAGAGAGCAGAGTTATTTCATGAGCTTTCAGTTTGGCTGTGGGGCTTTGTCGGGTCTGTGGGCAAGGAGAGGTGGTTTTGTCGACCTCAGCAGGGTCTGTGTGCCAAGCCCCTGGGCATCGCGCTGGAACAAAGCCACTCCTGGCCCATACTGGCCTGAGGGCCGTGTCAACCGGAGACGATCACCCGGTGACAAACCCAACAGACACCCAGGCCGTTGGAGAAGAAAACAAAAAAGTGCCAAGATCAGCAGCTGGCGGGAGGTGGGGGTTTGTTTTCATTTTGGGGGGGGGGAGATGATGAGCGGAGTCCCTTCTGCCAGTTCAGCAAGGAGGAGAGAGAAGCCGTCACACCCACTTGGAGGGCCGGGGAAGCTTCCCTCACACAGGAGGCGAGCAGCGGGCAGAAACCCAACTGGTCGGGTGTAGGAGGAGGGGAGAGGGAGCAAAATCTCCCCCTGCCCCAAAATGTACTTCCCACTCAACACCCCAGCCAGAAAGAGATTTGGCCTGGAAGTGGAGCAAGTAGTGGCAGGCTCAGGCTCAGGTGGCCTGAGTTCAAATCCCCACTGCGCTCAGGAAAGCTCTCTGGAGGTCTGGTGGCAAAGGGGAGACCTCAACTTAGGTATCTCTCATGGTTTGCAAACCTGAACAGGGTGTCCGTGAGTCCCCCTGCCACTGGAGGGGAGGTGGCACAACCTCCCAGAGGACCAGCCCAGGTAAGATCAAGCACACCTTCTGCAAGCTTGCCATCTGGAGGAGCAGCTCAGAAGGGGAAAGGGACCCAGAGCAGAGGCCTCGTCCTCGTTGTGAGGTCATTCCTGAGTTCGAGGGGAAGGAGGGAAGGAGGAGGAGGAGGAGGAGGAGGAGGCCAAGCTGGGTGGGCTCCCGGGGTCACTGCATGCCTGAGGACAAGAGCAGCGGGGGGGGGCTTTCTCCCTGTCCTAGCAAAGTGCATTCACACACTCCAAGCAATAAGGCTGCTTGCCACAAGGGGTGGGGGGCACGGGGCAGCCCTCCAGGTGTGGCCGTGGGCCCGGATTTGCTGGCTGGGCAGCCCAACCCATGGCAGAAAGGTCCTTTCCATCCCTTGGAAGTGGTGATTCTGCCCCCTTTTGTCTCCGGACCATGCCCCCACCACCACCCCACTGACCTCTTTGGGACCCAGTTCCTTTGTGCTCCCTCTTCACTGGTGATACTGGGGAGGGGGATTTACCCCCCTCTTTCCCTTTGGAAGTGGGTGTTCCTCTTAATCCGGAAGCAATCCCACCCACACCCACACCCACACCCGTCCAACACACCAAAGGCAGAATCCCAGAGGGCATCCTCTGTGGGTTGATCCGGTAAGAGGAGGAGGCTTGCCCCTCCCTGCAACCTCTTCTGCCCAGGGCTCAGGGACGCTGCACCAGCCGGATCTTCTCCCCCCTCCCCCAGGAGGAATAACAACAGGGGGCAACTGTACATGATGGGACTGGGCAGGGCTGGCTGTGGAGGCCTGGCGTCGCCTTCCTTTGGCTGGGCAGGGATTCTCAGGCATAGCTTAGAAATAATTTGTGAAGCAGTCATTTCTGATACACGGATTATTTAAAATACCAAGCAGCAAATATCACCTCTTTTATTCCACACTGCTCCTTGAATCACACAGATCTGAGCAGCACGGCTTTGGCTGAAAATGGATTTTTTAAGAAATAAATAAATATACAAACATTCCAATAAATAAACAATATTCAATAAATACTGTGCTGCAGTTGGGTGTCCAGGGAGGACCCCAAGAAAAGTGGCTTTCCGGCCAATGGAGCTTGTTGGCAATTCTGCAGACCCTGGTCTCGTGGTGATGGCCCAGCCAGCCCCTCCCTTGCCGTGGCAGCTCCACGTGGCTGCTGCAGAAGGTGCCTGGGCATGCAAAGAGGCTGACAAGGGCCAAGGGGAAGGGGTGTCTCTCTGTGTGTATGTGAATCAGCTGTTGTGGTAGTAACATTGGGCAGGCATTAAACTTACGTATGTGTGAATTTTGAATGCCCCCCTGCGTTGTGTAAGGGGGATGTGCAAGAGTTAAGACTGTGCCCCCTATTTCTCTCTCCTTTAGTGGATGATGGTTGTTGTCAGGCATGTTGTGTGTCTCTTTCTTGCTCATGTGATGTGCTCAGGTTGATCCATTTCAGGGTTTGCTGAACCAATCAACTAGAAGAGAAACCCAACACCTCTTGCTTGCAGACCTTTGTCCCTGCCAAGGCCTCTGTGCCAACAGTGTCTCCCTGGCTCTTTCTGGATCCTGTCCTTGGAGGCTGCCCTGCAGGCCTCCTTCATTCGTAAGAAGATCCGTGATTGGCTTGTGATGACAGCCCGGACCTTTCCAGAGCTCCCCCCACCCCAAGCACTCTGCCATCTTGGCCTGAGGCTCTGTTCTGGCTGCCTAGGAAAGAATCAGGGCCTCCTGCTTCCGTTGGAGATGCAAAGAGCAGACCTGCCCCCTCCTGCAAGCAAACTGCAGCATCTCCTGCGAGGCCCGGCTGAACGAGTCCTCTGTGAGGTCAGATTCTCCAAGCAACCAAACTTTCATGAGAACGGGGGTATGGGGGGTATGAATGCCAAGTCATGGACCATCAGCCCAAGCCCCACATCTAGCCCCACCCTGGGTTAAGGAGCACAAGGTTCATGGCTGTTTCATGGAGCCCCTTGTTCATGCGGGGGTGGGGTGGGAGTGGGGAGAGCCTGTCAATTGTGGTTCTGAGTGAAAGATCAAGGAGGCTGAGAAGGACAGGAGGACAGGGTCAGGGACTTTGTGGGTGCCAGGCTCCTTCTGGCCCCCAATGCACAAGGGCAGCTTCTTCCGTCATGTGACCTGCTTGGCTTGAGGCCACGTGGCCTGAAGGTGTGCTGTCATCCCCTGTACCCCAGATTCTCAGCCGGGGGGGGGAGGGGCTGGCAAATGGACCACTCCATGTGCTGGTGGATGGCAGCTCCTATCATCATCTCTCACAGTGGGCTCTCTCGGGTAAGGCTGATGGCAGTGGTAGTCCTGCTGCCTCAGGAACCGTGGTGGCTGATGTCTCCACAAAAAGCTGGGTGTTGGCCTCCTCTTGTTTCTACTTGGGATTCATCTATTTGCGTCTTAGGTCAGCTTTAGCCTTCCTTTCCCCCCGAGGCACTCAGCGGCCTCCACCTGGATAATTTAGGGGATAATGGACAACACACTCCCCAAACACAGACCAGGAAGCCCCCCCCCCAGCCCATGCCCCCCCGGTTCTGCAAAATGTATTTTTGTTCTGATTCCCAAAAAGCCATCTCTCCAGTTGTGGGCTGGATGAACCCACAGGAACACTGAGCCCCTGGCCCCAAATACCCCCATTTCTGGAGGTAACAAGGTTGGAGGAGCCTTACTTTTCTGGAGTACAGCCACCCTCCGGGAGATCCTGGAAGGGCTTGTAGTGGAGAACCCAACAGGGATGTCCTCACCCTCATACCCTCCCTCCCCCCTCCCTCCCTCCCTCCCCAAGGGAGCCTGGAACAAGGCTTGGCCGTGTTTGTCCTACCCCCTGGCGCATTCATTCTCTCTCAGGGGTTGGCGGGTATGGTGGAGCTTTCTTGCCAGCTTCTTCAGAGCTTGGAGTGCCTTTGGTGATGGGGGCTTGAAGCCCTTGAGCATGTACAGCTGGTGTCTACCATGGCAATAACACCCCTTGTTGCATAGACCACTGGAAGCTGAGGGACAGGGCGGGGCAGGGCGAGGGTAGGGAGGTTGGAATGGCAAGAGAGCAGACAGGACCACAGGAAACTCAGCATCTCATACTTTTATTGAGAGCGTCAGATCATCTTCTACAGAGAACAGCCGCTCATGGCAGGAGGCCCGGCTTCAGGTTCTTCTAACTCTTGGTGAGCACAAGACCTCTAGCTCTCCTCGAAGCAGCCACGTTTGTGCCACTGCTGGTCCCGGACGCGCCGCATGGACTGGATAAAGGGCTGGCTGGCATCCCACTCGTTCCAGTGGCGGTACTCGCCTTTCTCAAACACGTACTGCCGGCCACGGTACCCGGGATATTCGTAGCCCACCCATCTGCAGGGGAAGAAGAATGAGGAGTGAGGGAGAGGGACCGAGGACCCCAAGAGCCAGGCTCTCTTTCTAGCACAGGCCCTGATGGTCTTGCCCCCCCCCAAGAAGACACCCCACCCCCGGAGCCAGAGGGAAGCACAAGCAAGGGCGCTCAAGGGCCTGAAAGGATGGTTAAAGGCAGCCAAGGAAACAGAGCTGCAAGAAGGGAGGGAGGAAAAGACATCCATGGGCCAGAAGAGGCACAAACGGCAGGAGGTAAGAATCCATCCCCCCACACACACACCCATGCGTGTATGAGAGGTTGGGGGGGGGAGAGAATTACAACTCATCCTTCCTGTTGGGAAATCTCACACCACCCCTCCCTGGACATCCTGGGGATGTTAATCTCAGGATTGGCCATTGGGAGGGAAACATGGCTAGATCTGCAAATATCTGATTTTCCTGGCAGGAAAGGCAGGCGGTGGCTGGAGAGTGAAGGTGGCAATCTGCACTGAACAACACGTTGACCCAGTGGCTGGAGGTTTGGTCCCTCACAGGGCCTCCTGGGCTGGGTGGGACTGGATGGGACGCTCCAGGCAGCCCCATCTAGCTCGTTGACTTTGACCCAGGGACAGGAGCCACAGCAGGGGAGAAGCATGACTTTGTGCACCCCTCCCTCCCTCCCTTCCGAAACCTCTGCTCTCCCTCCTTCTCTCCCGCCCACCCCACCCCACCCTCTGTGCATGCGTGCATGCATGCGAGTGTACGTGCCTGTCACCCTCCTCCCTCCTTACATTCCATTCAGGGCCTTGACACTGGCCACCCGATCTTGGAAGCCATGAGCCCACAGGCTGGGAACATCATCCTCCACAATCTCCATCTTCCTCCCACCATAGTTGATGTTTTCAAACAGGTGGATCTTGTGGTCCGGACTGTCCTGCCGAGGGAAGGAGTGGAGTCGGGGTGGGCGGGCAGGTCAGTCCTTCCTCAAATCCTCCCCCCGCCGCCGCCGCCACCACCCCCACTGCAACCCAGGGACTCTAGGAGACCGTGGCTCCAGGTGGGCCGCCGGCCCCAGGTCCAGCCCCTGAGCCTCCCCAGCTGCTGCTGCATGTCTCTTGAGGAGGAAGAGGGGTGGGAGAGGTCTGCCACGGAGGCCAGCCTTCATGCTCCCTCCCTCCCTCCCTCCCTCCCTCTGTGGGTGGTTGCCCAGGGAGATGGTGCCAGCCCGGTCCCCCTTCTCCCTTTCAGCCAGAGCTCCCAGAAAGTGGGAATGGCCCTCCATGAAAACTCAAGTGTGGGCAGCCTTCCTTTGGTTCATGGCCTTCACACAAAATGGAAGGAAGTGTCCCTCTGAACCCTCCTGGCCAAAGCAGGTCAGCATCCCTCCCTGCCACCCAAAGCATTGGCTGTGTCCCTCTACGACCCCGGTCTTCTCCCTAGGAATGGCTTTGCTTGCTTCAGGCTCAAGGGCTCATTTTTCAAAGGAAAGAACAGAAGAAGAGGAGGAGGAGGAGGAGGAGGGGAGTGGGGCTGTCCATTCAGTGGGCGATTAGGCAGAACAAGGGCCCTTCAGCTTTTAAGAGGACAAGACCAGACAAGTGGGGGGGGGGAGCGGCCCATGTTTTAACCCCTCCACTGGCCAAGAGGGAAGGAAAAGGGAGGGCATGGGGCTGGTCTGAGCCCCCGGCTAGTGGCAGGCACTGGGACAGAGGGGGGCCACTGCAGGGTCTGATCCTGCTCCAGCTTTCGTGGGCCAGAGAGGATTTCCCCTCCCCCACCCATCCACAAGATGTTGGCCTTCAGCTTTCAGGCGTCCTAACTGCTGGCCAGATGGGCTCCTGCTTCTCCACAACCCACAACCCCTTGGAGGGGCAGAGGCTGGGGACTCCTGAGCAGGAGGGGGATCAGAGTCAGTCCCAAGGCTGGGCTTAACTGGGCACTCATTCCTTTGGTCCCAAAAGGTTCTCTGGGAATTCAGGGGATCCCGTGGTCCTTGGGAGCATGGGCTGTGGATGCCTTGCAGGTGGGCTCCCCCCAGGGAAAGGGTGGCTGGAAACAGGGCATGGAGCAGGATGGGATCCGGGTCTATTCCTGTGCTCAAGCTTAAACCTCCCAGGAGAGGACATTTTATTCCCACAGGGTCCCATTCTGGTTTTCATTTTAGACTCCAGACACAGATTTAGACCTTCAGCTGGCTTATTTCTGCTGCAGTCCCAGTGGCTTCGACTTCAGCTACTCGTTGCATCCCTCTTTCCAAATTTTCCAGAAATTTTACATTTCTTTTCCACCACCACCACCCACCACCTTCCCACCTGGGCATGCTGCTCCCACCCATCCCCAGTTGCATCGCGACGGAAGCCCCAGGCCAACGCAAGAGCACTACAGTCACACCACGAGCCTACCGCCACCGTGGTGTTTCTCTGGGGGTGGGGGAGCTGCCAATTACTCACGATCAGGAGGGGTCGGATGGAGAGGAGGCTGTCGCTGCTGTGGCTGTTGGACCAGGAGTCCCAGCGAGGGTAGTCCCCCTTTTCCAGCACAAACTGTTCCCCGCTGAAGGCCTGGCGCTCAAAACCAAGCCAGCTGTGAGAAAGGGGTGTTGTTGTTGTTGTTGTGTTGTTTTGTTTTTAAAAGGGGGGGAGAAAAGGGGGGATGGTGAGTCAGTTGTTTCTGCTTGGCAACAACTGAGCAGCTCTTTGAGGTGGGCAGCAGTTCCCTGTTGCTGAAAGAACCTTCTTGGCAGGCCTTCAGATTGGGGGGAAAAGGTACAGCAGGCTTCTGGTCTCCAGGGCACCCACCACTGCAGGAAGCACGCAGCCCCGCCCCCCCTCTCTCTTTCTGTCTGTCTGTCTCCTCTCCTCTCCTCCACTTGACCTCACCCCACCCTCTCTATCCCTCCCCCGCTTTCACACACACACACACACACACAGAGAGAGAGAGAGAGAGAGAGAGAGAGAGAGAGAAGGTACTCACGGCCCAGCCTCCACTCGTACGGAGCCCACTTTGTCCAGGTCCTTCTCGGTGACATTCGGGCTCTCTTCCGTCAGTTCACACTTCCGGCCTTGAAAGTTCTCCATCTCGTAGAGCGTGACCTGGTGGAGTAAGGAACCAAACTCCAGGCCAGGGTTCAAGCCCTGCTAGGCGCCAGTGGGTCACAAGGGGCAAGGGGTCTGGCAACACAGCCTTGCTTCAGGAAGAGAACAGGGGTGGGTGGGTGTGCCTGGTTTGCCCCCAACGCCCTGGGTGAGAGCAAGCTGTTCAGAGCAGTGAGAAGCCTGGGGGTGACCTCTTTTCTCCAATACAGCCCCCCCCACCTCCAAAAGCACCTCCAATGAGCACAGCTACACAGGGTTCACAACTGCCCCAAGGATTGCTCTGGTGTGGGTCCCCTTTCTCCTCCTTACACTGCTGTCTGACCGTGTGGGGCTCTGTTGGTGCAGGGTGGGGGGCTGAGCAAGACCCCCCTGGACCCTGGGCTCCTGCAGCAGCCACTAGGCATCAACACAGAGGGCAGAGGGCTCTTTTGGAGCAGGAGCCCAAGCACAGGTGGCATCCATGTGGGGGGACCCCCACTTAAAAGGACCCCCATCTGGGATAGACTGAGAAACCACACACAGAGAGAGACCAGGTAGGAGAACCTGCCTGCCTGCCCACAGCTGATGCCCAGTTCTGCCAGCCCATAGATTGTCCTAGGATGAGGGGAAGGGCAACAGCTATTCTACCCTATAATGCAGGTAAAGTAAGAATTCCTAATAAGTCGGAGCAGGATTGACAGGATGTGGCCTGGAAGTAATGGCTAAAAGGGTTTTAGGAAAAAAGCCACTAGCCCAGCTTCCACAGGGATGCTTACGGTCCTCTCAACGCCCTAGGAAAGCCTCCCTCTGTCCCTAAAGCACCCTAAGGGGTGCCTTATTTTGATGGGGATCCTACAACCCTAAGACCACCCTGTGGGGCCCTTCCTACGCAGCGTCTCCCCAGGGCAGAGAACCGCATCAGTCCCCCCCCCCCCCCACACACACACAGCCTTAGTGTCCTCCTTGGTCTGGGATTAAAAGATGAAGAGCGCCCCCTCGTGGCCAGACCCTGGAGAGGCAGCCGGCTGGGCCCCAGAGTGGCTGCCAGAGAAGGGAGGCTGGAGAGCTTTTTTCCCTGG
>JAHTLZ010000012.1:896984-915599 GCA_023846285.1 Phrynocephalus versicolor
CCCCCCCCCCAATCACAAGGGCTTCTGGGAGCAATGTTGCAAGCTGCCTTGGGTCTTCTTCAAGGAAAAAGATGGGGGGTAAAAATAATCCAAATAATAAATAAATAAAAGGGACCTCCCTCCTGAGTGCTCCCCCCCTCTTGCATGATGCCTTTTCATTGCAAGCCCAGAAAGGACCCCAAGTGGCCTCAGGGCCACCGTGTGGCACCCTTTCCCTGCCTGTTTTTCTTGGGATGGGGTCCTGCAACTGCCCAGCCAGGCCTCCCCATGGCTTCCAACCCCCTACCCCTATCAAAGCTGCTGCTTTCCCCCTGCCCTCCTCCAGAAGAGCCACCCCCCCCACCACCACCAACCAAAGCCACCAGCTTCTCCCCATGGGACCTTTCCCACACAGCCCCCCCCCAAGCTGTTGCCTGGGTAAAAAGTCCCCAGTGGTGAAGTGCCATTCAAGAGAGCCCCCCCCCCCGGCCCCTACTTCTGGAGAGAGGGGCAGGGGACAGGGGGCATACCTCCTCTCCCAGGTAGTGTTGGAAGCTCTGGCGGGGCAGGCGGGCTCAGGGGCAGGGTTATTTATGGGGCCCTCTCTGCACACTGCCCGGGCTTTCCCGGGTGCTGAGGCAGCATCGGCGGCTGCGGCATCCCTCCCGCCCCACCCACGACCCGGCACTTCAATAGCCCAGGGCTTGACTCCACACTATGGGTCCATTATGTGGCCAATCGCTGCTGGCCGCTGGTTTAGAGAAGATTAGTGGCCACCGGGCCGGGCCATCAGCATGTTGGCCGTGCTCCTTGCCAGAATCTCACAGATATTCTGGGTCAGCAGTTTTGCAGTGTGGGTTCATCCGAAGCGCAGGCCCTCCTGACCGCTCGTGCCCACCGCTGCCCACTCCGGGCCAGAGGCCGAGAGGTGCCTGCTTGCGGCCTTCCCACTGGGCACCACACGTGGCCTCTCTGGGCCTCTGAGCATGCCATTCGTCATGGCCAAACTCCCAGGGCTAAAAATTAAAGGTGGAATTGCCAGGAGCTGGCACGGCACACAGGAGAAGGCGTCCCCTGCCAGAGCTCCCAAAGAGCCCCCTTGCCCTGGTCAGCCGTGGGGAGCTTCCCACAAGTCCTGAGGGAGGCCAAAATGGCCTTGTCTTCGGGCTGCCACCTGAGACAGAGGGGATGTGGGGGTGCCCCCCCAGGGGACCTGCTGCAGGAAGGGGGCAGGCATCCTTGAGACCCCCGGGGAGAATTCGCAGCAAAAACCAGCTGTGGCACCACACACACATACCTTTTCCTTATGTGGACCTTTGAGGGACCTCTCCTCTCTCCCACCCCAAATGATGGAGGGGGAAGGGGAGGACCAGAGCAAAAGGGGGGGCAAGCAACCCCCTCCTGCCTCTTGGTTGAGGGGGCCTGATGGAAAAATGTCTCACAGAGCATGGCTGAACCTGTTGTGGAATGACACATTTGTTGTGTAACAGCCACGGCTACCACCCCATGCACCCAACTTCTGTTGGTAGGACCCGGGGATAATAATGGGATTGGGAGGGGTCTTGGGGTGGCCATCACACCCAACCCCTTGATTCTGGCAGGAACCCAGGTCCAAGCAGGTGGGGGTGGGGACACCTTGAAGGCCTGCAGGGTGGGAGGTCCTGGGCTCCACGGGACTCGCCTCCTCTAACAGCCGAGAGGTCCTTCCTGACCTTCAGCCTAAGTCTGGATTCCTGGAACATGCCCATGCGTGGTGGGGGAGGGCAAGAGCGAAAGGAAGAAAGTGTACCGTCCAGATAACGGAGCAGGAGAAAGAAAGGCAGAACCCCAGTCCTGGTTGTTCTGAACCATTCTGATTTTTAATTGACATGGTTTAAGACTGAACATTTCTCAGTAGTAAAAACTACCAAAATACAGCATTTCAGTGCCTTGTCCCAGCACAAAAGCAAAGAGAGCCTGGCTGTACAGAATCCACACCGCCCTCCCTCCCACCATGCCAGCCATAATCCCTCAGCCTATTATAGGAAGCCAGAAAGCTCCCCGGCTCAGCGCCCCAAACATCTCTCCCCCCCCCCGCCCCATGCACACACACAAACATGCTGCAAACATTCCACCCAAAGCAATCGCCGCCACTATCACCACCCCTGCCCTGCCCTGCGGAGGGGCCAAACCCCCTCCTCCCACCCCTCATGCTCTGGCTGACAGGCCCAAGGCTGAGAGACACCCTGCTCTCTCTGTGTGTGTGAGAGAGGGGGGAGTTGTACGGGGGGGGGGGGAGAGTGTGTGGTTTGCACACACCTGCTGGCTGGTAGGACGACAGACAGGGCCAAAGGTGAACATGAGGAAGACCCAGGGACAAAGGGCAAGGCGGGGCACCCCTTGGGAGACATCCTGCCCCACCTAAAAGGACAGCCCACCCCCCAATGCCCCATCATGCCCCCAGCTGGCCGGCCAACCCACTCCACCCCCCAAAGCATCCTACGCCTGAAGGCCCAGGAAGGGATGGGCGGCTGGGCTGGACTGGGCTGGGGGGCATGCAGGCAGACACCCATGCAAGCCTGGAGAAGTTAATTTTCCCAAGGGTCATCCCCAGATTCCTCTGAAGAGCAGGGGCCCTTTGGAGAGAGGTGTGGGAGGCACCTCACGTGCACCTTGTGTGCGTGTGTGTCCTTGGCTGGGTCTCCTCAGAGATGTTCGCGGCTGCTTCCCTCTGCCCCCCCCCTCTTTCTCCTCACTGCTGTCCAAAGAAGCAGCCATGTTCCAGGGGCTGGGCTGGGCTGGGCTGGGGTGGAGAGCAGAAGGAGGCAGGCGGGAGGGGGGTCCTTTGGGGTTAGGGCTAGGGTTAAGGCAAGGAGACCAAGGAGGCGGGCAGGTGGGGGTGGGCAGATCAGGGTTGCCTGCCTGTCGGCTACAGGGAGCAGCCTGAGGCAGCACGCGCACAGGGGTCACGGCCACCGAGGCAGGGCCTGCTAGAGTGCTTGTCCTGGGCTTGGTGGCTCAGCCACACGTGGCCGGCCGAGTCAGCTCGGCCAACACCAACCACTTCTGCCTCATCCCATCCAGAGGGAGGGGGGTCATCGTCTTTCTGATAAGAGCACTTGTGGGCTGGGCTGGGCTGGGCTGGGCTGGGCTGGGCTGGACAGGCCAGCCAGAGGACTGGCACAATCCGCTGCAGGCCCAGCTCCTCTTCCGCGGGGATTTGGGGGTAGGAGGGGGGTTCATTTGCAAAGGCCAGCCCCCCAGGGATGAGCCACCCTGGATTCCTCCCACAGAAAGCCCACCACGAGGTAACAAGGCTTCCCAAAAGGACCGGAGGAAGAGTCCGCCAGCCTTTGGAATAAGTGGAAGTATGACTTTACTTTCTGAAACCACCAGAGAAGTAGGAATGGACACCAGAGGGCACGCTGCCCTTTGCACTCCGAGGGGGGGGGGCGATGTTTAGAGAAACAACCCAGAGGGTTCCACAGGCAACCCTGACATCGACAAGGGTGGCCTCCTCCTCCTCCTCCTCCTCCTCCTCCTCCTCCTCCTCCTCCTCCTCCTCCTGTTCTCTCTTCCTTTTTCAGTGTTTGTATTCAACCCACAGGCTATTTACGGTTCATGAGGAGAGGCCCGTGGAGACAGACACGCACCCGCCACTTGGGTGGCTTAGTGGGGTTCGTTTCCCAGCCAAACAGCTGATCCCTGGTCCAGTTCCCGCCCTTCCTCCTCCTCCTCCTCCTCCTCCTCCTCCTCTAGCGGGCCGCCATTGAGCAGCACTGGTACCTAGGGGAGGGACTCAAAGAACCATGAATGGGCTCTTTGGCCAGGAAATGAACTGTGCTGATCCGCTGAATCCGTGGTTCGTGCCCATCACCATTACAGGCTACCTTTATTGCTTCATCATCCCTCCTAGGAATGGAATGGGATACTTGTCATAAAGTGGTTACTTCATGTCCCAACAAAACACATACAGTCTCACAGAACAACAATAAAATCTTCTTTGATCCTAAAAAAATAAAGGAGAAAACAAGAAACAGCAGCAGGAGAGAGAGAGAAAGAAAAACCACATTGCTCAAAAATGTACTTAGAAATAATCATCTGCCACCTTTTTCTTGTCCTCTCTCTCTCTCTCTCTCTCTCCATCCTTCCTCAGGCAGGCGCTCTCCACTCCCAAGGATCCAGCCCCTTCGTTCACTCACTCACTCACTGCTGCTGCTGCTGCTACCTCTTAATGCTCTCTTCTGTTTATAAACCCAGAGTCTCTTTGAGCCCCCCCCCAAATGTCCTCCTCCTCCTCCTCCTCCTCCTCCGCCAGAAGGCCAAAAACATTTGGAGGTTGGCCCCAGATTCTGCAGTGGGGCAAACTCTGCAGAAGGGCAAGAGTGCCGTTGTCCCACAGCAATCCCAGAGCAGACGCTGTCGTCTTGCAAGGAGGCCCGCCACCCTCCCACCCCCTGGGGGTTGCTGGAGATCCGCTCTCGGACTCTTCTTTCTTTGTGGCCCAGATGAGGCTGGCTGCGGCTTCAGGTATGGGAAGGCACAACGCCCTGTGCAGAGAGAGGGTGGCGGGAAGCCACAGGGAGGGGGGGAAGCGGCCAGGGCTTGGAGGCAGCAAAGCCAAGAGTCAAGGCCTCTTCCTCTGTGGCAAGACGCCTGCCTGGAAAGTCAGGAGCTGCAAACACCGTTGGGGCAACCCCTTCCCTCCCAGGATAAGGAGCCTGAAAGTCCATCGGCCGGCCGGCTCTGAGGTGGGAAAGTCCCCAGGGGAGGGTCAACCCATCTGCAAGAAAAGAAAAGAAAAGGTTCCCGTTTAGAAATGCACCCCCGGCTGTCATGTCAGAAGCAGCAATTTATGTACACAATAATTTTCAGACTGGGGCCTAATCAGCTTTTACCAGATCAAGCGTGGACCCTCCAGCACAAAGGTCTTCCGGCACCCTTAAGAATTAGTGAGCAAACGGTTTTGTTTTCCTTTAACTGCCTTCCTTCAAAATAAAGGTGAACAAGGAAGAACATGCATTCTAAGGCATGACAATTTCTCCAAGGAAAACAACTTCTGTGCAAACCTCTGGATATGTTTTCTTAACACTTAAACCTTACTTTTTAAGTGTTAAGAACTTACCCATGTATTTCCCCCTTTAAAATCTTTCTTTTCAACCCATTTTACCTCCTGGAGAAGAAAACATTTTAAATATTTATCAAGCACGCAAAACCAGCAAGATCACAAAAACTAACAGGAGGTTAACGACGCACTCGTGACAAAGCATGAGCCTTTGTACTAAACACCCTCGTTTCAGTTGGGAGTTCAATTGCTTTTGGCTAGGAGGGCTAAACAAAGAGATCAATAGACAGCGGCCTGCCCGTCTCCCCACGGCCACCCTCACCTTCATGCCGTGGGGGTCACTCCTGGCTCATACTGGCTCTGCCGCTTCTTGGTCCTCAGCGCCTTTAGCCACTGGGGGGACGGCGGCTCCTCCGCCCTGCAAGAGGCAACCCCCACCATCAATCAGCTCTGTGTGATGCTTCCTGCCACGGTTGTCATATGGGAGGGGTGGGGTGGGGAGTCTGGGCATTGTAGTCCCCCAAACTCATGTTCCCTGGCTCTGGTCACTGTGATTTTGATGATAACCCAGACCGACTGAACGCGGCTTCAGGAACCTTTGTCATGTTTAAAGCAAGTGACTAGTCCTCATGACCGTGAATGAAAGAGGATCAGGGCAGTGCTTGCCTAGCTCTTGGGGGGGGGGGGGTCTGAAAAAAGCCTCTGGAAAGCAAACGAGGGAGGGGGGAGGGGATGGGACGAGGGTGTCTTTGGACCCTGGCCAAAAAGAATGTCCCCAAATGGTCCTGGCAAACTGCTCTGGGACATGGGCAGGCCCAGCCCCAACCAGCCCAGGGCCCCCTCCTCACCGCTCCTCTTTCTCGGTGCCCAGGGGCAGCATTCTGCCGCTGGAGAGGCCTGCCTGGAAGGGAGATTTGGGCGCCCGAGAGGGCTGTGCAGCGGCAGCTCCTCCAGTTCCTTCCGGTTCGTGCCTTTTCCTGATCTGAGCCTGGAAGGGGGAGAAACCCTTCGTGAGCTTCCCAAAAGACATTCGGGTCGTCGTGGCGCCAGCAGAGAGCCACAAAGAGAGTGTGTGTGTTGTGTGTGGGGGGGTGCTTGCCGGCCAAGCGCAGGAGGGGATGCCCTGCTCTTCCACCAAGTCCTGCCCCACAGCAGTCTTGTCGGTGCTCTCCACAGGGGACAGAGGAAGCCCCCGACCACCCACCCTCTTCCCAGCCAGCCAGGCACCTTCAGGGGTCAGACACAGCAAGGGGAACTGGGCGGAGGGATGGAGCTGCCAAGGTCTCTATCCCCCCCCCCACCACCACCCAGCATTTGGGGGCACCTGCCCTCCCCTGCAGGATGCCTGAGGCAGAAGAAGACTCTGCCCCTTCCCGATAGGGGTCCGAGGGGCAAGGGCAACCCCTCACACACTCACCTTGAGGGCCGAGTGATCCATCCCAGGAAACACAGGGAGCCTCGGCGGGGGGGAGAAGGGCGACTTCTCGGAGGGAGGGGGCTTCCCTTCCCCCTCCAACTCCTCTCTCGGAGCCAACTTTTCTCCTAAACAGGAACCCAGCTGAGTCAAAGAGGAAGCCCCCCTGGGGCAGACCCCACCCGCCCACTGACTGAGCTTCCCTGGAGGGACTGGGGTGAAGCCCACGGGTGACATCCATAGGCACCTGCTCTGGGAAGACCCCTGGCAGAACGGCAGGGCTCAGGACCCCAGCCAGATATTAACCACCGTGTAGCCCGACAGGCCGTGTCGACACCCAATGGATAAGCAAGATAAAGAGGCCCTGGTCAGAGAAGAGTGAGAGCCCCAGATGGGGGCTGGGGGAGGGGGCTCCAGGTGCAAAGTGCACCCCCTCCCTCCCTCCCTCCCTCCCTCCCTCCCGGCCCGTTTGCTCTCCTCCCTGTTTTGATGCACCACCACCGCCCGTTTCTCCCTCTCCGACCGGACGGGAGCCGTGAGCCATGGGACCAGCTCAACCATCTCAGAGCTGCCAGGGAGACGTGGCCAGACCCCTCCAGGGGCGGCTTCCCACTGCTCACCTGGGGAGTCCCTGAACATCCAGGCGCTCTCAGCCACCACCGCCTCCACGGAGTGCGGCTGCCTGTCCTCCTCCTCCTCCTCCTCCTCGTGGAGGGCGCTTCTCCTGAGTGAGTGGGAGAGGGGCGCCCGCTGCTGCCGCCGCCGTTTGCTCAGCTGCACCCGGGTTTTCAGGGCGCTGGAGTCCAGCACTGAGGTTTGCTTTGGAAAAGAAAAGAAAGGCGTCAGTGCTCCCAGCACCCAGGAGCCCCGAAACCGCACAGCAAGGATAGCACAGGCACCACCGGTGGTCGGCACTTACTTCCAGGAAAGAGAAGTCCAGGCTAGCCTCCATGGCTGGCGCAGGCAGATCGGGGCCCTCAGCTGACAACTCCACATCCGTGCTCGAGCGTTCCAGGCTGGTGCTCCGGGGGGCCTGTGAGGAGTCGTGGGGGTCGGTGGTGGAGGTGGGGTCCGTCTGAGAGGAGAAGGAGGAGGAGGAGGGCCAGCTGCTGGGGAGGCGCCGTTGGGCTGGCGTGAGGTTGCCTTCCGAGGAAGGAGACTCCGGTGCAAAGCTAGAACAGGGACTGAAAAGGGGACCAGTGAGCTTTGCTGGGTGGGGACAGGTTCCCCCCCTCCAAGTGGACCACCCTACCTGTGGCACGGGAGCCACGGCTGCTCACACGTGGCGGCTGGGAGCACAGTCCCTGGAGCCACCAACCGGGCAGCTGGCGGGGGGGGGACTGCTGATCCCTGCAAGAGACCCCCAGGGCACCCAGAGTGTTGGCAGTGGTGGTGGGGCACACAGAGTGAGCCAAGAGAAGCCACGGGGCGGAAGAGAGTCCCGGGAGGACCACGGGGAGTTGTTGTCCGCCAAAGAACCACTTCCAAGGAGACCCGCCAGGGAAGCGTTGGTGGGGAATGGTGCATTTGCTTGCTTGTTTTGGGGTGGGTGGGTGGGCAGTCCATGCAGAGGGTGCTGATGGTGAGAGCTAGAGCATCATCCAGCCCAGTGTGTCCTTCCTGCAATTCCCAGGTGGGGCCCCCCTCCTGAGTGCCCCCCTTCAAGTCCTGGGGAGCCGCCTTGAGCGGGAAAAAGGACCCGGGGAAATAACATTCCCTGCTGGGAGACCCTCCCGGTCTGCCACCCCATGGCCTCTCCTTCCTGCTAAAACTTTGCCTGATGGGGTGAGCAGGGGTCTGATGCTGGCACACCCCTTGTGACTTTCTGGATGGGTCAAATAAAGGTGGTCTCTGCATGCAAGTGCAACCACTTTCCGTCTTTTTCATTTTGGAGAGAAAAAAAGGTTGGTGAAAAACCCGGGCTAAACAGCAGAGGGCGCCATGGCCTCTGTGCACGCCTAGCTTGGCCTAATGGCAGAGGAAGCGGCATCAAGGCCAGGGTGATGCAGAGCAACAGGTCAGCCGGCCCAGCAGCCGCCACCCAGGGGCCTGCTTTCTACCCCCCCTCTTGCTTTGGGGGCCAACCAGTGAACAAAACGGGGAGAGGGTGAGAACCCCCAGGGTTTCCTACAGGTGCCAGCCTTGCCTCCTTTCACAACTTTGATGGGCTTCTGACGGTTCAAGACCTGCAAAGGTCAGCCTTCTAACCACAATGTCCCCCCCCCCAGCGGGGGAAAGGGTGGGGAAGCAAGAGCAGCCTTTTGGAAGAGGCCTCCCCCTCCCAGGCCATTTCAACGGCAGCCCCACCCCACAGATCCCCAAAGCTCCAGGCCTATTCTTCTCGGGTGCTTGAATGCCCGTTTGGTGCCAAGGGAGCATGCCAGGAGCTGCAGGGAACACCAGAGGGACTCAGGCCATGCCAAGGACTGGATCAGGCACAGGGGAGAGAATGGTGACAGGGTAGGAGGCAAGGCTGAGGGGCGCAGGCCTGAATGGGCCTTTTATCCTGCCTGCCCACCAAGATTTATGGAGCTCAGGTGCCCAACTGGGTCTACCAGGATGAGGGGAGTCCGGAACAGCTCGGGGTAGCACAGAAGCATGGAGGAATTGGGGAAGCTCCCTCTGGTCTGGAAACCAGGTGGAGTGGGGGTGGGGGGGTGGGAAGCCACAGCCTCAGGGAGGTTAAAAGTCAGTGAAGTCTTTCTCAGGACATGATTAGGCTGGGAAATATCTCTCTCTCTCTCTCTCACACACACACACACACACACACACACACACACAGAGAGAGAGAGAGAGAGAGAGAGAGAGAGAGAGCTTGCTTCTCTACATTGTGCCCATTTCACAGGCTAGAGTCCAAGGCGCAGAGAGGTGCCCCTCGCTAAGGACCTACTGCCATGTAAAGGGCTGAGCTTTCCCGGTTTCAGGCCTCCTAGGAATGAGCAGAGAGGAGGAAGAGGCAGCCTCGGCTGCTCTGGAAGGCCTTGGAGGGTCCCCATGGATTTGGGCTACGGCCCACAGCCCCACCAGGCTCCCAGGGGCTCCTGAAGGTCACGCTTGCCCAGAGAAACCCACCCACCCTCCATCCCACTGGCACTGCCCCCCCCCAGAGGAGACAGACCTGTTGCCACTGAGCCGCTGGTCGCTCCAGGTGCCATACTGGCTGTCGGCCTCTGGCACGAGGGTGTCGGTGTCCTTGGCCCCCGTGGGCGGCCTCCCAAAGCACTGCTTCAGCTGATCCTGCAAGGCACAAGAGCAAGGAAGGGTGAGCTCCTGGCAGCCCAGCCGCCACCCCGGGGGCAAAAAACGCAAGCCCAGGGGAGGGCACAAAAGCAGAGGGTCCCAGGGCAAAACAGCCTCTGTAGGCTCCAGGCGTGGCTGCCAGGAGGAGGCCGGCCGTGGGCACCAAGGCCCCTGGCATGCAGGTCAGCCTCTTGGCTTCCACCAACTCACTCTCACCAACCACGTGGCTTTGAGGAGGCAGAGATGTTGGCAGCCGACACTTGCGGGAGAGATGTCTGGCTTTGGACTCCGGTTCCCAATCGCCCCAAAGAGCACTGGCACCAAAATCCTGACTGGGGGAGGGAGGAGGGGACAAAGGACACTTTTAAAAGCTCCATTCTGTTCCCCCCCCCACACGCACACACTTTTCAGGGTCAGCTAGGAAATGGAGACCCACCATTGCTCTCCCCCCCTCCCCTCCTCCACCCAGCATGCAATCAATGTTGGGAGACATATTTCCAAGGGGCCAAGGACCACCGCCCCCCCCCACCCTGAGTGCTGCCCAAGGGCCTCCTGCCCCCCCTCCCATGGGCCATACCAGAGAAGACACCGCCGGAGACCCATCCCACTCCTTCTTGGCAGAGGTGCCCCAATTAAGCCCCTCCCAGCAGGCTCCGCTATGGGAGGGGGGAAACAGGGGAGGGAGCAATTAACGGAGGCAGCAAAGCAAACGAGCAGGACAGGAGAAGCTGGGTCAGCACCAGAAAAGGCTATTGTTTCCAGCAGGAGGGGCTGCTGTGTTCCCTGCCCCCCCCTCCAGGATGCAACGTGTTCCCCTCCTGGCATCTGTCTTCCCAGCCTCTGCAACCAGGAGGCATCCATGGGACCTGCCACCCCTCCCTGAGCCAGGCAGCCAGCACTGCCCCCCCCCTCTGTCCTTGGTCTCGTCCTCCAGGCCAGCCCATCTTCCTTTCTCTCCTTCCTTTCAGCGAAGAGGGAGCTGCCCCAGCAGGAGGGGGGGGGGGGGGGCTCCCAGGCCATCTGAGGAATTCCCCCCCCCCGACTCAGAGCACTCTTCATTCCCCCGAAAGGGACCGAGATCAGGGAGGGGACCCAGGAGAGGAAAGGGAGGTAGCCTGTCTGTCCATCCGTTGGTCAGCCAGCCAGGCCCACCTCTCTAACAGGAAGCAGGGAGAAGGCCTGTGGGGGGGGTCGGCAGGCAGTGGGCAGTGTGGCTTAGTGGGTAGCCAGGGGCTGGAGTTGTGCCAAAGAGCCAGGCTGCAAGAGGCCTCCCACCCAGGCAACATCACTCACTGGGTCTTCCTGGCCTGATCTCCCTTGCAGGGTTGTTGTGAGAAGAAAACCCAGGCACTCTGCCTTTTGCTTTTGGGAGGAGATAAGGCCACAAACACATGGACAGCCAGCAGGGGGTGGGGGTGGGGGCTCCTTTAAAGCCAGGCTGGAGTGCAGAGAAAGTGGAGGGGCTGGGGCTCTGGATTTGGAACAATCCTGGGGGGGGGGGGGAGAGAGCAACAGTGGTGGGGGGGCAACCACCAGAGCCCGAGGAGTGATGTTGCTTCCCTCCCTGCCCAGCTTGAGGACCACGAAGGCAGCTCCTCTCTACCACGCGTCACTCCCCATCCCACCTAATCCTGTGTCATGCCGCCTGACACTCCTGCCGCGAATCATACCAGCTGCCACAGCTCTACAGTTGCTACGCAACGGGAAGGGCCACTTGAGCCAGGAACAGGTTGCCCCCAAAAGGGAAGGAAGGCGTGCTGCACACCGCGCTCTTGGTGGCTCCTTCCGACCCCTGGCCGGGTGCAGCTTCTTGCAATCCCTGGCTTGGACCGCCCTCTGCCCAAACCCTGGAGGCGGGCAGCACTTCCCCTGGCACCAAAGGAGGACACACTGAGGAGCCTCAGAAATTAACCCCAAGTCGTCCCCCCCCCCCCAGAATCACACGTGGGGAACTGCCTCCCCAGTCCCCAGAGCAGTTGTACACAGTCGGCACCCCAAGCTCCTGGGGTTGGGAAGCCACCTCCTCAAAAGGCAGGCAGCTTTTGGGGGCCAGAATAAGGGCCCTCCCTCCCAAGGATGCCAGGAAACCACCGGCTCCCTTCTGCCCTTGGTCTGCAAGAGAGATTGGGGGGGGGAGGGGATCCGGAGCAGCCCCGGCTGGCAGGACTCAGCAGGCAAAGGAGCAGAGGAGGCCTCTCCCTCTGTGGAGTCTGGGAAGCCAACGCCCCAAGGATGCTTCCTGCCCTCCAGGGGCGGTTGGAAGAACCTCCTTCGAACATGCCTGGAGGCCCTCTTTGCGTGCTGACATTTCTCCCTTTGGAGAAGCTAACAAAGGCATGCCCTCCCCCCCCCTCCCGCTCCTGGCCGAACAGCCAAGCCAACACTTACAAGCATCGGAGAGGTTCCTGGGCAGGAATAAAAGCTGTGGCCATGAGTGAAATCTACTGGCTGTGGATTGTGGGGAGTTGTAGCCAAAGAACAGCATACTCAGGCTCCTCCCTGGTACATCCGGCCCCTCCTGGCAGCCAGGCCAACTCGGGCCCCTTAGAGGCTCAGCAGGTGGGTCCCTGGGTGTGGGTGCCATGTGTGGGGCCCAAGCCCTACTTGAGAACAAATATTTTCAGCCGTGAATCAAAGCACACCCCACAGCCCCTGCCTCCTCTGGCACCATTCCCTGGAGGGGAGCGATTCTGCCTCCTCTCTGGTGCTCCCTGTTCCCTGTCAAAGCCGGCGGGGAAGCTACCGAGCCAGCCGGGGCTCAGCCAGAAGCCCTTGTCGGAGTGTGGCTTCCTTCGGGGTGGGGGGACCCCTCCGCCCACTGCCAGTCTCCCTCCTGCCAGAAACTGTCTGCTTGGGCTGGCCGGCCTCCTCCACCCTCCTGCCTCTCCTGCCTCTCCAGGAGACCAGCCAAAGAGCCAGTCAGGAAGCTGGTGGTAGTGCGGGGGGGGGGGGGCTGAGGTTTAGCTCTTCCAGTACAGGGAGGCGGGGATCCTCTCAAACCCAAGTCCACTCCAGAGTGGGCAACTCGGGTCTGATTGGGAAGATCTGAGGGTGCCTATGAAGCACCTGCAAGCGGCAGCCCAACCCTTTCATGGGACCCACAAGAAGCTGCCCGGCCGTGGGACTGGCCCTCGAGGGGAGCAAGTGACTTGGCAGAGCCCCTTTGCTCTTCCTTGGGCCCCAACGCAAAGGCCCAGTGCCTGGCGCATGCAGGAGGAGGGTGGCCAGCCCAGGACACAAGGGCCGCTGGGCCTGGGGTTGGGGAGGGCAGGCGGGCAGGCAGGTGGGGGGGGCACTTACGAGGTGGGGCTGCTCGGAGCTGGCTTGCCTCTTTCTCAGCGAGGACAGCCGGTGGTGGCTACGGACGGAGAAGCTGCGGAAGGACTCTCGGCTCCGGGAGGCCAAGCGCCGGAAGGATGAGGTGCGCCTCAGGGGGGCTCGACCTGGCCCCTCCCCGGGTGACTGGTCGTGGGCCACGGCCGTGGTGACCAAATTCAAGGCCTCCTGCAAGGACCGCCGCAGGGACCCCACCCAGTGAGACACGTGGCTCTGGGCCACCGTCAGCTTATCTCCGAGGTACTCCATGGCTCCTGGGGGCGACCTGGGGGCCCAGAAGGGGCTTGAGCACTCCGGCCACGTCCGGGGCCCCACCCAAAAGCGACCCGAGAAGAAGGACCCCAAGTGGCCAGCCTCGTTTCTGCTCAAGGAGTTTCTTCGTCGTCGTCCCTTGCCGCTTCTTCCACTCCCCAAGAACACCCTAGGCAAATCTCTCTATGTGCATTTCTAGCACACACCAAAAGGCAGACGTCCGTCCGTGGAGTCCCTCGCTGGCTCCCCAAGGAAAACAGAGGGGGGGGGCTTCTCTTAGGGTCAGGCCAGCTTCTTCTCAGCAGGCGGGTCTGTCATTCTTCGGCTGGCAGGGAGGACCCTTCACTTGGCTGGCCGGGGCCACAGCCCTCCTCTCCTCCTCCACCACCACCTCCTCCTGCTGGCCTGGAGGACGGGGGGAGGGGGGGCTTTCGGCTGAGCAGTGCAGGCGTCCCGGCTGCCACAGCGCTCCCGTATCCCATGTGCTGCACGAGGGGGTGGGGAATGCTCAGCGGTCCCAGAGGACACGCCACCCTCCACTCTCACCGGCTGCTTTCAACTGGCAGCCCCATCCCCTCTGGGGGGGGGGGAGGCCTCACCCAGAACAACAAGAGAAATCCACCGGGAGCAGCAAGAGAGAGAGAGAGAGAGAGAGAGAGAGAGCCTGCGGTCGACTCAGAGCCTGCCACCACTGCCACTGCCACGGAGGGGAACCTTCTTCTGAATGGCCCTCTTCTGCCCGGGAAGGGAGCGTGGGGGGAGCCCTGCCCAAGAGAGGGAGGGAGGGAGGGAAGGAGAGGCCGGGAGGGGGGGGACGGCAGGCACTTCCAGGAGAGGCCCCAGCAGGATGCTCCACTCACCTCCGGGCTGCCCACACAGCCCCCCCCCCCCGCCTGTGCCGTCAGGCTCTGCCGACCCAAGACCACCGTCAGCTCTCCTGGGCTTTCTCCAGTGGCCAAAGGGCTCAGGACCCCCCACCCCACCCCCACCCTCCAGCCCGGTCCCTCTCTGTCCTCGGCAGGCACCCGGTGAAGCCTTGGTGGCGGTGGCTGCTGCTGCTGCTCCTCCTCCTCCTCCTGCCGGTGTGTCTTCCTTCCTAGGAAGTGGCTGAGCCCCCCCCCCGCGCACAGGGGTCGCCATGGCAACCAAGGGAACAGCATCTGCCTCACAGCCCCACTGGAATGATTCACGGTTTGCAGCGAGAATACCATCACAACCACATGGCCAGACTCGGAGCCCGGCCTAAGCTCTGGAGAGGGATGCCCTCTGGGTCATTGGGGGTGGGGGTGGGGGTGGGGGGCGATGGAGGTGCCTCCCGCCCACTTCTCAAGTGACCTCCTCCCACCAAAGCCACGGCCATCAGAGCATAGCACAGCTTTGCTTCAAGTCCTTAAAAAGAAGTGTGGGGGGGGGATACGAAATGCCAGCCACTGTCCCCAAATGCCCAGGGTATGTGTGTGTGTGTGGGGGGGACAGTAGCCAGACAAGATCAGGCTGAAGGGCAACACTTGGGAGCGATAAGCCCCCATCAGACACCACAGACCAGCTTCAATCCCCCCCACTAAGCCACCCACTTCACTGCTCTTTCTCTCACAGCCTGGCCGACCTCATAGGGTAGTCGTTTTGAGGGCACAGCCAGGTGTTGAGAACAGCCACTTCCAGCAGGGGAGAAGCAAAAGCAAGTAAAAAAAAAACACAGCATCCCTGCTGAGCGGTGGACTCTTCACACAGCCCTCCAACCCGCTGCCCTTCCTGGGGCAGAAACACCCACCCCAAAGCATAAGCCCAGAGGGAAGCGCTGTGAATGCCAGCCCCAGCCAGCCTCTGTCGAAAGAGGAGGCCTGTGCCCGTCATGGGCTTGCTTCACTGCAGCAGGATAGATGGGCAGCTGCTCCCTGCTCCGAGGGCTCAGGTGGCACCTGCCCAGCCCCCAGAGGGGAGAGCGCCATCCCCTGGCAGGCTGCGAGGCTCCTGTGTGGGCGGTTGCTTCTTGAAGGAACCCTGCCCCTAGTCTGGAAATCTAGAGGAGCTGTCATCCTCCTCCTCCTCCTCCTCCTCCTCTGTGCTTCCCTTGTAAGGCCTCCCTGTGGCCACACATTCCTGCAGGCTCTCCTCTTTCCTGATCCTTCAGAAGGTGACATAACTGGAAGCAGCTGGAGGGTGCCTAAAATTAGCCAGGGGCCCTGGCCCAGCCCCTCAACCAGAGCAAAGCAGGTGCGTGGAAGCCCCCCCCCCCCGTGCCTCAGGAGCAGCAAAGGCCACCTCTCATCTTTTTCTGCTTCTCCCCCCACCCCCACCCCCACCCCCACCCTACCCCACCCCCAGGCTGCCACCCTGGAAGGATGGAGGAGTCTTCTGTGATGGGAGTGATGGGGGCCCTGCTGGGTTCCTCCTCCTCCTCCTCCTCACCTCCACTCTCTCCACCCAGGGCTGGCCCAGGGTCTCTGTGGAGCCCCCCCCCTGCCACCCCCCTCGTGATCTTCCTCTAGCTTCAGCCAGAGCAGAGGACCAGGAAAGCACAGCCAAGAAGACCCTGCCCAGGGACCCTCACCCCCTTCTCGTGCGTCCACTGACGGAGCTGGCGGGGATCAGAAGGCCCCGAGGAGACCAGGCTGCCCTGAGAAGGGAGTGCCCTTCCCTTGCCACCCGTGCGGGGGGGGGGGGGGGGCTGCTGGCCCTGGCCCTTCCTCCCTTTAGAACCATGACACCCTTTCCCAGGCATTTCCCTCAAAGCCTGGCTGTCTGAAGCAAGCCGCTCCCCTTTCACGGAAGCTGACGCCAAGCAGCCCCCGCCTGCCTCAGTCTCCCAACTTACCCTGAGCAGCCTCTCTCTCACAAACAGACAGACAGACAGACAGACACATGCATCTCTCTGAAGAGGAGGAACTGGAGAAAGGCCAGCCCCAAACCCTTTGGCCACTGAATAATTTGCTCCAAGCAAGCAAGCCCAGAAGTGGATCCAAAAGAGTGAGAGAAGGGGCACAGCATCAGAGCAAACAGGGAGGGAGGGGGGGAATGCCACTGTTAATATTTAAACCCAGAGCCTTCTTGTTCTGCTGACGCTGTGACCAATGCCCCCAATGGTGCTGGAATAAGCCTGCACCCTCAGCGTGGTGCGTTCAGGAGGAGGAGCCGTGAGGAGAGGGGGAGACCCAGAGATGGACACCCACAGCCGGCTGTCTAGCTGGGGCAGCACTGGCAAGTGGGGGAGGGGGCAGCTGCCTGGAGAGGCACAGTGGCCATGGGGTGTGGACCCCTGGCCTTTCCTGGGCGGCAGTTCGCATCAGTCCTCACTAGCCCAGCCGGGCAATGCCAGGGCCTTCGCCGTACAGCCGGTGTCCTCTCCGAGCCCAGCTGGCTCGTGAGGATCCCCCAACGGCAGGTGTGGGTGTGCTCCCCTCCCGCCACCTCTGACCCTGCACCATCACAACTCCAGGAGCCATCCTCCTGGGTTGTGCATGTGCAACCTTTGCCCAGCTGTGCAAATGCACACCATTCCAGGCCCCCAAAGCAGAACCCAGGAAGGCAGGGCTGGCGTTTGCAGGCTGGAGGCCAGTGCCAGCCGCTCCTTCTCTCTGCCACCACCCAGCCCACACGCCTGGCTTTTGCCCAAAGGAATGCTGGTCCCCTTGGCTAATGAATGAGGGACCCTCCCGGTCCTTTCCGTCTCTTTGTCTGAGAGTTTTCATGTCCCAACACCCACCCCACCCCCCACCCCTGCTTTGGACAGGCTTCCTTTCCCAGGAAAGCCAAAAGAGGCAGGCAGGAAACGCCTGTGAGCTCCATATCCTGAACACCCAGCATTTTGAATGCAAGGATACCAAGGCTGTGCAACACACAAAGGAGGCTACACAATGGGCTTGTTTTGCAAGGACCACCTTCAGCTTCCATCCAGGAAGGGAGAGGCAGCAGTAGAGAAAATGCAGCAAGCCAAAATATGTCTGTGAAGATTCTCAGCCATCCAGGTGAGTTTATGTAGAAGTTGAGTCATGGCAACTGGGCTTCTTTTTCTTGAGAGACTGAAACATTTAGCTGCTCATCCAAACAGCTTCATCAGTCTGAAGAAGGCTAGTTGTGAGTTCTATACTAAAATATCTATTAAAATATTAAAATATAGCACCCGCAACTAGCTTTCTTCAGACTGACAAAGCTGTTTGGATGAGCGGCGAAACGTTTCAATCTCTCAAGAAAAAGAAGTCCAGTTGCCATGACTCAACTTCCAGAAAGCAAGCCAGAAGCAAAGAGACTGGACTGGGCAATGCTGCCTCTCCCTTTATCCGACAATCTCGAGAAAACTATTCAAAAGGCAACTTTGTGACAGAAGGCCTGATGTAAATAAGATTCACAGCAGGAGAAAGGATACTTGTTAATTTTAAAAGTTACTTCTTGGTGACCCCTGTTTGTTTGGAAACTACTGCACTTCACCCAGTGCCAGCCTGGAAAACACACCAGCGCGCCCCTGCCCCCACCCCGCACCCTCGCTGGAGAAAGTGGGATTCCCCCAGTAACCCAACTGGCTGCAAAGGGTGCAAATAACTGCTTGCAGAGGGAAGGGTAGAGTGGGAGGACACCCTGCCTGCAGCCTTCCCGAGAGAGAGAGAGAGAGAGAGAGAAGATTGCCATAAAACAGGCCTTTCCTGCGCCAGACAGCTTCCTGCCTGTTGCAGAGAACGGAGCAAGAGGAGGAGACCCCAGGAGCAACCACAGCGAATGGGACCAATTGGGGAGATCCCAGAGCCCCAAGACACCATGAGACACCATCTCACAGGGCGTGGCAGGAGGCCATCTCTTGCACAGCTCTGACTGCCCAGCAGGAGTGACGTCACCAGCAATGGGAGACAGACACTTAGAATGAAATGATAGCTGGTCAGCCCCTTCCTCCTCCTCCTCCTCCTCCTCCTCCTCCTCACTGTGCGGGAGGGGGAGGATTTGGCTCCTGGAAGGATTTGCCAGAGCAAGGAGGCACCTTCTCAGGTTTCACGCAAGCCAAGTGTACCTATGAGTCACCAGCTACCCCTGGGCTGTGTGGACCTAATGCCTCAACCATATTTATCTACACAGAAACACGGTTGCACCGCAGTGACTCACTGGAGTCTGACAACAAGAGGAAGAAACAGAGATAGAAAAACAAACCCAGCTGCCACCACCCTGAAATTATAAATTTCTCAGATGCCACAAAGGACACCTGGCTAAGCAAGAGGAACAGGGGTATGGGGGCCAGCAGAAGCCAACCACAGAAGGCCAGTGGGAGGAAAACAACGCTTCTGGACTACAAAACCCAGAATCCTCCAGCCTTTTTCTGCCACACACACACACACACACACACACACACACACACACACACACACAC
>JAHTLZ010000012.1:916434-951933 GCA_023846285.1 Phrynocephalus versicolor
CACACACACACACACACACACACACACACACACACACACACACACACCCACACACACACACACACACACACACACACACACACACACACACACACACACACACACACAGAGAGAGAGAGCTTTGCACGGATGCCCTCCTGTGGCCATCTCACAGTCAAGTCACATCAGAAGGGAGCCGTTTTACATCAGGGGCTGAGAAAAAGTTCCATCTTTTCTGCTCTGCTAGACTGTGATACAGAAGTGGCAGGAAGAAGACAGTGGCCCCAGAGCAGAGAGAGGGATTTCTGGAGGCGGCAAGGGTGATAAATGGGATCGGCCTGGGATAGAGAGAGGGCCTGCCTCAAGGGATGAGAGAGGCTTCGGGGGAAAAAGTTCAGCCACTGACCTTCGGACCTCCAGCCGAAGCTCCTTTGCTCTGGCCCTCAAGCACGTGGGCCTGGGGACAGGAGGGGGTGTGTCTTCAGGCGGGGCCCTCTGGGCAGGCCCCAAGGAAGGAAAGACAAGCCCTCCTCTGAGTATTGGGTCTTCCTGATTCCTTTCTATGTTTATGAAAGCTCCCTCCCTCTCTCTCTCTCTCTCTCTCTCACACACACACACACACACACAGATGGAGGACCAACAGCTGTTTCCTGAGTTTGCTGGCCGGGAGCCCCTCATGGGGGTGGGGGGGAGGTGGGGTGCATGGATGGCCTGCCTCTATTCAGGAAGCAGGCAAGGACAAGAGGAACAGAACCGGCCTGTGGAAAGAAGGGCCGCCCAAGGCAGAAGGTGGGCTCAGGGGGGAGATGCAGCCCAAGAGGCCTCTCGGCTCCATGGGAAGAAACGTGTCATCGCTGTGCCCCTCAGTGAAGTTGGTGGCTGTGCGATTCGTCACGAGGCCACCCGATCTACCTGTGCCAAGTTTCAGTCCAGTCATGCATGGAAAAGCGGCCTGTTTTCACCAGCAGAGTTGCAATGGATCTCCCTCCACCCAAGAGAGCCTCAGAGGCATAATGGGAAAGGGCCCTTCCTGCTGTGCCTTGTCTGCAGCGTCACAACGGCCAAGCGGCACCGGAGGGAACAAAAAGAAGCCCTGGGAGGGAAGGTCTGGCAGGCCGGGCTCCCTGGAAATGAGCTCACAACCACAGCCCTGCACAAACCAAGGCTGGCTCTGGGGTCAGGTGGTCCCGTCCCTTCCCTCCCAACCACCACCACCCCAAGGCACAGGGGTGAGTCCTCCCCTCGTGCAAGTTGAAGGGACTGTCTGCAGAGCAGCTTCTGAGACAAACTGTGCCTCTGAATGGGGACCCTGCGCCCGTCTCTCTGTTTTTTGCTCTCCAAGGCAGAGGGACATTCCCCGAATAAAAGAAAAAAAGGTGTTTCGGCCAGCAGGCTTGTCCTTTGATTGCCCAAAGGGAGGACAAACAGGGGCGCTCACTGCCCTCAGAGGTTCCTACCAACTCTTTGGGAAAGGAGAAGCAAAGCTGGGCCCCTGGCAGAGTGGCCGGTGTGGCCGTGAAGCCTCCTGGGAGCCCAGGGACGCCATGAGGGGCCCCTGGCACCGTTGACGGTGCTGCCCCCGCCTTCCCCTTCAGCCCCCCCCCCACTCCTCCCCCAAAGAGGATCCCACACGTCCTACTCACCCACAGGGCTTGAAAGGACTTCAACAGGTCTGGGCAGAGGTAGTACTCCATTCTCCCAAGGACGACAGGAGAGGTGCCAAGAGGGGGTCCCGGCCTTTCAGGGCCAAGTCCAAAGCCCCTCTAGACACTCACCCAGCAAGCATTCCAGGGAAAGGGGGGGCTATGGGCAGTCCAGCCCTTGGCTGTTGGCAGGGCACACCTGACACGGGAGCCACGGCGCCCATTCCCCTCAGCTGCCAAGTTCCGCAAGGTCCCCTGCAGCTGCCCAGAAGTTGCCCAAAAGCTGCTGTTAAGAGGATCCCACAAGCTGCCTGATCCAGTGGCTGCTGCCGCCCGCACTCCTCACTGGGTGGCTGGGTGACCTCATTTCCCCTCCAGCTGGCTGGCTGTGGCCCACAGCAGCAGAAGCAGCAGAAGCAGGAGGAGGAGGAAGGCAGGAACAGGGGATGGGTGGGGGGGGAAGCTTAGTATAAAACCCCTTTTTGAATTAAATCAGGGATAAAACCAGCCTGCCGCCTGCTCGTGTTTGCCACCCAGGAGGATTGCAAGGAGCAAGCGCTGGCAGTCAGGAAGTGCCTTGCCGGCCCCAAACCAACAAATTATTTATCAGCAGCTGCCTGATCACCCCCTCCCTCCAGCACTCTGCCTGGCAGGGGGGGGAGGGGGAGGGAGGCATAGATGGCTCCTTCCTTCTCAAGAACTTCTCAAGATAAAAAGTGGGGGTGGGGAGATGGAGAGCTCCTCCCCCAGGGAACACCAATTGCTTGGAAAAGCCCCACCAGGAAGGAGACTGCAAACACCAAAGATCCACCACAGCAAAGGAGGCGCCAGATGCAAGCAGACCACCCCCTTCCCCACAGATCCTCCTGCCCTACTTTCGGGGGGGGGGACACAGGGTGATTTAACCTTCCCAGTTTCATGAGTCCAGGGGCCACCTTGCCCTCCAGCTCCAGCCACCAGGAGGTTGGGCGGTGGGGGGGCAAAAGCCCAAGAGACAAAATGGAAAGCCAAGAGACTTGTGCCACCTGTGGTCTCAGGAGCCTCACGCCCAGAGACACCACACGCCACCCCCAAAAGTTCCTCCTGCTTTCTGAAAGATCTATTTTTGATATATCCTCCGTACTGCCATTTCTATCCACTCAGACACAGAACCACCCTCTAGTCTGCCCCCCCACAACCCACCCCAGCTATGAAGACGGAGCGACATACCTTGCTCCCTGCAGATACGGGTGGGTCCCAGGGCCCAACGCTCCGTCTGCTCGTTGGCTGGACGGGGGTGCCTTCCAGCGGGGATGCCTGGGCCACTCCTCTGCCCTCTTCCACCTGCCACTCCCTGGTGGGGGTCCCAAGAGGGAGGCTGGCCCTTCCTCTGGCCTGGTGGACCTTCTCCGAGTAGGAACGCCTCAAATCTGCCAGGGCACTGGGCAGGCCGGTTTTTGCCAGGCCGTGGGTTTGGGCCCCGCTGTGGGACATGGAGGGATCCTGCGGGACAGAAGCTCCAGCTCTCCTTGTGCGGAGGCTCCAGTGCCATCTCTCCTCTGAGCACGCCTCCGCCTGGGGCTTTGGGCTGGTCCCCTTCTGCAAGCTCCCTCTGGCCAAGGCCGGCGATGACGGAGGAGTTGGAGGAGGCGACTCCCCTGCCACGCCAACAGGGCCACGGTTTGCGCCCCGTGTGCCCGGCTGCCACGACCTTAGGGCCTCTGCTGGCTCCTCGTCCAGAATGAAGGTCTTCTTCCTGGTGCCAATGTGACCCGAGGGCAAACCCTTTGGCACCTCTGCCACCGGCCTCCCCCAGTGAGGAGGGATGAACGTGGTCTCTCTGGCCTTGGCGGGACTTGAGTTCTGGCTCCAGTCACCCTGCGACCTCTCTCCCTCCTGGAGAGGGGAGGGTTCGACCGGGGAGCCTTCCTGGCGGTGGATGCCCGAGGAATGCTCCTGCCCGGGGGGCCCTCTCTGGCTCCCTCGCTCTGCTGGGCTCCTGGGGGGCGCCCGCTGCTCCCAGGGCCACCGACTGCTCTCCTGAGAATGGGAGACTCCTCCTCCCTCGGGAGCCAGGGCAGCCTTCTTAGATTCCTCCTGATATGCCGCCATCAGCAGGTCAAGGTCAAGGACTCGGGACCGGTAACTCTCCACGGCCGGGCCCTTGCTTTCCCCGTGGCCCTGGTGCATGGGCTGCCCTTGCCTGCTGTCTGGCTGAAGGGGCCGCAGGTGGGACAGAGGCCTCGGCTCCACCTCGGGAACTCGCTCCTCGGCACCCTCCAGCCGCACCCAGCTCCCTGCTCTCGCCTGGGCTGGCAGGCGTGCCGTGGCGCCTCTTCCAGGGGTCTCCTCCGTGGGACCCTTCCTGCCCGCACAAAGAGGCCCATCCAGAGAGCCCCGCATCGTGTCCTGAAAACCAGCCCCAGGAGGAGAGTTGGCCAGCTGAGCTCTCCTGCTTTCGTCCGGGAGGGAGGGGGCCTGCTTGCTTTGGGGAGGCTCACGGGGGCTTCTGGAGACACTGCCTTTCTCAGCTGCCGGCCGCTGGCAGGTGAGAGCAAAATAAGTGGCCTTTCCCTCAGACGGAGAGCGCGGGCTCCTCACTCCACTCCCGTCCTTGGGCTCACCCTCTGGCCTGGCTCTGGTGCTTCTTCTGGCCAGGGCGCCCTCCTGCAGCTGGAGAGAGTCTCTCCGGGCCAGGGGCTTCACCGTCTCCTCAAAGCTGGCAGCCCCATGAGGCAAGGTCCTCCTTCTCCACCGGTCCAAAGCCCTCGGAGAGGATGCCGGGTGGAGGCTTCTCCCAGGCCTTTCCTCGCCCACTGAGTCTGGCGGCTGAACCAGGGGCCCTCCCGCTTCCGAGTCCAAAGCATGCTGTTCTGGTGGTCCACAGGCAGCCGGCGAGGCCCTTGGTCCTGACATTCTGGGCCCGGGCTCCTCGTGAGTCACGTTGGGCTCTGTGCTGCTCCGCCTTTGCTCTTGGGCCACCCTGCGGGGAGGGGGCTGCTCCCCCCTTTCACTCATGAGAAAGGGCCCCTGGTTCCCCCCTGCTGCAGCGCCTTCAGAGCCACCTCTGCCCCCTGGCCACACCCCCAGGCCCTGAAGCCTTGCAGGACCTTCAACCATCCGTGCAAGGAGGGGCTCGCTCCTGCCCTTTTCTGTTTCTGAAGGCAGCCGAGAGCCTCTGTCCTCTGGCAGTACAGCATCCTTGGTTCTCTCCGGGAAGGGTGATGCTTTCCTGGCAGGCTGCGGCTGCTGTCTGGCACGGTTTTTGCTCCGCTCTGCTGCTGGCATGTGGGAGGCATTAAGTTCCTTTGAAGCCCTAGTCTTGGCGGCACCCTCTCCCGCGGGATTCGGTTTGGAAAGGAAGCCGTCGCCCTTCCCGACGTCATTTGTATCCAGATTCTGTGGCCAAGTGGGACCGGTGGCGTGCCCACTTCCAGCTCCCCTCTGCGCTTTCAAAGACATTTTGCTATGCAGAGTGACGGCCTTATCTCCTGGCACAGCCACCACGGCCTCACTCTGCACCCGTTCGCCAATGGTCTGGAGAATTTCGTACCGCGGCTCTATCCTCTGGTACATCAAAGACTCCTCAACATGCTTGGCCACACTGTGGTCAACGTGGCACCGTACATTCCGCTTGTCCAACGGAGAAACCTGAGGAGTCTCACCTTCACCAATGGGCTTGGCTCTTTTGGGTTCTTCAGAGACCGCCTGTGCGTCAGCCTGCCGGGAAGGCAGCGTTCTGGAGCTTTCTCCAGCATCTCGCACTCTCTCCACCCGCGATTCCAAAGACGGCCCTGACTGGCCCCCAACAAGTTCACTCCCCAGAGGCCATGGAGGCTCCGGTCCAAGGTGCCTGGCAGCAACACTGAGCCTTTGGACAGTGTGGTCAAAAAGTGTCGCTCTGACCGTTTTAATGGTCACACTTCTGGCAGGCGGCGTGGAAGACATTTTCACCTCGCGGCTCAGGGCCAAAGTGGGTTCATCCATGGGCTGTGGGTCCCCGCTCTGGTGCTCTTTGCCGGGGCTGCCATCTCTCTTGGGGTGCCCACCTGCAAGGGTCATCTTTGATGCCTGTTGTGGCTTCCGTGGCTCGCCATCCGAGCACCCTTCTCTGCAACCTGCCTCACACGAGGGACGCGCCTCCTTCTGAAAGAGATGGAGACAAAACCCCATCACTGAAACCTGTCTAACGCGACCCCATGGGGCCTCTGCAACCCTTCCCCAGCAACCTCCCCTCCCTCGGGTGAGCTGCCCTTTAATATCATTACATTGCTATCTGCATGAGTGTTATTTTTTAACTTGCTTGCATTTCAACAAATGATAAAACACATCAACAAACAAGGTAAACCTTAACCCTGAACATTTTAGGCTTGGGGGGACAGGGCCACGGCTTGGAACGAGAGCTCCTCTTTTCCACGCAGAAGCTGACGGGATCCAGCTACCCCACAGGACTAAGGCAGGCCCCACGGCTAGCCTTGCACAAAGCCCAGGGCATCCTCCACTGCCCCAGCTTGCCTGTCCAGCCTGACACACCCTACGTGGCTGCCGCCCGGACACAGCCAGTCTTGTGGGAAACCTAGAGAGCTGAGCTCGGCTCACTTGGAAGGTCTCGGGGTCAGATGGGCTCTCAAGTCTTTGCAGCCAAGGCCCTGGCTGGCCTCCTCTTTCCAGGTCAGCAGGGGCTTTGCCTGGGGTGCAACAGAGTTACTTCCCTGCACAACAACTCCCAGAATCCTGTGGCTCACCTGAGGGATTCTCAGTACTTTTGCCCCCCACCACCACCCCCAAAAGTCATTTGCTGCTCCTTTGCTGCCACTGAGCCACCCGGCTGCTTCAGCCACAGTTCTCCTTGAGTACTCCGGGTACAGCTGCTGGACAGAAAGGGGGGGGGGCTGGCCTGCACCTCCAGGGATCTCATGTGGTTATCCTTGAGTTTTCAGCAGTCCTGTGAAATGGACACGGCCTCTGCCCACCCGCCCACACCCGAGCCCAAGTTTCGCAAAGGAGCCTGGCTCTGCTCCCAAGGATCTTCCCTGCCTCTTGTCCCCGGCTCTCGCTGCCCAGGACCAGGCCTTTGCACAGGGGCATTTCATTACTGCATTCTATATGCAAAGCTCTCTGCCTTTCCTCATCTCTCAAAAATCACACCGACAAATCTGGATGTGCACATGCAAAGAAGCTTGGCTCAAGTCAAAAAATGCTGCCTCTCTTTTGCATGGCACGACATCCATGCAGCCAACAGAATGGGCCAAGAGGTCACACTGTGTGCTCACTCAATGAGAGGAAGAGACAGCAAGTTGCATGACCAGCAAAGCAAACAAGCAGTGCTTCCAGCACAATAGCTCTCTGTGTATGTGTGTGTGTAATGTGTGTGTGCAGGCGAGTGTGGACCCACACCCTGCCTGCCTTACTGAGGCCACAGAGGCCCTTTGCCACTGAAAACACCTCCATGCCGGGCAGGTAACAGACAGAAATGTTCCGTGCTCTCCTGCGCAGCCCAGGGACTAGCCTGCTAATCTCATTTGGATTAGGCCTTTCTTAAAACACACAAGGCCCGTTTCTTGCACAGCCAGAAAGGGCAGCAGTGAAACAGGCTCCCCTTCAGGAAACAAGCCAAGCCTTGTGATGTGGTCTCACCTCGTGGATGTCCTCTGCTTCGCTAGCGGGCTTCCTGTTGGACTCGGGCTGCCTCTCGGGCTGGGCTTTGCCACCCGCGGCCGCTGGGCTGGAAAACCTGTTTGCAAAGATTCCACGTCATTAGAGAGGATTTACTGAGAGTGACAAATCGCCAGGCATTTACTTCCCCTGCAATGTCAGCACAGCCGGTTGTCTGTCTTGTTGCTTTAACACACGCCTCAAAGTTTATAAACATCACCTTCCCATAAAGGTCTCTGAAGAAGGCCCTTTAACAGGCAGAGCCACAATCCCTGGCCCTCCCAACCTACACCCCCAGCCCAGGCCTCGAGGAGACAGCCTGCTGTGAGATATTCCCGGATGCAATTCAGTTGGGGCCACGAGTGGCTCATCCCACCTCCTCCCAGTTTCACCTTCAACCAAAGGACCTGTAAGCATTTGTGTGTGTGTGTGTGTGTGTGTGTGTGTGTGTGTGTGTGTGGTCACTTTCAGAACTACAACTCCCAGAATCCCCTTAACAAATATGGGAGATGCAGTCCAAAAGGTCTCCGGAGGACGGTTAACTTGCCAATTCCCCAGTCTTTGGACTGGCCCCCAACAAGTTCACCCCCAGTGGCTCCAAAGGGTTTCCTGGCCCTTTTAGTCCAGCCAACAGGCACAGCCAGGTGTACTTTGAACGGGACTCCTAAGCTGAGCAGGGGTTTGCTTGGTCTTTTTCAGTATCTGGGGGGTCACCATTTTTAGCTTTAAATGCTATATTTTAATTATGCAAGCTGCCTTGGGTTGTTTTTTTAAGGAGAAAGGTGGGGTAGAAATGTGTTAAATAAACAAACTGCACAGACACCTAAAAGGTCAAGATGCTTCTTGAAAGTTGGGAAAAGGAAATAATCTGGGAACATGCCGAGCCAAGAATAGAAAAGGCCAAGTTTGCCGCAACGAGTCTGGTAACTCACAGCTTGGTCAAGTCTGCCGAAAGAGGCCGTGAACGGAAGGACCGGCGCAAGGGGACGGGCTTGGTCTCTGCATTTTCGTCCGTCAGCTCTCGGATCCGCTGCTGGATGTTCAGGACTCGGTTCCCTTTTTCAGAGCTTTCAAGGGAAGACGCAGGGCCGGCTGGAGGCTTGCCCTCTGCCTCTGGGCACGGAGCAGCCCAATGCACGCTGCCTGCCGTCCAGCCCCTGTTTCCAGGCCCCAAGGCCTCTGCGGCTGTCTTGCTGGCAGCCCCAGTGTCTGACCGGCCTGAAGCCACCCGGTTTGGAGCAGGTGGACCTTTGCTCCCGGGGGGCTCCTTGCTTTTCTCTGAAGGGTCTGCCATCAGCCCTTCTCTTCCCTTGGGTTCCTCCGGCTGGTTTTTCAGCCTCTGCTCCCACAGGGATTTCTGCTCTTTGGCCGACACCTGGCTAGGGGCTTTTGGAAGGCTCTGGCCTGCAGGGGAGGGCTCGCTGGGAGGGGGCTTCTGCACGGCTTGGCTTTTGGCCCAAAGGGAGTCGGCCGCAGATCCAGCAGCACCGGGGGATTCCGACTTGGAAGGGGGGTCAGGGGTCCTCGTGCCGGCAGCTTCCCCCGCTCGGAGGGCCCTGGTGTCTGCCGCCCTGGCAACGTGAGCCACAGGCTTCCTCTCCGTGCCCTCGAGGAGGGAGGGCTTCCTCTGGAGAGAGAGCTCGCGGCTCTCAAATCTGGAGGTCAGGTCCATGGAGAGGGGTCGCGGCTTCCTTGCCCAGGGCTTCTCTGGCTCCGAGGGCTCCCCGGAGACCTCTGGCCCGGCTGGTTTGGGCTCCTTTAAGGACTCCAGGAAGAAGACCGACACCGGCCGGGTCTGGGGCCTGGGCTGATGATGGTGTCCCTCCCCAGCCGGCTGCTTGGCCACATCCTTCTCTTGTTCCTCGAGAACACCAGAAAAAGTCTCTTTCCTTTCCACCAGCCGGCGAGGGTTCCAGGAGGCTGGCCGCGCCTCAGATGAAAGGGAGAGCTGCCTGTGAATGGAGCTGGCGCCTTCAGGCCTCCGGTGGGTGGCTTCCACCTTGGCAGCTTGGCTGGAGGCCTCTTCAGGTGCCCCCTTTGCCCTGCCTGGCTCTGGGCGCCCACTTTGAAACAGGATGACCGTGTTGGCTGGAGAGCCAGAGCAGAAGGGGACATTTGCCACCATCTCCCGGGGGCTTCTGCTCTGAGTGGCCTGGTGGTCCACCAGTGGAGGGACCTTCCCGGCCAGGCCCACGGCCTCCGACATACCCTCTGACGTCTGACCCAACGCGGCGGCTTTCAGGGCACCGGGGCCAGACTTGAGGGATGGGATGGGAGGCCTGACCATCGCAAAGGATTCCGAGGACTGGCCCCGGGAGAAGGGCTTGGGGGTCAAGCGGGGCCTGGAGACAGCGGGAGGCATGCCGGCGGCCCTGGCCGGGGGCCCGTCCTGCAGGGGCTCCCTGCTGTGGCTGCCTGCCTCAGAGAGAGAGGCAAGGAAGGCGTGGGGCAATGTCGCTCCACTTCTCTGCTCGCCAAGGTTCGCTAAGGCAGGGAGTGGGGCGCTGACTTCCACCTGGGTGGCCATCGCTCTCATTACACCCCCGGCGGGACGAGGGCAGCCCGGCAAGGAAGGCTCTGCATGGAAAGAGAAGAGAAAGAAGGGGTCAGACCTCGCTTCTGGCCCACAGCTGCTGCCCTCTGGCCCGCTCACTTGCCCCAGCCGCCTCCAACTCTACCGGACAGAGCAGTGGCCCTGCCCGGTACCTTTCCTAGGATCTTCTTCAGAAAGAAGAAAGAGGTGGATCAGTTTGACAGGTGGAGAGGAGAGGGAGGGACACTAGGAATGAAAACTGGGTGAGAGGGTCAGGAAATTCTCCTTGGACTCTTGCAAGAAAAACCAGCTGAGGAGGCCCATCCACCTGGTGGCCTCCGCCTCCCTCCATTCGGCACCCTCTGCTTCCACTGGATCCTCCCACAGGGAAAACATGGGCATGTCTGTAGATTCTTTCTGCCTTTCCCACCCTGACCCAAGCAATGCTCTGTGTAGGCCAGGAAGGTCACACCTTTTCCCAACCCAGTCCCTTGTTAAGCCCGTGTGCAGTTCTGTTCTCTTTCAGGCAAAAAACGGCCTCTTGTACCTTGGTCTCCTCAGCCCTCCAACTGCGGCGGTGGTGGTGACCAAAGAAGCCGATGGATTCTGGCATCATCTTGACCAGCACCCCTTTCGATACAGCCCAGCGAATGCAGCTCAAGGAGAGAACAGCCTCCCTTGGGGTCCTGAAAACCAAACACACACAGAGAGAGAAAGAGAGAGAGAGACCTCAGAGGCCGAGGAAAAGCAAGTGGAGGGAACTCTGACTACAAGCCACAGCAAACCCACAGCTGCAGTGCCTCCTCCGAAGCCACGGCTCCTAAGAGGGGCTGGAAGAGAACCCCTGAGGACCTCCTGCTGGGGAAGAGCAGCTCACTGGCAAAGTGCCGCAGCGGCAGCGTGCAGGACCTGCTGGTCACATCAGAGGCCACCCCATTCCCAAAGTAGCCATTTTCTGCTCTTCCCCCTTCCAGCTCACCTGCCCCCTCCCCCCTCCCAGGTGCCCCTGAGAATAAGACACTGTCTGTCCATCACCCAGTGCCCCCCCTCCCGTCCAGCTCAGCACATTCTTCCCTGTGAACCCAAGCAGTGGGACCAGGGCTGGGGCAGGCAGGCTTGGCACTCCCAGTGAACTGTGCCCTTTGTCCCCCGCCAAGGCAAAGGGCCCAAGGCGTGGGCAAGAAATGCCACGCAAGAATGCCAAAGATCAGAGAGCAGGAGCGGTTCCCAGGCAACAGCTGCCCTAATTTTTCCAGGTCTTATAACTGCACTCTTTAGGTTTATAGGCTTATGAAAAAGGGGGTCAAATTTTCCAAAGCTATTCACAAAGCAGCCCATTCCTAGGGTGTGAAATGCTTCCCAGCAGACACTATGTGAACCATGGGCAGCTCCCACCTGCACCGGGGCCACAGGCCAGAGGCAACCAGGAAACAGGCATGCCAGTGCCTCAGGATGAAGTGCAGGTCTTAATTAAGAGCCAAGGACTGGCCCACCAAGCTCTGACTCTTCTCCATGGATGGAATTCCCTGCCAAGTCAATGGTTTTTCAAGAATGGAGATGCTGTGGCAGGTCCCTCACGAGTGGCCAGTGGAGAAAGGGCTGCCGCAGGGAGCTTAGAGAAGGAAAGGCTAAGGGCCGAAGTCAGGGGAAACTCCACTTCCGAGTCAAGCTCCCTGTGAAACAAGCAGCCCGGTTGCCCAGTCCAAGTGGGCCGGCACCAAGGACCACTTGGGGGGGGGGGGCTGTCTCTCACGGCCGCGGCAGCAAGGGGCACAGATCCAGGGCCAGGGGGATGGAAGCTGGCGCCAGTCCAGCTGGCGGTAGAGGACAAGCCACGCTCTGCTCATCCCCTCCACCCCACCACCCCACAGCCACCTTGAAGAGGGATTACTGCCTCATAAAGCAGCCTGGCCAGTCTATTCATAGCCCTTTTGACCGGCCTTTGTTGACCCACCAATGGGCATCCTTCACTGCACAGCCAGGCATCATGGGGAGGCAACCAGGAGGAAGCCCTCAGCTTCCTTCCATGAGGGAAGGCCTCCAAAGGAGACGGGGCAAGAGGAGGCGGCTTTGCACTGGAGGCGAGGCACTCATGCCATCCTGGCACCTCAGAAAGGGAGCGGGCAGGAAGCTGCTGGGAAAGTCAGTCAGTCAGGCAGCAGCAGCAGCAGCGGCGGCGGCAGAAGCAGGGTCTCAGTCTCTGCCCAAAGGCCAATTTATGCCTTGGAGGAAAGGGAAGGAAGAGAACGGGGGGGGGGGGGGGGCCAGTGCCCACTGATTTTGTCTGCCTGGGATTCGGCCAGAGGAGGCAGCCTCTCGGGTGCCCCTCTCCCAACTGAGAAGGGATGGGGGGGAGAGTCAGACGAAAGGGCAGGCAAGGCAAAGCCAAACAACAGCACAACAGACGAGGGAAAGGCTCCCATTTCCCCCACTGCCCCTCCTCATCCTCCCAAGAGCCTGCCCTCTGGACCCTGGAGTCCAGGCCTGGCCACAGAGACCGAGTTGGGGGGGGGCAACTCCCAGCCTCTTTCGTCCAGTTGCTCTTCCTTCTTCCTGCTCTTTCCCCATTTCACAGCTCCCTGCCTGTGGCCCTGACAGAAGCTTTTCAAGCTGGTTGTAATTCAATATCCGGGTGAGTTCTTTCTATGCAGGCAAGGCAGGAGAGGAGGCCAAATCTCCTTGCATCTCACAGTGAACCCAGTTGGTCAGTCCAACAGGCCTCCTCGCCACTCCAGAGGCCACGTCCCACATCCCAAGTGGCCTCTTGGGGAAGGACGGGCCCCGCGTTCCTCCTCTGGGGTCTTCCTCTGCCCCTTCCAGCCTCTCCCTTCTCAGGTCTCTCCCCCCCCCCGTTTGGACCAGCCATTCCCGAGGAGAGAAGGGTGCCAGGGACCCTGAGACAAAAGAGTCCAGCCCCAGCCTGAAACTTGACCCAGGAGAGGCAGCGAGGGAACCCCAAGGTTTAAAGTCCAACAGGTGTCATCGCCAGCAGCACCACCAGGACCAGCAGCACCACCACCAGCACCACCAGCACCACTAGCAGCAGCTACTGGGCTGCGGTCTTCTGCTTGGCAAGAGATGAAAGCAGGGCCCTTCCAAATGGGAGTCGCTTCAGCTTCTCACAATCCCTTTCAGGCCCCTCTGGCCCATCTTCCTCCTTCCTGCCTTACATCATCTCTTGTGCAGATGATGCCTCTGTCATCTCTCAGCCATCTGAATGTGTGCTCTGGTGGCGCAGAGACACACCCAGAATTCAAAGCAGCCGGTGGAGCCCCTGGGAGGGCTGCCTCACAGGAACAAGCCCCTCCACCCAGCCCCTCATCCCCCTCCATCCCCCCAGCCACCTTCTCTTCCCATTCAATCAGTGGCAGCGCCTACAAGGAGCTTTTCTCCTGGAGTAGCCCCCCATGCAAACAATCCTTGCTGGGTATGGCTTCATGTTCTCACAGCCACCCATCAGCCATCACGCCACACCCAGGGAGACTCAGCTCTAATGACAGAGACTCCATGTGCAGGGAGGCAGCCATGGGAGAGGCAGGTTTATCATCTGATGCCCAACCATGCATCACTGGGAAATTGAATAACAATACACGAGTTTACAGGGAGGAAACAAACGATTTCCCTTGCCAGATCTCCCTGGGCAGCTGGCCTGCAAGGGGAGAGTGCAGCTCACGGAAGGAGAGAGGTCTCTTCTTTATGTGCAGCACATGCGGAGGGGGGGGTGCACACTGTCACTCGTGCAAATAGTAATGCACCTTAAAGGGTTCCTGTGACACCCCTAATTCTCAAAAGAAACGAGTGGACCCGACCCACCTGACCCATTCATGTAGAAGCCCTTTGGGTCCAACCCCCACCCCACCCCACCCCCACCCCCAACCAGGAAGGAAATCCAGCTGCAGGTGCAGAGGTCTGTCCTTAAGCCTCAGGAAGAGCCCTGAGTAGGGCTCATCTGGGGGTCTCCCGGGGGAGAAGACAAGACCCCTTGGGTCAATGCTTCACAGCATTGATTCCCAGCCCTCTCTGAGCCTGGCCGTAGCAGGAAGGCCAAGCCTGCTCTGGTTATCCTGAGATTTCATTAGGACTTCTAAAACTCTGCCTGGGGACAAAGGAAACCTGTCCAGAACTGTACAGTTGAAACAGGACAGCAGAATAACAGGGCGACCCCCTCCAGAGATGCCCTCCCCCGGGGCACAAATTGACACACAGTGACAACAGAAAAACTACTGGCCCACTTTCAGACCAGGCAAGCTACAAAATGTGACCCCTAAGTCTAATTCTGCTCCACCCACCCACCCACCCACCCACCAGGAATCCACACATGGTTCAAATGAAAAACCACTGAGTCCAACACCTTCCCTGGGGCTGCAAAAGCACCTGCAGCCCCACAAGATCTGTTCCCGGAACTGCCTGGCGAAAGAGGTGGCAATGGCAAGATCAGAGCTGCCAAAATATACCTTTTCTGTCCACAAATCCCCCGCGTCACCCATGTTGGCTCAGGGATTCTGGGAACTGTAGTCCAAACAAGAGACCTCCCTGAGTTCCAACCCAGGTGCCTTTCCTGTGGGATTCTGGCAGTCAACAGGGACCACCCTCTGTGCCAGCTGAAGGGCTTGCCCTGGGGCTATGGCCACAAGCTTATAATGGTCTGGGTTGCTTGCTTGTGCCTGCTCTTCTCTGCCACAAGACCCCCAAAGACAGAAGCCAGTCTTGGCTGACATGTAACAATAAGAATGGCGCCAAAGCACAAGCCAGGCTGGAAATGCAGGCCGGTGCCACCTTGGAAACCTCCTGCAGCTGAGCAAGCCCCGACATGCAGCCCCACGGCCAGTCCCACCGCTCACAGCAGCCTCTTCATCAAAATGACCTCTGCTTGGCAGAGAGGTTCTGCCCACCCTTGGCTCCCCCTGGACCCTTCCCCTTCCGAAGGAAGGCGCCAGCGAGATCCTGCCAAGGGCAGCCTTTGTCCCGGGCTGACAGTGGTGCCATTATTCTACGATTAAGCCTTCAGCTCCCAGCAACACCGAGGGGTCCGACTGGGGGTAACAGGACCAAGGAGAACCGCCAACCATGCAGTTCACTATGCCATCGTTCCTCCTCAGTGGTCAGGGGTTGGGGGAGGCAGTGCTAAGCAGCTCGGCAGAGAAAGACCTTGTCCCACAAACTGCAGGTGACAGTCAACCCCCCCACACCCCTTTCCCCTCCAAGCCCCACTGGGTTAACAGTGTGCAGAAATAGAGGAGGTTTCCAGAAAATTCAATTGTTCCCCTTTTAGTGCGATTCAAAAATTAAGCTGGATTTTGAAAACCAGACAGAGAATCAGAATCTCCCCTGGGCTTATATAAATTATTTGCAATCTGCTTGCAAAGAAAAGCGTCATACAGGCACGAAAGCCATGTATGTCCCATACACACATCACGGTACACTGATTAAAATCTGGGTTCAAAAAATGAAACCTTGGACAACCAAGCTCTGCAGCTGGTCTGCAAAGAGGCCCACCAGCCCGAGCATGGCCTCCAGTCATCAGGCGCTGGAGCCTTGTGGAGGAGGTAGACCAAGAACCAGTCAAGCAGCTCAGGCAGCCGCTTTGGACTCTTGGAACAGAGGGTGGCCTGTCAACCCAGCGGCCTCATCCCTCGCCAAGGCTCCCCCGTGCCTCCTCCTGCTTTCAGGCAGAATCCACCCTCCTTCCCCTGGGCGGGCAGAGGCTGTGGGTGCCACATTGCTGGAGATAAGCAGCCTATAAAATGGCCAGTACCTGGTTTATGGCAAACTCCCTAACCGGTTTGACCGGGGGGGGGGGGGGCAGCAGCCCTGTAAGGCTTATTCCTTTGTTCCGGGGCCTTGACATCAGAATTTTTAACTGGAAATTTAAAACCAGCAACAGTGACTAAAAAAAAACTCTTTCTGCAGCACCAGGGGTGTCTGTGGGGCTCTGCAGAAAAAGATACACTGCCCTCCTCCAGATGTGCCAGAGCAGAGAGGGTGTGAGGGAGTCTAGGAACTGTAGTCCACAATGGACTAATCTGTTGGGTGCCTCTGTCTCAGACAGAAAGAGAGCACCTTTGCCACATGGGAGGGGCTGCCCTCCACCCCCACCACCCCCACCCCTTACGAGCACGTGTCCTAGCCCATGCTCCAAGCCACGTAGCAGCGGCTGGCACTGAAGCAGGACCAGGGAGGCTCACGACCTGCTCAGGCATCCGAGGCCATCAAGGCCCCCATTTTACAGGTGGAAGAACTGATCCCCCAGCAGTGGCGCATACTAGCTGCAATCTTCATTTATGTCTGGTTCACTTCGCACAAGAGAGCATGAAGTGACCAGAGACGAGATAAGCAGTGACTGGGTACCAGATTGGCTCCTTGGCCAGCTTACCAAGTCCCTGCCACCCAGGAACCCTCCCTCAGACACAATCACTTCCTCTGGGCATGGAAGGAGTGAGGGGGTCTGCTTATAATCAGGAACAACAGCAGGGCAGCCACAGACACCTAGCGAGTTTCCAAACCATGAGACAAAGTAACCCACAAATGTATCCAGCGCTGAAAAAGTCAGACAACTCCAAAACAAAACCAAGGACCCAACCGCTGAGAAAGCTGCCCACCAAGCTCCACGGGCCATGGGGGGGGGGGGACTGGAGCCCGAGGGAGGAGAGAAATGGTCCCTGAAGGAGCCCAGGGTACAAGGCTGGTCACCCTGCTGCCTGTTTCCACAGGGACTGATCCTGCCCTCCCCCCCAAAAGCCACACCTCCCCCTATTCACGGTGTGCAGGGAATAAATGATGAATAATCTCTGAAGGTGAAAGAGGATCAACAAGGACCTTACCGGCACAGCCCAAGCGAGCATAATAGTCACCTCAAACCTACCAAGACAAATTGCGGATGTCAGAAATCACTTTAATTAGCCCAGGTGGCTTTCATGGGGTTTGAATACTACAGGTAGCTGTGCAGAAGGAAGACGCCTTAGAAATCGTAGGAGGGTAATTTTTACATATATAAACCACATAAAATAGGAAAGAAAGATGAGATCTCTCCAGGCTAAGAGCTTTGTTGTTGTAGTTTTTTAAAATGGCAGATTTATCTGGGTTTGGAACATGCCAAGGTAAGCCAAGCTGCCTGCCCACCCCCACCCTGCCTCCTCTAATGGGGATGGGCTGGGGGAGAGGAAGGGGGGCTGAGAGGAGGGCTGGGTGAGAAGGGGACCCCCACCCACCCGGCTTGCTTTCCTTTCCCCTTCCTCCCCACCCCCTCCCCCAGCGGTGGCCTTTAATCCTATCAAAAAGGTCGGGCAGATCCGGAGAGTCCAGGAGAAAGAACAGCAAAGCAAGCATGGGGGGGGCGCAGAGGGGCCGACTGGGATCTCTCTCTCCCCCCAACCCCTCCATGAAGTTTTGGGAGCCGGAGGGGACTTCTCCCCTCTCCCTCTCTCCCTCCCACCGAACTGCTCTTTAGCAAAGTCCTACATGCTAAAGAAGTGGCAGGGGCGGGGAAGGGGAGTAAAAAGCCAAAGAGTCACTGGGGAACCCTCTCCCTCCCCCTCCCCGCTTCTCTGGGTTGTGCGCCTCCTCCTCCCCGTGTCCAGGGCCGGGCGGCGTCCCCCCTCCTTTCCTCCTCCTCCCCCCGAAGCAATGCAGGAAAATACCCAGGCGGCCCAGGCAGGCAAAAGGGGGGGTACAAGGCAGGGCGAGGCGGAGGAGGTGGGGGGGGGTCAGGAAAGCGATCTGCGGGGAAGGGATGGGGCAAGCAGGGCGGGGGCGGCAGCAGCAGCAGGAAGAGGAAGGGGGCGCGTGGGGAGAAGGGGAGCGGCAGGGGCGGGGCGCCCCCCCCCCGGAAGCCAGCAGGCAGGCCTGCCCCCCCCCCCGCCGCCGCCCATTTGCACCTGGGGCGCGGAAGGAGGGGTGAAGGGAAGAGAGGAGGGGGCGTCCCGGGGGAGGGGAGGCCGGGAGGGGCAGCGGCGTTTCGTAGGTGCCGGGCAACCGAAGAAATGGGGGCCGCTGGGGCGGATAACAGACCCCCACCCCATCCCACCCCGTGTCCGGACCGTGAGGGCCCCCAGCCGTCAGGGGCAGCAGCGGGCGGGGGGCGGTCGCGGGGCAGAGGGCGCCCCCGAAATGGGGCAGACCGAGCCCGGAGGGGGGTGAGGGGCATCAAGGCGGGGGGGGGCTTTGGACGACGGGGGCTCGGAAGGACTCGGGACGAGGCGGCCCTTCGCTGGGAGCGGAGCCGGCGGGGAAAGCTCCTCCCGTGGACTACAAGTCCCAAAGCCCCCCACCTCGCCGTCAGCACGGCCAGGCGCCATGGGACCGGTAGTCCAAGTGCGGCGGTGGGGGGGGAGAACTTGGGGGCGGCGAAAGCGTCCGGAAGGGCGGGGCTGGATCGGGAGAGACCCCCCCCCGCGCGCGCCTCCCAGCGCCGCTCCCGCAGTTCTCACCTGGGTCCGGCGCCTCTGCCCGCCCGACTCGCAGCTCCAGCCTGGCTCCCCGCGGGGCAACCGAGCTCTGCTCGAGGGGCGGGGCCTCCACCGGAGCGGCTCGGCGAAAGGGGCGGGGCCTGCAGGAAAGCCTAACCCGCTCGTCGCGTTGGCCGAGGAAAGGAGGCGGGGCTGAGGGGGGACGCGCCTCTGTTGCCACGGCGACCGCGTGTCTCCCTCCCCAAGGGGTCGACCCCCGAAGGGGGAAGGGGGGCGGATGGGCGGGGCTTCTCCCGGTGACGTAGAAGGGGCGGGCCAGGCTGGGGCTGCGAGGCGTTTCCTGCGTTCGAGGCTGGCGCGCAGCTGGAGCGCAGCAGCCCGGGAGGGAAGGGGCTGCTTGTGGGGGGGCGGTTGCCGCCCCCTCCTTTCCTGGCCAGCCCCGCGAGAGCGAAAGGGTGGAGGAGGCAGTGGGGGAAAAGGCCCTCTGGGCTTCTGCACCGGGCAGGCGACCCCCCCACCAGCACCCCGTGGACCACCGGTCGCAGGGAGCGCGGCGCTGAGCCCCCTCCCAATGGAAGGGCCGCCTCTCTCACGCCCCTGGCTTCACCCCAACACCTGCCCCGAGGCCGCCCCGGGATGCATCGGGCCCCAAAGCAAAGAAAGCCAAGGGAAACCTAAAACAAGGCCGACACCTCGGTCTTCCTCGCCCAAGGGAGAGAGGGAATGGTCCTGGCGGCAGCCCCCCTCCCCGCCCCAGCCTGCTTTGGCCCTGGGCAGAGGTGGCAGCTGCCCCGAAACAGGGCGATGAGGTGGCTTTGAAGCCCAGAAAGGAAGCCTGAGCCAGGCCAAGGCACCCCGACCCCCCTCTGGCCCTTCTGCCCTGGAAGCCCCGGGTCGTGAGCTGAGCCCAAGCCGATGCCCCAGGTTTCTTTCCAAGTCCAACGTGACCAATCTTATGGAAAGAAAAACCATGCAGCAGCTTGTCTTTTCTTTTTAAAAACTATTTATTTTCAAAATACATTGAACTATAGAGAATATATAACTTTCTTCTGTCTTTCTGGTCCTACAGAAATAAGTTACAATGAATATACATTGATACAATGTCAAAGAACTATGAAGCCAATATCAAAACAACAGCTGAGATTGTGTCACCAGCCAGAGAATCCAAAACAAGCCAGTGACTTAAGCAGCACTTTCACAGATGTACACACATGGTAAAAAAAAAAAGAAGCAACAATAGAGTTGGTTCCAAAAGGGGAAAACATACACCACCGGCAGCATTTCCAGTTGGGCAGCATTACAGCACAGGAGCCATTTGTGCACCTCTTACGTTTTGTGGAATCCGTGCTCCATAAAAAACCCCAATACACCTCCTTGCTTGGAGCACCCGTTTTAGAGGGAGCCCTGGAGATGTAGCTCCCAGAGGGCAGAGGAAGGGGGCATGTGGCTCCAGTAGCCCCACGGGGATGGGGCAGACTGGCAGCTGTTGTCATTAAATGTCTCTTTGAGACCTTAAAAGAACAGCCGTCAAAAGCCAGCTTGGCTCCAGGGTTGGGAAAGGGTCTGTGCTTTGCAAAAAGAGAAAAGGCACACTGCTGCCCCGGGAGGGTGGGGGTGCAAGGGGGAGCCCCCCCTGACTCAAACCCAGTGTGGGGCATGCAAGATCCAGGCAGGCAGGAGAAAGGGAGGAAAGGTGGGCTGCGGAGAGGGAACAAGAATAAAGGGCAAGGAAGATGGAGAAGAGAAGGCAAAGTATTGTGACACTTTAAAAGCCCAACCAGTTTACTTGGGCGTGAGCTTGAGCAGGTCAAAATAGTTCTGCTTCCCTCTCTCTTCTCCTTTCTTTCCTCCCTTCACTTCAGCCCCCACGCTGAAGCAGACCATTACAGGCTCTCCCTGGTGGTCCTCGTCCTGGACCCCCCCCTCCAAGAAGCCTACCATTTGGCAATGTCACCCCCACAAGCAAAGGGCTCTGTGTTATGCTCTTGAGGGCTGGAGGGCCCTGCCTTGTTTTGGCACTTTGGGCAGAAGATTCCACTGGGAGCACAAAGCGTATCTGAAGGCCCTGCTGCTCTCCCTCCCTGTGACAGCTAGAATCAGGTTGGTGCCTGGCTTCACCTTGGGGTTGGCACAGGAAGGGAAAGGGGGGGGCAGGGGCCAAACCTACTCCTCCCTTTTGCCTTTGGTGGCACCAACTTGGCACCTGATTCACATATCGCTATATTTTCTATATCATATATAATTATCTATCTAGCTATCTATAGATATATATATAACATTATTTTAAATCTATGTAATATATAACTATTTGTAGAGCAACACTTTCCCGGTAAAATGTTTACAAGACATGTTTGATGACACTGTGGCACATATGACTCAGTTTGTATAACAGTTCACACACACATAAAGTTCAGGACACATATGCACGGAAACCCAGAATTACAAGTAAATAAATAACATCTCCCTTGCCTTGAAAGAGATTTCTCATATGCACACACGGAAAAAACAGAGCTGCCAACAAGTTGCTAAAATGCATATTCTGGGCAGGGCCCTTGCTTGACCATTCAGGATGGCAGGAAATGAAAAGAGCAAGTCTGGAAACACTCAAGCAGCCTTTGCTGGTGGCCTCCTAACATGCAGGGCTGTAACACACACAAACATACACCTGATGCCAGCGGTGGTGGGAGAGCTTTTGGGTGACAGAAAAGAACCCCACCGAGCTCCTCCCAGCCTGTCCCGGCCCATTCCTCGGGTACCACCAAGTGCTGCACAGAAGTGGGAGCATCGTGTGCTGAAAGCCTTGCATCAAATGGTTCAACTTTGGCCTTGTGTGTTCCTCATCTTTTGTCTAAGCCACAGGGGGTGGGATTTTAAACATCCCCTCCAATTTTCCATGCAGTCATTTAGAGATGGCAGAGAGGGAATGTGAGATCAGCCGAGAAAGAGCGGGCACTGCCCAGCCAGCCCCCCTTCGCCCCAACAGCCTACGTTCTGCTGCCTTGCTCTCTCAGACATCCAGAGATGTCCTGGGACACTCCCCTCTTCCTGTTGTCCGGAAGAAGGCCTCCTTCCCATCACAAGCAGGCATGTCAGTGCTCTGTGCCTGAGTGTTTTGGAAGCTAAAAGGTGTACATTTGAGGAATGCATTGCTAACCGGAAGAAAGGCTTGTGCTTCTAAGAAAGAAAGACACACACACACACACACACACACACACACACACACACACACACACACACACACACACACACACACACACACACACACGAGTCACCCTCTGATTAGTAGACAGTCCTCACTGAGAGGGAAGCAAAATCATGAATTACAGAGCCCCACGGAAATCACCACCCGAGGCGTGATCAGAAAAAAAAGAAAAACAAAACAAGGAGGGGAAGAAGGATAAGAAAATGAGACCTGCAGAAGAGAGAACACCCAGGGACACACTCACCCACACCCACACACCAGCTGTGCTTTTCAAAGTCTTCACAGTTTCACCATGTTCATAAGACTGGCCATTCGTCAAAACAGGAGTGCTCTATCACCCCTCAGCCCATCCTCTGGGCAAATAAAGTGTTCTGCTTATATACTGCCCCAGACCACTTCAAGTATTCTCTGGGCAGTTTACAGTTTTAATTATACTATGCAGGCTACACATTGCCCCCCCCCACCCCAGAAAGCTGGGTACTCATTTTACCGACCTCGGAAGGATGGAAGGCTGAGTGAACCTTCAGCCTGTTACCTGGGATTGAACCCCAGGTCGTGAGCACAGTTTTACATGCAGTACAGGCATTTAACCACTGCGCCACGGGGCACCTGCCCCCCCCACCCCCAAAGGGCTGTGGCAGCTGTAAGGTCTTTGGTTCATCTACAAGACAGGAGCCGAGGTCAGGAACTGGCCTCAGTCTGTCCCACCCAGCCAGCACAATGACACCGTTGGGGGACACACACAAGCACACAGAGAGACAGATTCACACACCCTTCAAGGGTTCCCTTGAGATTGTTCCAAGTGCCATGCCCGGCGTTAAAGGAACTGGTGAGGGCAGCACCTCTCCCTGCAGGGTGGGGATGGGGTGGGTGGGTGTTCCTGAATCACTGGTTCTCAATCAGGGTCTGGACTCTGCAGACAAGGTCCCGAGCCAGCTTCAGGATTTCTTGGGTGTTGTGGCGCTCAGCCATTTCTGGAAGAAGGAGGGGAAGAAGAAAGGGTTGAGCAGGAAGAATGCTCCCGCCTCGGGTACGATGGCTCCATTACCGAGGCCCAACTGCATCCGACATTGATGGTTTCTGGTTCAATACTCCCGAAGGCCCCCCAGAAAGCCCTCAGGTCTGCCAGCCTCCCTGGCTGCCCGTTTGGGGATTCTGGGAGCTTTTGTCCATAATGGGCCCCTTTCCCAAACTCGGGGCCTCCTCAGCTCAGGACCTCCGGCTGCCTCTCTCAGGATGGGTGCCAGGCCGCTGGAGGTGCCCGGGTCCAGCCCCCTGCCCAGGATGGGTCTGTCAAGCTCCCAGCCCTACCATTAAAGAACTTGATGATGTCTGTGAAGTCCATGTTATTCTCGAGGATGATGTCCCGATAAACCTCCACCAGGGCCAGAGCGATGAAGAGGACAAAGTGGCCCGAGGAGATCCGAGCGGCGGCCCAGATCGTCTCCCAGACGGAAAAGACGTCGTCATAAACAAGTTCTACATGGAAGAGGCACCAACGAGAAGAGTCCCTCCCTGTGGGAGCAGATTGGAGCCCTCACTCCCCCCCTCCCCATGTCTCTCTAGCAGCCAGGCACCCATACCCCTGTCCCAGTATGCCTTGGTCAGTGGCGGCGATGAGGAGACTAATGGGGGGGGGGGGCTTCAGAGGCATACCCTGCGCCCTCTTCTAAACCTTCAATTCCCCAGAGCCTTAGAGGGCAAACGTGTCTGTTGTCAAAGTCTGGAATTCACTGCGGGTCTCCACACACCTCGCTTAAAATCCAGGAGGAACCACCGATAGCAGAAGTAGAAATGTGTGTAATCTCCATTCTGGTGCATCAGCTCAAAGAGTTCTGAGTCCAAAATCTGTCAGGAAGGAAGACAAAGAAGCTCTCAGTACAATGGCCAAGCCTGCCTGGCCCCCCCTCTCTCGTCTCCCACACAGCCACATCCTCCCCTGCCTGGTTGCAGATGATGCCCTGCAGGGGCGGGTGATGTGCGGGGCCAGTGGGGCCTCTTCCTTTCACAATCCTACCTTCTTTCTCTGGCAGGTGGTAGGGCACCTCTGGGCAGCGAGGAAGACAACCTCCAGAGTGTCTCCTTGCTTGAGACGGGGGGCGGGGGGTCCTCCCAGGAAAATAGAATAAAACAAACCCTTACCACACCACTTTATCCCCATCTATCTGCCCCTCAAGTGGGCTCCCGTGGGCGCTACCTGGATGAGGGAGCGCATGTTGGCAAAGTGGGTGTCCATGGCTCCTCCGTGGGGGAAGTTTTGGTTCATCCTTTTCATCAGCTCCGTGAAACAGCTGAAAGCAAGCGCTTCTAGGCAGGGGGAAGAGGGGAGAGAAAATAAGAACACAGGAAGAGCCCTGCTGGATCAGGCCAAAGGCCCATCTAGACCTGCTTCCTGTATCTCACAGTGACCCCACCTGATGCATCTGGGAGTGCACAAGACTAGATATCTGTCTTCTGATACCACTCCCCTGCATCTGGTCTTTGAGGTACTCTTTTTTTTTCAGTCTGGAGGTTACACATTACTTTACGTCTGTGAAGATTCTCAGTCATCCAGGTGAGTTTATCTGGAAGTTGAGTCATGGCTACTGGACTTCTTTTTGAGAGATAGAAACGTTTCGCTGTTCATCCAAACAGCTTCGTCGGTCTGAATACAGTTGGTGCAAATCCTCCATTTTATAGGCAGCGATGACCTCTTGTCATCCTGGCCTGAATTAGGCTCCTTAGGATGAACAATGGCATGGCTAGGCTGGCCTGAATTTGGCTCGTTAAGATGAACAATGGCCTAATTAGGCTCGTTAGGGAGACATTAGTATCCTAGGCCTTAAGATGAACAACAGCCTAAGGTGCTGAAACCTATCAAGAATGGGTCGTTAGCTATGGCCTTGGTGGTGAAGGCTTTTTGATTTGTCTTGGCAGTTTGGAAAGCACCGCCTGATAAGTAGCAGATAGACTATGCCGAAGCCCACCACCTCTTTACATTTTCCTACATTGAAATGCATGTGCCATTTGGCAGCCCATTTCCCCAGGTTGGAGAGATCCTTCTGGAGCTCTTCACAGTCTTCTCTGGTTTTTGCCACATGGAAAAGTTTTGTGTCATCCGCAAACTTGGCCACCTCACTGCTTATCCCTGTCTCCAGGTCATTTATGAACAGACTGAAAAGCACCGGTCCCAGGATAGACCTTTGGGGCACACGACTCTTCACCTCTCTCCGTTATGAAAATTGTCCATTGACACCTACTCTTTGTTTCCTGGATCTCAAATCTGGGAAATGCAGTCCTGCCTGGAGTACGTCTGTGAAGATTCTCAGTCATCCAGGTGCGTTTATCTGGGAGTTGAGTCATGGCTACTGGACTTCCTGCCTGGAGTGGACCCCCCTGCTTTGGCTTCCCCTCAATCCCATTCCCTGAGTCACCTGACAGCCAGGGACTCTGAGTGCAAAGCCCACAGCTGCAGGGGGGGGGGGGCTTGGCACAGAACATGCTCAGCTGCCCCTTGGGCTGGGAAACAGCACCAGCCCCACATGACCACACCCTCCAGAGAAGAAGGGCCCCCCTGCTCCTCCCTCTCTTTAAAAAAATGGTTTTGCACCCCCTTCTTTGGAAATGGCATCCCACAGCCTTGGATGGGCAGGATTCTTGATTGGGGGGGGGTGTTAAAGGGCCTTGCTTACCAATTCCCCCCACCCTAACCACTAAACAGCTCCTTTCGCTTGGTTTGCACTCTCTGGAGTGAGAGAGCATGCAGAGGCAAGGGCCTCATCCAGAGAAGGGCTGAGTCCACACCCTCTTCCAGCCATCCTGGCAGCAACCCAGGGTACTCACCGTCATCTAGAATGACGAGCAAAGGGGCCAGCAGGTCACACATCCCCTGCACGTAGCCCACGTCAAGATGGTGCCAGATGTAGCTGCAGGAAAGAGAGAAAGAGGAAGCAGCATTTGGGGGGGGGGTACCAGAGTTCCCAGATCCATCCCGGGGCGACATGGAAGGGAGACCAATGGGGGGGTTCCTGGGCCCGAGCTCCCAACTGGGTCCTCCATGAAAATTATGCAGGTTTGACGGGTGGATGGCTCATTTTGTTTTGCTTTTTAAACAAGAGTGCTGCAGGCCTGCCTTAGCTTTTTTACTGGATTTAAAAATGTTTCCACCTGCCTTCTTCAAATACAATAACAAATTCTAAGTAGATTACAAAACAATGCCAAACAAAAAGTAAATATATTGATTCATGATACACTGTATCAATAGGACAAATTCCTAAAACAGGAGCAGCAGAAGAACAGCATTTCTGCAGCAACACAAATAAAAAATGATTCAGCAGGAAGAAGAAAGGGTTCCTAAGAGGAGCAGCCACTCATGCCAGCCATTCAGAAGGACAGAAAGTACAAAGCCAGTCATCAAGGCCCTGCTGCCTGGGGGATGGTGGGGGTTGTAGCTTAGTGGAAAAGGCATCCCGGCCACCTGCAGCCTGGCCCTCGGCGGGCAGTTACCTGCACATGACGTTGCGAAGTTTCTCCAGGTTGGCTGGGGTGAAGTACCAGTAATTGCGATCACACCTCTGCACATCCTTCTCAATGCGGTGCAGATTAATGGTGTAGAGGTCCAGGAGCTCCGGCTGCAAAAACGATGGAGGGGGGGGGCAGGGGAACACAGGCCAATGAATCCATCCCTGGGGTCTCCGGCATGGGTTGTGCTGTGACACAAACAGAGCGTGACTGCCCTCCCAGCAGAAAAGTTACACTCGGGCTGTCAAGCTTCCATCTTGGCAGTATTTCAAAAGGAATTTGTGGCCCTTCCTTGCCAAATGGTTAGAAGGTGACTCGTTGTGTTTGTCTCCGTTTGTTACCACTGTTCTTAGGACTGAGAGCACAAGGGCTCTCCTGGGGGAAACGGCTGAGATGCACTCCAGGGAGCTGCATAGCAAGGGGCTTCCAAGCTCCGATCAAGCCCCTCGGAGATGCCCAGAACGCCTCTTCCTTTGCACCGCTGGGATGGCTCTGGGAATCCTGGCTCTGTGCAGCAGCAGCAGCAGCAGAGGTGGCCAACTTTTTACCAGCCCCCCTCTGGCCTGGGTGCTCTGCCAAGCTGGCCCTCGGAAAAGGGTCAGTCCAGCAGGTGGCATTCTGTCCCAAAGGCAGCTCATCTGGTGCTGCTTGCGCTCTTTCTTCTGTGGTTCTCACCCCCACCCACCCCCCACGGCCAGGTGCTTGTCTCTTAAGAAGCACCTGTTTCTTCTCAAGGGGAAGGAAGGGCAGCGAGCCAACGCCACTCGCAAATAAGCAACCAATTCAGGCAGTCCCAAAGAAGTCTGCACAACTCTGTGGCGGTGGCTTCGGAGCATTTCCATCATCTTGCTCCAGGAGGCTCAGCAGACCACCCCCTCCCCCCATCAAGGTTTGAGGCACGGGAAGGAATGGCCTCCCCACCACCCCTCCCCAAGAAAACAAAATGGAAAGATACCGAGGAGCAGCTCCTGCTGGACCCATCTCAGCTTTGCCAAGTCCCTTCCCAGCCCTGCTTTGCAAGCTCCGTCCCCTCGCTCCAACCTACTCACCGAGTAGGTGACCCCTGAGGAAGAGACCGGTGAAACTTCGCTCAGGGTCAAGTCAGTGACGGCCAGCGGGCGCGAATCTGGGGGTGGCAGGTAGAGGCTTTCCATCTCTGGCTCTTCGGAGAGGTCATCTTCGCTCTCCAGGGAGTTTGGCCACTCTGTGCTGTGGTCCACCCAGCTGTTCATACCCTCCCCTGCCGAAAGGGGCCCCCCCTCCGGGTCAGGAAGCTTCTTGCCCATCAGAATAAACTGGCCTAAACGGCCCTCAGCAGGGAGTTCCTCGTCTAAAGGGCCGTGGCTGAGCAGCCCTTTGCCTCCTGCTGGCTTCCTGTCCACGAGGGGGCTTTCCGTGGCAAGGGGCCCCGGGGCCACCTCCACCCTCGGCTGGGCACAGGGGTATGCCCCTGCTTCCCCGTCCTCCACATGGATGCCAAGTTCCGAAGGGGCTGAAAGAATGAGGAGGGCCTGGGAAGAGGGGTGGCTGGAGTCCGGGGAGCAGCCTCTGCCCCTGATGCCAGGGGCCGTCCCGTTGGGGAGTTTGGTACGTTTGCCCTCCTCCGGCTTGTCTTCTGCTTCAGGCTCTTCCAGTTCTTCCACTGACTCAAACACCTGGGAAGAGACAAGGAGCCACAGGCTCAGGCCCTGGAGCATTATTCCCCACCCCCACCCCACCCCCAACCCCCACCAGGCCCAAGGAGCCCCGCGCTGCCCCTTACCTGGGCACTGCCGCTGGAGTCACTGTGCAGCCGAGTCAGGCTCTGGGGGCCAGAGCTGCCACTCTGTGAAGACTGCAGAGAGAAAGAGAGGGACTGCAGTGGGACCCCGTCCAGAGAGACGAGCCCCTGCCACAGGGACACCTCCAGACTGGAAGTGTCACCTCCAAAATACCAGACAGGAACCAGTAAAAGAGACTTGTTCCCATGCATGACATCCCTTCAAAATGTGAACTCATTAGAGCCATGAAAAATGGGGTGGGGTCGGGGAAGAAGGCATGCCCAGAGGCATGGGTCCTCTTGCACACTTGAGAATGAGGGAGCCATGCTTCTCTCCAGATGACCCATTATAAATCAAAAACACTTTGATGTGGGATGGAGGCAAGAAGCAGCAGCAGCAGCAGCAGCCAATAGGCTGCCTCTTCAAGGGAGGGCAGCTGTTATGGCATGTTAACTAGCCCAGCCCAATCTGGCCTCTGCCTTCTCCTCCTTCCAGACCCTGGTTTCTTGCCCATTCAGAGTGAACCCCTATTCCCCTCCGAGTGCACGCACGCACGCACGCACGCACACAAACACATGAGCTCACCTCGCTGCTGAGGGTTGAGTCCCGGTGCATCATGCGCTCCATATGGGAGTCCAGACTGGCTCCAGAGGAGCACTTGGCCAGGGCAGCGGCATGCAATTCCCTCTCCCGCTGCCGGACAATGGCCTCGCAGCCCAGCCACTCCGCCATGGTCTGCTCGTAGGCAGCCTGCGTCTGGCTGTCGACCTGCGTGACCGAGAGAGGAGTGGGAGGGGGGCACACGAGGGTCTCCCACTTATCTCCTCCAAGGCCTGGAATAGAAGCCCCACCCCAAGGGTCCCCCCTCCTCCTGCTGAGAAAAGGGGCTTAAGTGTTGGGTATCCTAGGCATGTATTAAAGCCTCTTGTCAGCCAGGCATGCTGTTCAGGAAACAAAAGATAAACAGTAAAATCAAGCTTTGTTATCGCAGCATTTTCACCCTGTACGGTACTAGGATCTCTTTTCAATTCCTGATCTGAACTTCCCCGAGTCCCAGGTTCAGTAGAAAGGCTACTTATAAACCACAATAATTATTGTGGCTACTACTGACCAAGCATTTTGCATTTGCTTCCATTGTTTTATATTGTGACTCTCAGCCTATTCATGGTATCTTTTGACCCTCCTGGTGAGGTGGTGGTGGTGGTGGAGCCACAGAGAGACCCCTTCTGAAGAGGATGCAAGAGGCATGCCTAGAAACACAGCCCAGGGCACCCTCCGGCTCTGTCAGCGAAGAAGAGGCCAGGCCCACTTCCTAAGCCGAGCTCTGGGAACCCCACCTCCCCACCCAATCTCACCTGGAGGGAAACAAAAGTCCCGGGGGTGGGGCGCCAGAGGGCTTCCTAAAGTGGGAACTGTGAGACCTGGATAATTTTAAGGACAATTATCCTTTTTTTGTGCGTTTCCCCTTTGGTCTTTAGGAAGTGGGGGAGCCTTGGGGCCACTCACACAGCGAAGTCCTGGGAGGGGGGCACTTATTGCCCTCCAGTGAACCCACTCAATTTGTAGAAGCAATGCCCACCTCTTTCCTCTCTGCTTCTGACATCTTGAACTGGTAATGGCCCAGGAGGAGTGGCCAAACTGCTTTGCGGATCTCATGCTGCACTCCTCCAAAGTAGACCAGGCGCAGAAGCTCCTTCTCCTCATAAATCTGCAACAAAAATGAAATGGACATAAGAACATTATAATGTTGGTTGTTTAATTTTCTATCCCCTTTTTAAAAATCCCTAGCATGGAATTGGCCTTCTTTGCCGCTGCCACACACTGGGTTGATACTTTCATTGAGCTGTCCACCAGCACACTAAAATGCAGTCAGAGGTGGCAGTGACAACAACAGCCGAGGTGGGGTGGGAAGTGGGTAGGTGTCCGGCTGGCTGTGCAAGTGGGCAGCTTCTGCTGCGTTGCAGCTTAAAAGACCAATGGCTGCCATGTTAGGGGACTGTTAGAGAACCCTTTTTCTGAATGTTTCTTGACAAACATTTCTGCACCACCAGGAAGTTTTCAGTAAAACAAGAGACCAAGAAGGGAAAACACTGAAATAATAAAACAATTGAAGCCAAAGAGCAAAACAAGAGGTAATGTAAAATGTTTGCTCTCAGGAAGACAACTTGGCAAAAATGCAAGGAAGACCTGCTGGGGCCCCTTCATGTTTTTCACCATGGGGTAGTGGGGGGCCAGCTCTGCTGCCCAGAGAGCCCTCCTCTGGTTGGCAGCCAAGAGACCCTGGCAGGGCTGTGGCCCCTCCCTCCCTCCCTTAAGAATCGTGGGGGGGGGGGAGACAGGAGCACCCCACAGTACCGTGCTGTCCTGGAGGAACCTCTCCCAAACCTCAGCAGTCAGGCCCCTGCTGGCATCGCACGGCACCTCGGGAGAGACAATGTCGTGATTCACCAGTGCCGAGAGGTGGGTCCGCACAGTGGAGAGGTGTCGGCAGTAGGCAAGCCCTGCAAGTCCCAAAACAAGGGGGAGGAAGGTGTGGCTGCAGCCTAGCAAGCACAGGGCTGTCCCCTGGGCATCTCCCCCCCCATACACACATGGATGCCACCTTCATGGTGCATCAGACTACAACTCCCATCATTGCCTGTGGCCTTGCAGGCTCTGCTTTAGTGGATGAACTGAGACTCACATCCATAGAAGGCACGGGAAAGGATCTGGTACTTCATGTTATCACACAGCAGCCTCAGAGGAGCTCTGGAGAAAGAGAGAGCAAGAGGAGGAGGTGACCAGAAGGAAGCATCCTCAAACCACACACACACACACACACACACACTGCCTGTCTCGCTTCTGGCCTCCTCCATTCCATCTGAAGGAGGTTTGGGAATGGACCACCAAAAGGGGAAGGTAGGCAAGTTAAGCATTTGATGGAAGCAGAGGAGGGGAAACCTCCCTCCTTCTCCTTCTGCCCCAGGTCCATCCACTCCAGAAGTCCGACTGGAGCACAGGACTCAGCCCCCCTCAGCCTCAGAAGATGCGAGGTCCAATCCCCACTGAGGGCCCTCCTTAGGCTCCCCCTCTCCCACCCCACCCCTGGCCTGGCCCGCCACACAGGAGCAGCAGCAGCAGAAGCAGCAGAGTTGTGGAAACAAAGAGGTGAGATATTTGCAACCGTGAAAAGGGCTGTTGTGGGACAATATAACCCAAAGAAGTACCTAAGCACAGCCTGGCATTGCAACAGTTAAAAGTAACAAATATAGTATGGAATGGCAAAGCACAGAACCAAGCGTGCACACCCCTCTGAATTCCTCCCCAACCCATTGCTTTCCCTGGTGGCTGCGGTGCCCCCAGCACCCTCCAACCCCCAACCCCCCGCCCGCTTCCCAAAAGAAGCCCAGCTCAGCCTCCTCACCTTTCATGGCTGCAGCCGTTGGAGGGGCCACTCTCCGTGGAGCCACTCAGGGAGCAGGAGGAGCAGGAAGACTTCTGCAGGCCAGGCTGCCACATGGATGGAAGAGCACTGGCCGGGCTGTCCATCAAGTCCTGGGGGGCTGCAGTGGGAGGAAATGGGGGGGGTGGAGAACCTTTTTAACAGGAACCACAGCAGTCTAGCAGGCAAGGCCAGTAAAAAGGCCAATGCTGAAGATCTGCCCTTGTGTGTGTGTGTGTGGGGGGTGTCTTACCAAACTCCAACTGCATGCCAGGATAGAGGATCCTGAAGACGTAATCCGTGGCCTCCTCCTCTTCCTTGTCCGAGGCAGATTCTGAGGAGCCTGGGGGGCTTCGTTTTCTCAGCTTCGGGAACACTTTCCCCTGCAGAGAGCAAAACAACTAAGCCACGAGTGGCTGCAGGTCTCTGTGGCCCACCTGGGTGCATCAGCCAAAGAGCCCCAAAGGCATCCGTTGCTCCGCCTGGAAAGGAAACCCACCCCCTGGCAGCAGGCGGGGGGGGCAGGACCTTGGGGAGGGCCTCACCTTCCCCCTCTGCGACCAGAGAGGTGGGTCCAGCTGGCCTCGGGGGAGGAGCCCGTTTTCCAGGCAGGAGAGGAACTGCAGGAGATGCCCCCCTTTGGGGAACCGCAGGGGAGGGCGCTGGATGCCATCTTGGCTGACGAGGACCACCGTGCCCCCACTGTCTACTATCCAAGAGAGAAAAGAAAAGGTCAAAAAGGAGGAGGGGGAGATGGAGGGTCGGGGAGGAGGCATAGCAGTTGACCAAAGAATCCCCTCTGGAGCCCTTCCTTCCTATTCCATCCCCAGAAGACGGATGGGTGGGATCAGGGACCCCTTCTTGCCATTCCTGACAGTGCCAGAGAGGAGCATCTCCCATTGGAGCCCTCTGCAATCCCATCAGCCCCAGAAGCATGGCAGCTGGGGGTTGATGGGTGCTGCATTCCAGCATGGCTGCAGTTGCCCCCTTTTTTGGCCATTAGCCTCCCTGTTGGGTCAAAGCTGCCCATTCCTGCGCATTCCAGAGTGGACCTGGGACTTGCTGGAAGGACCCCGAAGCCCTCGATGTGGGCTGGCCCCAAACAGCCTTGAGCTTAATTAACCCCAGGCCCTCTGGATGGATTCCTGTGGACCAGACACACCAGGGAGAGAGGTGATGGGGGATCGAGAGGCTCACCTCTCTGGAAGCTTCTGGAGAAGCTAAGAGGCAGGAAAAAGGTGGAAAGAGTGTCCTTACCTTGCTGGTGGCAGTGGAGGTAGACAATCTCCTCCAGGCGGATGGTCATGGCGTAATCCCAATAGATGCTGCAAAAGGGGAGTAGAGAAATCATCATGGCCACCCAGACCAGACCAGCACCACGACCTCAGAGAACACCAGAAAGTATGCCCCAAGGAGCAGTTGTGCTACAACTAATAATAAAAATATATTTTTAAAATCCTTACTACATTTTGGGCAGAGATTTCCACCAGTCCCCTCTGCACCGTTAAAACCCACCAGAAATCCACGTGGCCCAGGCCCAGGGAGGAGCCACAGAAGAGGGTGGAACTTTGGGGTGCACTGGATAAACTCCAATACTGCCAATAAGCCTGCACTCTCAACCTTTCAATCCTAAAGGGAGCCCTTTGAGGCTGACTCAGGCTTCCATCCTTCCAAGGTCAGTATAATGAGAGCCCAGCTCCCTTGGTGGTGGTGGTGGTGGTGGTGGTGGTGAGGTGTGAGGTGTAGTTTGTATCATAAGGCTATCAACCTCTCAGAAGGTCCAGAGGTCCCAAATTGCCTGAGGAAGCCAGCCAGATCTCTCCAGGAGGCAGCCAGAGGTTCAACTGGCCCAGCCGCAAAGGGCTCCTGAACACCCTAACCCAGTGGGTCACCCCATGTCCTTGAACTACAACTTTTAACTCCCAGAAAGCAACTGGTGGTGGAGGCTCCTGGGAGTTGTAGTTGAAGCACTTCTGCGGAACCAACATTGGGAACCTCTGCCCTAACCTAACCCTACAGAGAAACTGATGGCACAGGAAGCCCTCTTCCCAAAGCAGTCCCCAAAAAGACGCAACTGGAAAGGAGTTTCTCCACTTTTTTATTCTGTTGTGCTCTGGGTTCTCTGTAGCTGCACAGGCTTTATATTTTTCATTTGGTATCGAGCTATTTGGAGTATTTTCTGAATGTAAGGCACCGAGAAAAGTGAAGAAGCAGCTGATTAAAACTCAGTGAAATCTCCTTGTGGCTCCTCCCTCGGGGTGGTGAGTGAAGAGGGCGGACCCTTGGCCCCACGGACTGGCCTTTCAAAAGAAACCAATCCCTCCACCCCCTAAGGATGAGGAGTATCCTTCCATGGGGGACAAAAAGAAGGGAGGGTGGGGCCAAAGGCAGAGGCAACACCTCTTCTCATAATCCAGGTCTCCGACAGAGCCGTTCATAAGTTGGTTGGGGGTCCACTTCAGAGTCATGAAGTCAGCAGCCTGATGGAGAGACAAATAGCCCGGAATCGCCTCCATATCGTCTCGCTAGGACAGGAGAGAGAAGAAGGAAAACAAGGTCTAGTCATGGGGCAGAGATGAGGAGGACCCGTGTACATTTTGACAGAATCCTAGCGATGGAAGAGACCTCCAGGGACAACCAGTCCAACCCTCCGCCATGCAGGACCCCCCGCACACACACACCATCACAGTACTCCGACTCCCGATTTTAAGGGCTCACTTTCTGCCTCATGACTCAGGAACAGTATGGTAGCCCTTCTGCCATTTTGGAAGCCCAGGAGGTGGCTGGCAAGGAAGATCTCCCCCCCTCCCTGGCTAGCAGAAGACCCACATAACTGCAAAAAGCATCCATTTCCAGGCTTGTCTGTGAAGTCCAGTTGCCATGACTCAAATTCCAGATTTCCAGGCTTCTTAAAAAAGGACCCGACAGAATCCCAGATCCAGCTGGCCAGAACCCTAACCCTAACCCTAACCCTTAGCTAAACGCATTTCACTGTAGATTCCCCACTGAGCTTGCAATGGCCGGCTCCATAGCCACTGAATCCCCCTCCCTCCCTCCCACCCCTCCTCCCCCACCGCTCCCGCTTGACAGAGACTCACCGGCTGCACCAAGACATTGTTTTTCCCATACAGGAGGGTGGCCCTGGAATTTTGGTGGAGAGATTCAACATAATCCCTGGCTGAGAGAGAGGGGCGGTCATCCATGCTGCCACTGGAATGCCTCTTCTGGATCTGGAGAAACCCAGCAGAAAAGAAAGCAGGTGAGGGCCAGCCCCTCTGAGCACTCCGCCCCACCCCACCCCCGCCACTGCCCAGCGGCCTGGAAGTCCTCACAGGAGAATGTAAGACGTGGCTGCTTCTCCGCTCCAAGAGCTCCACTCAGAGACCACACCTGGACATCTACCGTCCAAAGGGACTGACTCTTGGATGAAGCCTGATTGGAGTCTCCCAATCAGAGCTGCCCCCTTCAGAGGCAGCGAGGGCAACCACGGGCTGACGTACCAGGAGTCTTCTCTATGCCAACAAATGGTTTGGGAAGAAAGCATCCCAAAAGAAATAGCCAGGAGGGCCCTGGACCACCACCTTCCACCAAACCTGGCCCTTACAGTCCACCTGGCCCACTCCCATCCATGCTGAGCGGCAGGGAGGACCCTACGGAGTTTGAGTCTGGATACATCCCCCTCTTCAGAGGCACGGCCTCCAAAGTATGTATTGGCTCTCCCAACTCCTGTGGCCAGGCTGTGAAAGAGTGAGTTCTTTGGAACACAATTCCTATCATCTTCACTCCATCACCCCCCGCCCCACGCATGTGCATTTTCAAAGCTCAGATCTACCTGGACAAAAAGTTGGAATGGGTCAGAGGCTGTTTGCTTCGCATGTAACTAAGAAACCCACAGTAAGAATGAACGCAACATCATCTTCAAATGCTCATCTAAGAGAAGGCTACCAGAACACCCACTTCCATCCCTCTTTTTCACCCCACCCACAAGGCTCCTTTTTTGTTGCATGTTGTTAAAGCTGCAGCCTTTTTCCTCTGAGTTATTCACATGTCATGCCCAAGCACAGTTTAGTGTGAAGAAAGCTCCCATCCCCCTTGGCTGGCTGCTTAGATCTTCAGATTATGGACACCCCCAATTTGCTCAGCCCCCACCCCCAATCGCTAATCCCCATGCCTTGCAAGACCTACACAGAGAGCAGGGCGCTTGGTGGGTGAGTCTTGCCGACAGTGCGAGCTGTGGATCCGATGGCGCTGAACCAGCTCATCAGCTGAGGGGTCCGTCCAGAAGTGGTCAGCCGTCTTCATCTTGGTGTACTCCAGTGCACATGGTCCCACTAGGCAGAGAAAATGTTTGTCAGTCAGAAAAAGGAAGGAAGGAAGGAAGGAAGGAAGGAAGGAAGGAAGGAAGGAAGGAAGGAAGGAAGG
>JAHTLZ010000012.1:955037-979692 GCA_023846285.1 Phrynocephalus versicolor
AGACAGACAGACAGACAGACAGACAGACAGACAGACAGACAATGTGGCAGAGCTCAGTTAGTTGGAGGACTCACCACAAAAGGAAATGATGTGGCTGCTGTCTTCATGGACAAATTTCCTTGTAACAGCTTCTTCCATGATTTGTTTTACCTGCAAAATAATTCAGGGAGACATAAAGGGCCATCTCGCCTTGTCAGCAAAAGCCTCATGTGGGACATCCTCCATTCTTCCCCTACAGACCTCCGCGATGACGCCAAGAGAGAACCACTGGAGGAAATCACAGGAGCATGGAACCTGGAAAAGCAGCACTGAGCACCTTTCTCTCTCTCTCTTCTGTGGGCCCACTCTCATGACCTCACCTCGGGACTGAAAAAGTTGATGAGAAGGACAGGCTCCTACCCAGCAAGGCTGCTGCTTCTCTCCATGATGAACATGTGTCTGATACTCTGATAGCCTCCCATGTGCCTTCTTCTTCATCCCTCAAGATGTAATGGAAACTCCAGGCCATTTCATGCAGCTCCAGGCCATTTTACAGCATTGACACCACTCACAGGACCCAGTTGGAGGTGAGGGTTATGACAGAAGGCAACCAACACAAATACCAAACAGCAGAATTCATATGACAGAAGAAGCAAACTAAAAAATCCTAAGGAAACGAAAAACACAGCAGACCAAAACCCAGCAAAACCCCTTCCTCTACAGCCAGCTATCAGCCCAGGGCCCTGCTTGCAGGAAATGCAAGGGTAGTTTTTTATGGGCGTTTAGTGCCAGACCCCTCCAGAAGGAGTGCCACCGACAGCTGCATTCCACCTTGCAGTCTGCTCCACACTGTGACGGACGCCCATGTCTAGCCATTTATCCCTTCCTTTATCAAAGGGAGGCAGGAGGCAGGATAAACCCCTGTATGTGAAATCCAATTATTTTTATGGATTGAGTAGTGGTGCAAAATTTTAATAGCAAAGCAAAGCAAAGTGTTCTGCTTATATACTGCCCCATACCACTTTAAGTAGTCTCTGGGTGGTTTACAATTTTAACTACAACGTGCAGGCTACACATAATACTGGGTTTTATTTCAGATCACTCACAGGCTAAGCAAGGAGCATGCTGGGGAGAGGGTGGTAAGAATAAGAGTAATTGTGTTCTGTGAGTTCTGACGTTTGGTGACCCTTTCCATGGTTTTCCAGGCAAAGAGTCCCCAGAAGTGGTTGCGCCTTCCCTTCTTCAGGAGGCATCCTAGGACTATCATGCAGCTTGCCAATGGCCACCCTGGCGGGATCCATTCAGTGAATGGGGAAGGGGATGTTCCATTGAGAGAGGATGCCGTTGAGGGGGTCAGTCTTCCCCCTAGCTCTGAGGTTCCCTCCCCACTTCTGACCTGAGTGGGTCTGAGGCTGCTGTCAACACATCCCGTCCCACAGAACCCCACCAGCACAAAGATTGCTTCCAGTGCTTAGAGAGCTTGTAACCCAAGCAAAGCCCAGTAAAGCCAACTGGTTGTCCCAACCAGGGCCAACTGTGAAGGGTAAGGGCATCCTGCCAGTCCAGAAAAGTAAATTTCCTAAGCTCCTGTTCCATATCTGTGCAGGAAAGCAGTTCTTTTTGCTGGCAGTTCCTGGCCATGCATGAATCCATAGGTCACAGAGAGACCTGATTTGGGCCATGCCATGTGCTGCCACCAACCACCTTTGTCCTGGTGGAGGTGGAATCAGGGCTGGTGGTTTGGTTGAGCCATTTCCTACTTGATACGGGCCATGGCAGTTCCCTCCCTCTTCTCTCCATATCCTCACAGCAACCATTAATTCCAATATCCTGTAGGAGAAAGAGAAAAGCTATTCTGGAGATAAAGAAACCAGCTGTGTTCTCTTTATTGTATGAAAAGTTCACTGGTGCCATTATCCTGGGCATTTTTCAGTCACTGTTTGCTTTGGGTTATGTGCTCGATAACAATGCTGAAAAGCCAAACAGTGGTAGAAGAAACAGAGTAGTTTGCCCACATATTATGTAAACCTGTGGTGGTGGTGGTGGTGGTGGTGGTTTTTTTAATGCAGGGTGCAAGTAACATCTGCAGATGTTCAGATGTCCAGAAGCAGGATTCAAATGTTTTAGGAAGTTATGGGTTGCCACATAAGCACATCTGGAGGGCACAGCCACCCATCCTTTGGAGCCACCCAACAACTCCTGTAAGACGGATGCATCGCAAACGAAATATGCTTCTCCTATTGTGGGGACTTGCAGAGCCCTTCCCATACGGAGGTGGCCCCAGTGGGTGAGGAAGGAGTCCGCTCTAGCTAAGCCACAGTGAGGCAGGTCCTTCCACCATCAAGATCACAAAGCCCCAGCAGGCTTGCATGGTGTTACCTTGTGGGTTACCTCCATGCTCCAGAGCCAAACACCCAGAACCGTCTATCACAAACTCAGACCAGTATGAGCCCCCCCTTCCACCCACCCGCTGCCTCCTGATTGGCCTGGCTCTGCACTACAGCAAAAGAGAGAGAGAGAGAGAGAAAGAGAGAGAGAGCATGGATGCTACAATGACGCAAATTGTCCCTCCCCCCCTGCCTTAATCGCCAGTGCTCCTGAGCCCTTGATGGTGGCGTAGGAATCGGAAGGAGGCAGACGTTTCCACAGAAACAGGCCCATGTGCTTGGTCCCCAGAGGATGAGTTGGCACATCCGGGGAGGGCATCTCCCTGGGAACAGGGGGCTTTTTTATGCTGAAGGAGAGGATGCTGAAGGAGCCATCTCAGGTGGAACAGGGGGCGGGGGGTGGATTGCATAAGTTTCTGGCAGAGAAACCTGTGTGGTTGGAACAGTCACCATAACCTTCTTGAGATAAAAATGGGCTCTTAAGTATTGCCACAGCAGAGAGCAGGCTCTCCAGAAAACCCCCTTCTGTTGCCAGTTTCTGAAGCCTCTCCCAGTATTGCTAAATACAGATTGTCCCTTGCAATAACTCAGCTCTTTTCTGTTGTGAAAAATAAGTATAATTTCTGTGCATGCTTACAACAATCACAAGAGGAGCTTTGCTCTTTCTTCTGCCCGTTAGGTTGCATGTTCTCCAGACGAAGGAATGGGAGTCCTACCAGCTTTCAAAATGGATTCCCCACCCCCACCCTCTAACACTCACTCATCTCTTGCGACCACCCTTCACCAGCCATCCCGGCACAACAGCTCAGAGCAGGCGTAGGATGCAGGAAAATAGTCTGTTTTGCATGCAACAGGGGACTAGGCACCATACTACTTAAAACAGGAGAGAGTGAAGCATGATGGGAGAGCTCCCATTGGCAGTGACAACGGTTACTGATTATCCAGGGACTTGTATTCCTGAAACGAACATTGTCCTCTGGTGGCCATAGCTGTTTTTCTGTGGGCATCATAAGGGAAGACACACACCCTTTGTTCAACAGCATTAGACACTCACTGTTTTTAAAGCACTTGCCACTTTACAAACATTTTTCTTAATAACTCATCACTAGAGTAAGAACTAACAACTTTTGAGGTGGGTGGGCTGTGTGCTAAATATTAAAATTCCACTCAGGAAAAAATTACAGCCCTAGGATAAAGTGGTATGCTCACGTCAGCTTCACTACTGTGGCTGCATTAAGTCTGAAAAACGCATTATGTACTGGTCCGGGGTGGGGGGGATCTGGCTGCGGAAAATGAGCTAATACAAAGGCCACTGATTGCAGCTCCCAAGAGATGATTCCAGCCTGACAACTAATGACAGCTACAGGATTTAATGCCAGAAAGCCTATGAAGGGTATCAACGGCAGTAGACCACTTTTAAAAGAGCAGCACAGGCAAGTAATCACTCCGCCGCAGCAAAAGGGCTGTCCTAGAGCAGGCCCTTGGAGTACACAATGCAGGCACTTCATTATGGAAGCATAAACACGGGTGCCTTCTGCCCACCGCAAGCAGTCGAGACAGTCAAAAGGCACTTAAAACCCCATGGTAGAAGAAGCTGTAGGAGAAGGGTGGGAAATCCAGAGAGCTGCAAGGCTGGGGGAGCAGATCAGTGTTGCAAATCTAAGGTGTAAACCTCACCCCTGGATGTTAAGTAACTTCCTCCACCATGATCCCTAGCTTTGGTGTTGCCAAGGCAACACCACAGAGCTTTTTCCAGTTCTACCATCATCAGCACAAAAATGGTTGCCTTGCTCCTGCTGCAATATTTTTAGGTCCCTTCTAAAAGGGCAGAAAATGGAGGGTGGGGCTTTAGAGAGGTTGGGGCTGCTTGAGGTTCAACAGCCTGAGTGTCAATGCTAGGGAAGATCAATGTCCCTCCCGGACTCTGAACTGCTTCTTCCCTAACCGGGAACAGGAGGCTGGGTAGTCGTCCATTTTGGAACAAAGATCAGTTGGGTTGGATTTGAACACAAGGAATTCACCTCCAATTTTGGGAGTGTTGAAAAAAAATGACCATTGTGGCACAAAAGGGGTTGGCTTTGAAGGCACAACAGTCCAGATGCCCCAAGGCCTCACCGCAGACACCTGCTGCTTCTGCTGCTGCTGCTGCTCCTCCTCCTCCTCCTCCAGGGGTCATTATTTTTGTCAAAGAGGGGAGAGGAACATAGCTCTGTGGCCCCAAAGCCAGGCCCAGCCTTGACTCATTAGGGTTACCAATTGTCTCCACTTTCTACGCTGCTCCAAGGAAGGGAAGGGCCAAGAGCATTGGCTGCGGATGAGAAATGGGAAGGAGCAGGAAGAGCACCAACCATCCTGGGCAGAACCCGAGAAAATCTCCATTTTGGATAAAACTCCCAGAGCAAATCAGGCAGCTCAGATGAGAAACGACCTGTCCCACCCTCCTGCGAGAGCCGTGGTATGGCATAAGCTAGCACCAAGGCATCTTTCCAAAAAAAGATCTTACAGCAATCTGCTGTGAACAGGATGCAGTCCACAGCAGAAGCAGCAGTGTCCAGGTTTACACTCCAAGATTACACCTGCTCTGAATGATGCTTCCCCCTCTCCCCCCTCAATCCCCTAGAGCAGACCACTAGGTGGTTCCTAGGCTATTCCAAATCCCACCAGTGTCCTTCCTGGGATAAAAAAAACAAAAAAAACCTCTGAGGCTTATACAACTTTGAAGTTGAACAGGGGGTGAGAGGGCAGAGCATTGCCCCACCCTTCCTATGTTTTGTTCACAAATTCAAAGAGCCCTACGGTATTCTGCCACCTTGCCAAGAAGCTGCAGAGCAGCTCCCGCTACGGGTGCAACCCTGCCCCCTGGTACGCAGTCAGAGAAGCCCTCTGCACGTTCCCAGAGGCCGTCTGAACCCGTTGTCGCTCCCCTCCACCCCTGTGCGGGGGCCATTCCACCGCTGGGCAGCGTCTGATGCAGGGGCTCTGCTAGGCCGGCGAGGAGGAGATCTACGGCGCTTCCCTCCCTCCCTCCGGCTGGCCCACACCACGGGACGGGACGGCGAGCGGCTTTTCCTTCCCAGAGATAAGGGTCCGAGTCCCGCCAGTAACCCCTACGAGGCTCCCTGGGGGCGGCAGCGCCTCCTTCCCGGACAAGAACCACCCCCCCCGCCCCACCCCCGTCTCTCTCTCTCTCGACCGACCGACCGACCGACCGACCGACCGACCGACCGACCGACCTCCTTCTTGGCGGCGCGGAGGAGGCGCTGCCGGATCTCGGCCTCGGCGGGCAGCGGCGTGGAGGGAGTCCGGGCGGCGCGCAGGACAGACCCCGCGGAACTCGAGCCCGCCGTTGGCATCGGAGGAGCTGGCGACCCCACAGCCCCGCGCCCCGCCGCCGCCGCCGCTGGAGCCGCCATGGTCTCCTCCCTCGCTGCCCTCCTGTCCTGCGTGCTGCGGAGCGCCCGGGGCGGCGGCGGCGGCGGCGGCCGAGAGTCAGCGCCCAGCTCGCCGCGTCCGGAGTGGGAGGAAGAGCCCCGGCCCCGCCCCGCCCCTCCTGACGTCACCCGAGAGAGTCCCAGGCGGCTTCTCCCGGGTCCGGCGGTTCCCGCCCGGCAAGGACAAACGAGGGAAGGCGCCCTGTTTTGCAAAGAAAGATATGTTGCTTTTTCGTGCTTGGAAACGCCACGCTCCAGGGTGCGGATTGGTGTTGGGAAATAAATGAAAATATTCAGCCGCACACGATCGGAAGCAGGGTAAACTTTTATTCTGCTTTTTTGCAAATTTTAAGATGAAAAGCTGGCTTTTTGAGCGCTGTAAATACGGATTGAACGGAACGCCCACTTCCCTGATAGGACAGTGGCTTGTGACTGACGGCTAGGGCAGACAACCAGGAGGGAGGGGCTGCGGGTGTGAGTTGCAAGGATGCTCCGTGTTCTCGGGAGGGAGGCAGCCTGCAGAAAGGAAGTGAATTCAACCCCGAAGGATTCTTGTTTTGCGTCGTGACCCAGAAAAGGTGGGTGTTTAATTTTTTTCAGCGCAGGGCCTTTTTCAGGCTCGGTTTTTTTTTTTTTTAAATCAGCGTGGCAGGGGTAAGGGCGTTTCCCCGATCGCGGATAGCCTGGCGTTTCGGGGAGAGGAGTGGCAGTGGGGGAAGGAGATCGGGTGAGAAGGAATCCCGCGCGGGGGGAAGAGGACGCGGGAGCGGAAGGTAGGAAAACAAGGGAAACGCCGCCTTCGGCTGCCCTCCCGAAAAAAAAAAAAGCTGGAGCCGCTTTGCGCGGGAAATCTGAACAGTGCACGACATGGCCCAGCGGCCCAGCCGGCGTTTCGAGCTCTGGGGCTCGTTGCTGCCGCTGAAAAAGGAAAGGGCTGCCCCTGAGAGAGAGGAGGAGGAGGAGGGCGGCGACGAGGACGAAGACGACGACCCTGAGCCTTTGGACGTCGCCTTCGAGGACTCGGGCCAGGAGCCCCTGCCGCGGCGAAAGGGCGGTAAGGACGGGAGCCACCCCCCAGCCCAGCCCAGCCCAGCCCCGGTTGCTGCTGCCCCTCAGCCTCATTCCCGACCAGGCGCGGCGGGGCTTGGCCCACCGCTCTTTGCATTTGCAAAAGCTTGTCCCCGACACAGAAGCCGACGGGCGGCAGGGCGGGCCTTTCCCTTGAGTTTAGGCCGGGTGACGCACGCTGGTTCCTCACGGGCTAATGCAGGGGCTTTAAAAAACCTCTCCTGTCTGGGGACGGCTATCGTCGACTTCCTCCCGGGTAGGTCGCGCCTCTCCCCAAGGCAGAGCAAGAGGGAACGCGCTCTTTTGCCCCCGAGTTCCCGGAGGTTCCTTTGGCCTGGAAGACTCCGGGAATTAGAATTCAGGAACGAGGCAAAGTGTGTGTGTGTGTGTGTGTGTGTGTGTTTGTGAGAGAGAGAGAGAGAGAGAGAGGCGGGAACGGGCGGTGGCTGGCCGGGCCTTTAGGAATGCATTGGAACGGATTAAATCCACTTCCAATGCATTCCTATGGGAAATAATAATTTGCATAACGAAAAATTTATATAACGTAATTTAATTGGGAACCAATTAATTACGTTATACAAGGTACCACTGTACAGCCCAGGAACGACTATCCAACTTAAACTGACTCCCTTACTTGTGTGACAGATAAATAAATGAAGCTTGTCATTCTCTCCCACCTGCATTTTCCTCTTTTGTGGAACTAGATGCGTTTTGAGGGCGAGAAACTATTCAGCAACCTCGGACTTGGCTTCCTGGGGGGGGGGGGGGTGTTCTAAGACAACAATGCAAATAAAACTCATTGCAAAGTGGAGTGGGAGGGGGCAGGGGGCAGAAGCAAGGCTCCTGTATGTGAGAACATAATAATATTTTACCATTATCGTTTTTCAGAATCAGAATACTTTTATTGGCCAAGTGTGCTTGGACACACCCAGAATTTGTTTTGGCAAAATATGCTCTCCATATATAAAAGGAAATATAAGAATCATACAGTCAACAATAAAAATACAGTACACTTCAGTACTGTATTACATTATTACTTCACACAGCAACGTTGTGCATGTAAATGCTCTCATCTAAATACTGAGAGCCACTTTAAACAGGGGAAACATATGTCCTGATTTCTTTGCCATTATATTTATGCCTCCCCTTTGGCCTCAAAGGCCAGTCTGGGCGGCATGCAACCATACTGTATATGGAAATTACAATAATGTAATTACGGCCATCTCAAATGATAAGTGGTTGATAATGCCAACAAAAGGGGGGGGCAGATGAAAAGCTTGATCAAGCAGCAGGAAGCAGAGACCAATTATCAGGGCCAATTATCCCCATGGATGTTTCGGGAGGAGCACGAGTGTCCTTCCTTCGCCGTCTCTCTCTCTGAAACGGGCACCCCTGTTCTGCCCCCCCCTTGGCAGGCGCCTCTTCCTCCTCCTCCCACGTCTTCATCAGCAACGCTTCCAGCTACTCTGGGGGGGGGGCGAATAGAGTCCCTGTGTAACAAGGCGACACTCTAGGACGTTTTGCATCTAAGGGCCTTTCACCGTGACACTCTAGCGTGAGGTAGTCGGAGGGCAGGTCTTCTTGACACGCTAACGCCTCTTCCGGGAAGTCCCTCCTGGGGCCGCTCTAGGGCTTCTTTATCGGAGGGCAGGTCCTCCGGCCCCGTCTCTTCCGGGAAGTCCCTCCTGGCCCGCTCTAGGGATTCTTTGTCGGAGGGCAGGTCCTCCCAACGCCGCCATTTCCCGGATGTGCTGCCATGGTGACGGCGTAGCAGCTCCGGAAGTCATGCGGGGGGCCTCTGAGGGGAATTCCTAGAGGGGACTCCTCTGAGGCTGGGCGGTTTCTCCTCCTATTTGTCATGGTCTTGCCCTCTAGTCCTCCGGGCTGGCTCTCCCTTAGGAAGCCTGCGCCGGCCCAGTTCCTCGCCGGTCTTTCGGCTGTCGGCCCGAGAGGAAGCCTCGCAGGTAACTCCTCCGGCAGGTAACGAGGAAGGGGAGGGGGCGGGCGGGCAGGCGCCCGAGCGAGCGAGCGAGCGGTTCCTCCTCCCTCCCTCCCTGGCGTGTGTGGGGGGGTCCTTCCCCTTCGGTCCCCTCCTGTCCTTCTCGTTCGCCCCAGTGTCCCAGGGCATGTACAGAGTGCCAGCCACACATACAAACACACACACACACACACCCTTTTGCCCTTTCAATTGCTGCAAATCGTAAACACCTGAGAGGGAATCCAAAGGAGAATTTGAAAAGGCATCCCTAGTATTTTTCCTAGGCTCTGGCCATACACAGAGTGGCAGGTTTTAATTTGTCCTCCACACACCACCAGCATCTTCAAGTGGTCCTTGATTAGTTGCTTATCTATATTGCCTTATAATGTCTTGCCCTTTTTTGCTTGTTTGATTGATTTGCTTGTTTGTTTTGCATGTTTAAACCCTATGTTTCTCCTTGGAAAACGACCCAAGATGGCTTACAATACTGAGAGACAAAATACAGGGCAGAATATATTTAATTTGGGATCAGGGAATTAGAAGAAGCATCTCTGGACAGTTGTAGTTGTGATGTAGAAAAATTGTATTTTCCACTCTTAAATCGGCCTTGGTATCTTGCAGGGATTTTATTTGTTTTAAAGGAAAGTGGATATCTTTCCAAAGCCAGATTGCAATTCTACATTTAAAATGAATTCAATGCTATATTTGGCTTATCTGGCAGGAAGAGGGAGAAGCGGTTGTCATCACATATTTGGTTGTTGCTTAGTCACATTCCTTGTTACTTGTTCCGTGCTTTAAGACAAAATAATCAGCCTTCTACAGATCTGATATTGAAAGGTTTCCCTTTTGATTTTTTAACTAGACGTTTGTATTTAACAGGAGAACGTTTGCGTAGACACCAGACTTCTTCAAGGGTGGTCTTCCTAGCCTTTGCAGCGGGCAGCTTCGGCATGAGAAAAAGGCATCCCCTCCGGTCCGACTGTAAGAAGCCTGCAGGAGTGTAAGAAGCCCCTCTGTTGACCATTCCTTGCCCAGGCTCGGCGCTGGAAGTGACGACGTTCCCCGGGCTCACGTGGGATGACGCCTGGGGTAGGTACGTGTGTGTGTGTCAGGAAGGTACTAGACAGGCAAGCATATCTATTTTCCCACACACAGAGACTGCATTTTTTTATTTTTTTGGTGTGTGGCGGACGGGCAGGTTATCGTTTAGAAGTGCAAGCAGATTGTGGCTGGGGCTTTGTTTCCTTTTAATTTACCCGTGAGGTTTCCAAAGAAATTGGCCGTGATACCCGTTATAAAGGGGAGAAGAAGTATTCTCCTTTCTATTTATTTTACATTGTTCTCTCAGGTAAGTCACTGCTGTCATATAAAATGGCCCCTTGGAACAAATCAAAATCGACACGGAAGTCTCAGAGAAAGCAAAAGAAGTCTTTGTTGGTTTGGGGGGGGGGTGGCAATTGAAACCAAGAACAGTGTTTTTTTTTAAATAATAGATAAGCATTTCAGAGCTGGCAGGGGGAAGCAGGTGACCTTGAAGGAAGGGGCTCGGACATACACAGTGTTTTTTCTCTATCCAGACTCCCAATGTTTTTAGATTTGTGATGGAATGGAAGCCAGTTGCCAGATGTGGTAGGAGGAAGAGAATGGGAGATCCGTGCAGGGAAGGGGCATCTTCAATCGGCCCATGATTGTTTGCTTATTTTTGTTGCCTTTTATTGTCTTGCCCTCCCCCTTTTCTCTTTCCCCAGCCAGTTGTACTTTTGCTTTAGTAAAATTGTATTTTCCCCTTTCAAATAGGTCTTCATATCTAAATCCAGTCGTTTATGTGGACGCAAAACTCCATCATTTGTTTACTCGGTTCAGCAGCCTGGGGGAATGGCCAGAGTGGGAACCGTCTCTCAGTAAGTGTGAGAGGGAAGATCCCAACGTCAGTCTGTCAGGAGCTCCCATGCCCCGTTATGCCCTTGGTAGTTGCCGCCAGTTGGGTACAAGAGGAGCAAAGCAGAGACATTTAAAAAGCAGCCGTCATCCTTTTTAAAGGCTCTGGACTAGCACAGAGTTCTAGCTTTTTAGGTGGCCATGGCAACGGTGAGTTTAAACAAGAAGCAGAAGATAGGGAGCGTCATCTCCCTCTCGCCCTCGCATGCCCACAGGACATCCTGGTCAGCACCAGACTGCCATCAGTTTGGCGTTGAGTTCTTCACCGAAGTGTCAAGAGAACTCCCTTTTGTCCCCCCTTTTCTCCCTCCGACTCCGACGGGAAATGCAGAACAGTGTGGAATACATTAGGCATCTGGTTCCAATTTCTTTCCCTTTGATTTCTGTTGCTTTGGATACATCCTCTGGAGTGATAGAAAATGCACCGTTGTCATGCAGCTCAAGGAAGAGTGTTGGGCCCGTCGTGATGATCCAGGGTCTTGGTGGGCAGAGGAAGCATTTTTTTTGTTTTGGCAGCATGCAAACAGGGTTGTCCTTTGATTTTATTTATTCAAATAGTTCAAGCAGCATTACTTCAGAAAAGGGGCTCATCAGTGAGCTGCCTCTGATTACAAAAATATATCTCAAAGGCCAGACATTTTCCTGCATTTAAGTTAAACTGAATTACTGTAAATGCTTTTCTTTCTGTTCCTGCTGTTTTTATTCACCCCGGAGGGAGAAGAGAGCGGTGCTGAAATTTCAGGCAAAGAGTGGAAATAGCATGTATATCAAAGAAGATATTTTTTTTAAAAAAAAAACAGCAGGAGTCTTCTATTAGTAACAACAATGATAAACATTTATTATTCATTTATTTATTTGATATGGTGGTTTCCGGCAGCAGGATGCTGTCATTTAAAATATGAACATCTAATGAAAATGGGACACTGGAGCCATTGAAACTCATTCAAAACTCATTGCAAAGTGCAGTAGGGGGCGGGGGGGGGGGGGAAAGCAATGCTCCTGTATGTGAGGGCATAATAATATTTTACCATTACAGTTTTTCAGAATCAGAGTACTTTTATTGGCCAAGTGTGGTTGGACACATCCAGAATTTGTTTTGGTAAAATATGCTCTCCATATATAAAAGAAAATATAAGCATCATATAGTCAACAATAAAAACACAGTACACTACAGTACTGTATTACATTATTACTTCACACAGCAACGTTGTGCATGTAAATGCTCTCATGGAAATACTGAGAGCCACGTTAAACAGGGGAAATGTATGTCCTGATTTCTTTGCCATGACATTTATGCCTCCCATTTGGCCTCAAAGGCCAGTCTGGGCGGCATGCGACCATTCTATATATGAAATTACAGTGGAACCTTGTATAAAGCAATTAATTCATTCCAAATGAAATTATCTTAAGCAAATTTTCCTTTAGACAAATCCCCATAGGAATGCATTGAAACGAAGTGATCCCATTTTTATGTTGCAGGGATTTTCCCCATAGGCAATTATATTAAGCAATTTCCCCCTATCTCTGGATTTTTATGTTGTACAAATATTATGTTATACAATCTGTTTGTTATGCAAGGGTCCACTGTACAATAAAACTAATTAATTACGGCCACCTCAAGGGATAAGTGGTTGATAAGGCCAACCAAAGGGGGGGGGGGAGGAACTGGTGAAAGCTTGATCCAGCAGCAGGAAGCAGAGGCCAATTATCAGGGCCAATTATCCCCATGGAGGTTTCGGGAGGGGCAGGGAAATAAATGCTGGAGTGTCCTTCCTTTGCCCTCTCTCCCTGTGAAACGGGCGCCCCTGTTCTGGTTCCCCCCCCTCCCGCTCCTTCAAGCCGCAAGGCTTCCAGCTACTCTCGGTTCCTCGGCGAGAGGGTTGCCAGAGTCCCTGTGTAAGAAGGCGGCACTCTAGGACGTTTTGTGTCTACGGCCCTTTCACCGTGACACTCTAGGGCTTCTTTGTCGGAGGGCCGGTCCTCCAGCCCCGCCTCTTCCGGGAAGTCCCTCCTGGGGCCGCTCTAGGGATTCTTTGTCGGAGGGCAGGTCCTCCCGGCCCCGCCTCTTCCCGGATGTGCTGCCATGGTGACGGCGTAGCCGCTCCGGAAGCCATGCGGGGCCCTCTGAGGAGAATTCCTAGAGGGGACTCCTCTGGGGCCGGGCGGTTTCTCCTCCTGTTTCTTATGGTCTTGCCCTCTGGTCCTCCGGGCTGGCTCTCCCTTAGGAAGCCTGCGCCTGCCTGTTTCCTCGTCGCTCTTTCGGCTGTCGGCCCGAGAGGAAGCCTCGCAGGTAATTCCTCCGGCAGGTAACGAGGCAGGGGAGGGGGCGGGCGGGCGCCCCAGCGAGCGAGCGAGCGGTTCCCCCTCCCTCCCTCCCTGGCGTGTGGGTGGTGGGGGGGGTCGGGCTCCTTCCCCTTCGGTCCCCTCCTGTCCTTCTCGTTCGCCCCAGTGTCCCAGGGCATGTGCAGAGTGCCAGACACACACACACAAACACACCCTTTTGCCCTTTCAATTGCTGCAAATCGTAAACATCTGAGAGGGAGTCCAAAGGAGAATTTGAAAAGGCATCCCTAGTATTTTTGTTAGGCTCTGGCCATGCACAGAGTGCCAGGTTTTAATTTGGCCTCCACAGCACCAGCATCTTCAAGTGGTCCTTGATTAGTTGCTTATCTATATTGCCTTATAATGTCTTGCCCTTTTTTGCTTGTTTGATTGGTTTGCTTGTTTGTTTTGCATGTTTAAACCCTACGTTTCTCCTTGGAAAAGGACCCAAGGTGGCTTACAATATTGAGGGACAAAATACAGGCCAGAATATATTTAATTTGGGATCAGAGAATTAGAAGAAACATCTCTGGACAGTTGTAGTTGTGATGTAGAAAAATTGTATTTTCCACTCTTAAATAGGCCTTGGTATCTTGCAGGGATTTTATTTGTTTTAAAGGAAAGTGGATATCTTTCCAAAGCCAGATTGCAATTCTACATTTAAAATGAATTCAATGCTATATTTGGCTTATCTGGCAGGAAGAGGGAGAAGCGGTTGTCATCACATATTTGGTTGTTGCTTAGTCACATTCCTTGTTCCTTGTTCCGTGCTTTAAGACAAAATAATCAGCCTTCTACAGATCTGATATTGAAAGTTTTCCCTTTTGTTTTTTTAACTAGACGTTTGTATTTAACAGGAGAATGTTTGCGTAGACACCAGACTTCTTCGAGGGTGCTCTTCCTAGCCTTTGCAGCGGGCAGTTTCGGCATGAGAAAAAGGCATCCCCTCCGGTCCGACTCTAAGAAGCCTGCAGGAGTGTAAGAAGCCCCTCTGTTGACCATTCCTTGCCCAGGCTCGGCGCTGGAAGTGACGACGTTCCCCGGGCTCACGTGGGATGACGCCTGGGGTAGGTACGTGTGTGTGTGTCAGGAAGGTACTAGACAGGCAAGCATATCTATTTTCCCACACACAGAGACTGCATTTTTTTATTTTTTTGGTGTGTGGCGGACGGGCAGGTTATCGTTTAGAACTGCAAGCAGATTGTGGCTGGGGCTTTGTTTCCTTTTAATTTACCCGTGAGGTTTCCAAAGAAATTGGCCGTGATACTTTTTATAAAGGGGAGAAGAAGTATTCTCCTCTCCTTCTCGTTCGCCCCAATGCCCCAGGGCATGTGCAGAGTGCCAGACACAGACACACACACACACACACACACACACACACACACACACACACACCCTTTTGCCCTTGCAATTGCTGCAAATCGTAAACACCTGAGAGGGAATCCAAAGGAGAATTTGAAAAGGCATCCCTAGTATTTCTCCTAGGCTCTGGCCATACACAGAGCGCCAGGTTTTAATTTGGCCTCCACACACCACCAGCATCTTCAAGTGGTCCTTGATTGGTTGCTTATCTATATTGCCTTTTGATGTCTTGCCCCTTTTTGCTTGTTTGTTTGATTTGCTTGTTTGTTTTGCATGTTTAAACCCTATGTTTCTCCTTGGAAAACGACCCAAGATGGCTTACAATACTGAGAGACAAAATACAGGCCAGAATATATTTAATTTGGGATCAGGGAATTAGAAGAAGCATCTCTGGACAGTTGTAGTTGTGATGTAGAAAACTTGTATTTTCCACTCTTAAATCGGCCTTGGTATCTTGCAGGGATTTTATTTGTTTTAAAGGAAAGTGGATATCTTTCCAAAGCCAGATTGCAATTCTACATTTAAAATGAATTCAATGCTATATTTGGCTTATCTGGCAGGAAGAGGGAGAAGCGGTTGTCATCACATATTTGGTTGTTGCTTAGTCACATTCCTTGTTCCTTGTTCCGTGCTTTAAGACAAAATAATCAGCCTTCTACAGATCTGATATTGAAAGTTTTCCCTTTTGTTTTTTTAACTAGACGTTTGTATTTAAAAGGAGAATGTTTGCGTAGACAGCGCACTTCTTCGAGGGTGGTCTTCCTAGCCTTTGCAGTGGGCAGCTTCGGCATGAGAAAAAGGCATCCCCTCCAGTCCGACTGTAAGAAGCCTGCAGGAGTGTAAGAAGCCCCTCTGTTGACCATTCCTTGCCCAGGCTCGGCGCTGGAAGTGACGACGTTCCCCGGGCTCACGTGGGATGACGCCTAGGGTAGGTACGTGTGTGTGTCAGGAAGGTACTAGGCAGGCCAGCATATCTATTTCCCCACACATAGAGACTGCGTTTTCTTATTTTTTGGTGTGTGTGTGTGGCGGGGGGGGGTCAGGTTATCGTTTAGAAGTGCAAGCAGATTGTGGCTGGAGCTTTGATTCCTTTTAATTTACCCGTGAGGTTTCCAAAGAAATTGGCCGTGATACCCGTTATAAAGGGGAGAAGAAGTATTCTGCTTTCTATTTATTTTACATTGTTCTCTCGTGTAAGTCACTGCTGTCATATAAAATAGAGAATTCAAATGACAATTTGAAAGATAGCCCTAGTATTTTAAAGAGGTTCATGGCATGCTCAGAGTGCCAGTTTTTAATCTGGCCTTGATCATGGTTGCTAGAAAAAGGAGCCCCCCCCCCCGACTTCCATAGGTCCCTGTAAAAAAGACAGTCTGAGCTGAAGATTTGCAATCGTTTCCGCCAAAGTTTATGGAATTTAAATTAAACCTGTTTGTTGTTGTTCTCCTCCATCCCGTGGAAGGGAGGAAGTATTCTTCCCATTTTCAAGTAGTCCTTGATTAGTTGCTTATTTATATTGGTTTTAATGTCTTGTCGACTGTTTATTTTATTTATTTATTTATTTATTTATTTATTTAGTTGGTTAGTATGTGTTTTGCATATTTAAACCCCACCTTTCTCTTAGAAAAGGATCCAAAGTGGCTTACAATAATGATGGAGAAAATACAGTCCAGAATATATTTAATTTACCATCAGGGAATTAGAAGAAGCATATTTGGACATTAAACATTGGAGAGGAAGAGGGAGAAGTATTTGTCATCATCTTGTTGATTAGTCCCATAGCTTATTACTTTTTCCCTCCTTTAAAAAATAAAAATTAGTCTTCTACAGATCTGATATTGAGTGGTTTGACTTTCATTTTTTAAGTAGATGTTTGTATTTTAAAAATTGCATAGACAGCCCAGTTATTCATCGGTGGTCTTCTTAGCGTTTACAGCGGACAATCCGAACGTAAGAAGCATGGAGGAGGGTAAGGAGCTCCTCTCGAGACCGTTCCTTGCCCGGGCTCAGCGCCGGAGGTGACTCCATCCCCCAGACTCGCGTTGGATGTACGTTGGCAGGTATGTGTGTGTGTGTGTGTGTGTCAGGGAGAGAAGCGAATCTTTTAAGGGTGCATTTTCTTCTTTGTGGGTTGCACAGGTTATCATTTAGAATCACAAGCAGTCTTGCTTTGTAAAAACAAGGACCTTTTCTGGGGTTTTTTTTGTGTTCAGACTAAACAGAGATAGTTGATTCTTAATAGGACTCTGTCGCAGTCAAGAGACAAGTGTATGCCTTTTGTTTGTGTTAACAAAGCATGAGAGTAATTGGGATAATTCTGTAGCCTTCCTTACATTAGCATGCAGATACTGCCTAGAGTAGCCTGTGTTTCGCTAGCACTCAGTTTCCTGCTTTTCAGGTAATTCTCGTGTGTGGAAAGAAGAACAGATTGGCTCATGTATCGGAACCAAGCACCTGCGTTTACTCTGTCACGTTTGAGACACCACTGGTCTGCCACCCACATTCTCTCCTAGGTAAGGTGGTTAAGTGTGCTTGAGGGGGTTGGGGACCAGAAGACCATTGTAAGTTGGCACTTGTTTTAGACTGTCAATGAGGCTCCCGTGACATGTCCCAAATGCCAGTTGTATTTTATCTAGGATCTTGTCTAGGTCAGTGCTGTACTTTCTGGCCCATTAAATGGCTGTTTGTTGCCTACATCCTAGTGGAGAGCCAGGAGATAGGAATGTAGTGGGGAATTCCGTAGCTTTAGCAGAGGCTGGCAAGTCAGAGCCTGGAAGCTCTGTCGGTCTTGCTATGCCCACTATTGACTGCAAGGCGCCTGCTCTGGCCTGGATGTCATTTCCAGGGTTGGCTGCTGCCTAACCCAAGTGCCATTGCTGCTGCTTCCTTTCCTTGAACAAGGTGGAAGTTGATCTAAATTAAAAGGATTGTAGCTTACCAAGATCTGCTAGTACAAAGCAGCTCCTTGGCATCTCCTGTGTTGTAGCCCACTGAAGCCAACACAGAATGTCCACATATTTAAGGAGAGCAACACAGGCAGGGTGTGTATCCCTAAGGTTCCAGTCTTGTAGGGGATTCTATCCCACCCTGAGATGCCTGGGCTTTGGAACTGAGTTCCTACATAAAGTGCAGATACATGTGTGTGCATCCGTGTGTGTGATTAAAACTGGTCCAAGAACTTTGGCTCTATAAATATTGAAAATAACAGTGATAATCATTCTGTCTGGCAGCCAATTAAAGGGTGAGTGCTGGATACCTCAGAGCCAAGGTGTAACCTATGGAAACATTAAAGCAGTAGCAGCAGGTAATGGGGTAGGGTGGGAGAAGCCCTGGGAGTTACATGACGAAAAGTTACAGGAGTCAGAATACAGATAAAGGAGTACAGAATATTATCTATCAGAATGTTGAGTTGCAACTGCCGCTGAAGAAGAGTGAGGGATGGTAGGATGGTGACCTCTGTCTCCCTGGCCATCTGAATGGGCAACCCATCAGGAGAGGACAATCTGAGATCTTGAGGCTTCGGAACCTGGGCGGGGGGGGTCCTCCTGTTCCACCTTTCATCATCTCAATATGATTTCTTGCTCGTGTGGGTGACCAACTGGCAACCTGTCCACCTAGAGCCAACTCCAGATCCCGTCATAAGTGCCTTGTGTTGTGCCATCATTATGTTGGTCTGATGGTGGTGATGAGGATTTGAGTAATATTTGCTTGAGCATGCAATGCTGCTCCTCCTCTTCCTCAACCATGAGCTGCAGCCATCAAAATGCCACAACAGTGCCACTAATGAATCAGTCCAGGGTAGATGCAGTAGCAGCAGGCCTTGGGGGGCTGAGACCCATTGGTAGCAGGAAGCTGAAAACAAACGGGGGGGGCACAGGTATGGCCCAAGAGAAACCTTGCGGCCCAAGGAGTTGCTTTCTCTTTGCAGTGTATCCAGCTTTGCCTCAAGCTCTCCAGAGAAAGTGGGATGGAGTGGAACAGTTGCTTTATGACAACCTCATCACAACCCAGGTGTGCATCTCTAATGTGTCCCAGGCAGAATCTTTCCCAGCCTGCATGGCCAGTTCAGATGGATTGGAAGTTGGGAGGCAAAGGACTTGCCAAGGGAGGGCTGCCCTTTCTCCCTTCCTGCATTATGCTAATGTGTCTTGGATGGGCTCCCAGGGTGGGTGGCAGTCATTCTCAGCTCTGCCACTGCTTATGAGTGGATGGTTCCCCTGAAGAGGCCAGTCTGGTGGGCACAAGGTTATCTGGACATCAGGCAAATGCATCCCTCTGTCCTGAAGACATTGAGGGCTGCCAATAGATGGGCCTATTTTTTAAAAATACAGTATATCATGGAGTAATTTAAGCACCAGTGTCCTGATTTAAAACAGGGAACATCACAGCTGGTGTCCTCCTGCATTTGCCCTGATGTCCTCTGTCTGCTGTGAATTTGATAGCGATTGTTGTGAAAGTTCTTCTGGAAAAGAGGTGAACCATCAGTAGTAGTTTGTGTGCAGAGCAATATTTGTATGATATGCTCTGTTTTCCAGGGGTACAATAAAAGGCTGAGAGAAATATTTGAAGAGGCCAGGCTCTTAAAAGCAACCAAGAAAATTAAAGAGAAGAAAACAGAATCTCATCATCCTCCATTTGAGTCTGTGGAAAAGTGCAGTGAGGTATTTATGACTATCTCCCTGAGATCAGAACCATGACCTGGATGAAATCCAGGGGTAAAACCGGGGTCCTTCAAGGACCAGATGCAGGGGAGTGGTATCAGGAGACAGAGATCTAGTCTCGTGCGCTCCCAGACACATCTGGAGGGGCCACTGTGAGATACAGGAATCTGGACCAGATGGGCTTTGGCCTGATCCAGCATGGCTCTTCTTATGCTCTTATATCCCTCCATCTTTTGCTTTTCAACAGTCCTCAGCTTTGGGGGGTTTTTTGTTACTTTTTTAAAATCTGTGTTTATGGCAAATCAATCTACAATTAACCTTGCCTCCCTTTTTATATGAGTACCAGGGACTTTATGAAGAGCTACACAAACTCAGAGCTCTGTTGACTCAGCGTGGAATTGCCTATGAAAGCCTCATCAGTTGGTCAGGCAAGGTTCTCTCCCCCTCCTGATAACCCTCAGGTGGCCATCTGAGAACACCTGTTTGGGAGGAAATGGGTCGCTGTGAACAGGTCCCCCCACCAAATGCAAGTCTTCATTTTGTTTAAGAACAAGATAGTGTATCATATACCCCACGCTTGCCCTCCTAAACTATTCTTGGATCAGTGACAAGTCCTTGTTCATATGAAGGAAACCAAGGCCATGGTGGCCGTGCCAGAACCTATTCAGGTCCTGAGTGTGGATCCTGGAAGTTGTTCCCTGTCGAACTGCTGTGTCACTGGACCAGTTTTGTAACACATACAGTGGGTGAGCATTTCAAGGAGAGCTCTGCATTGCATAATGGCTAAACTTTTTGGTTGCTAATACTGACTTGGGAACCACTCAGAGCCTCCTTGACCTTGGGTGTTTTTTACTCTGATCAGAAGTTCTCCATTCTGGGGGACACGGATACTCCAGAACCCACGTTAACCTCAGCCCCTGGTCTATTTTACCAAGGCTGGGAAAGTCTCCCATCTCAGATCTTCATGAGTTCTGCCCTAGTATAAAATACGGATCTGCAGAGACCTTCGGCCAACCCTCCGTTTCCTGTCTTCCTCTGCTATAGATGGGAACAGCCATGAAGAGCATGTCACACAGACCCTTACAGGACTAAAATCAGCTTCAGCAGATGTCTCCAAAACTGATCAGCACTTGCATGGAGATGTGGGAACCTGGAACGATTCCTAAGGAAGGAACCTACCACATCATTGTGCTTAGCACTGGTAGGAAGCTTTGGTCTACATCCTCCGTTCAAGGACAGAACAGACCTCTCCATTCTCACTGCTGTGGTGTACATGCATACCTCTTTTGTGAGCCTCTTCTCTGCTGGAGTGAAGGAAGTGGGGCCAGTCACTGAATCTAACCCTACAGTCACATACAGTTGGGCTGTATTGTGAAGTACCCCGGTTTTACCCCTGTATTTTGTCCCTCATTATTGTAAGCCACCTTGGTTCCTTTTCCAAGGAAAACGTAGGGTTGAAATATGCAAAACAAATAAATAAATGGCAATACATTAAAAGGCAATATAGATAAACTACTAATCAAGGGCCACTTGAAGATGGGGGAATTGCTGCCTCCCCAGGATGGAGGAGAACAACAACAAACAGGTTTAATTTAATTCCATAAACTTTGATGGAGAACATTGCAAAGCTTCACCTCAAACTGTCTTTCCTAGTGCGAGATATGGAAGTCCTCTCTCACCAGCTGCAGTCCTTTTTCTAGTGCCTGCACACTTCCACCCACCCACCCCACATCTGCACCCGTGGGCCCCCGTCCAAACACCCATCAGCACATCAGCACCCATGGGACATGCCCCGGAGCAGCTGGGAAGGTGCAGGAGGGACTTTGCACAGAGGGCTGCTGGCTGCAGCTGCCCAGTCAGGGTCCATGTCCACGGCCAGTAGGTGGAAGGTGAATCCCGCATGCCTGGGTTTTAGGGTCCCCTGCCATGTTGCAGACATGTAGGAGTTGACTGCCATGGACCGGGGGGGGGGGGCAAAGCTGGGGCACAGGGAAGAGGCCCAAGGCGAGACTGGTGGAGGGAACCTGGCCAGGATTCTCCCCCTTCTGACACCCCCAGCAGTGGCAGCGCCAGCAATGGCCCCTGAGTGAGTTCTAGCCTTTGGGGCTGCCCATCAACCCTCTCCTGAGTTTGCAAAGGGGAGGAGGAGGCATCACAGGTGGCGAAGACTCAGATCCCATACAGAGGTGATCTTGGACCAGCAATGAGGTTTTCAGACACTGGATGAGTCCCCTCGCACTTCAGCCCCTGAACGCCCTCCCTCGGTGGTTGGCCAGTGCTTTTTGCTGGCTGGTGGGGTGCCCATTCTTTCCAGATTTTGCTTCTAATTAGGGTCCCTCTGGTTTAGAAGAACTCTCCAAAACCTTATCAGATTGTGGGCCAGCTGGCTGTGAAGGAAAGCCACTTTGCACATGCTTCAAGGCCCACCATGAGGCCCACCCGCCTGCCTGTCCACTGCCCGTGGACCCTGGGGGTGAGAGGGAAGAGCAGGAGGCAGCTATCTCCGCTTTCCTTCCGACACAAGGCACATCTCTTTTTTCTGGTCTCCACTATGAAAGTTGCACATTTAACTGGAAAGTTTTCTCCACAGTCCCACTCAGAACTTGCTTCACCGTTGTCCAACTCCAAGAACTAAAAGAAGAAAAATCTGCTTTCCAAAGTAATTACTCTAAGTCTAAAACGTAACACACATGTAGCTAGTTGGAGTGGTATATAAATGTAATAAATAAATAATAAATAACACATGCAAACACAGAGAGACCCAAACAAATACAAAATAATGTGGTGAGGCGGACAGGAGGGATGGTTTCAGGTACGTGGCAACCCTTCATACAACCCACAGCAAAAGTAGACATGCTAATTTTGCTACTGATTATGCTTTTTAATGTTGTTAACCGCCCGGAATTCCTCCGGAAGACGAGCAGTATATAAATCAATCAATAAATGTTAAAACCGTGTTCATGTCAATATTTTGAAAATAAATCATGTCATGTAAGGAAGCATTGTCACAATAGTTTGGGTTCCTTTTTCATTTTATTTTGAAGGATTAACACTATTATCCCGGGTATCCTTATGACTAAATTAAAACAGCTGGCTGTACCTGATCACATTTGTAAATGGATTGTAAGCTTCCTAACAGACAGAAAGCAGCAGGTGAAGTTAGGTAAAATTATATCAGATATTAGCAAGGTTAGCATAGGAGCCCCTCAGGGCTGTGTGCTTTCTCCATTTTTGTTTTCCTTGGATACTAATGATTGTACCTCAAAGGATTCCTGTGTTAAAATAGTGAAGTTTGCAGATGACACTACGGTGATTGGTCTCATTCGAGACAATGATGAATCTGCCTATAGGCAAGAGATTGAACAACTAGTTTTATGGTGTACTCAAAATAATCTTGAATTAAGTACTGTACATGCAAAACTGTTGAAATGGTGGTGGATTTTAGGAGGACTCGTTCTATACAGCCACCTCTTATGATAACAAATAACTTAGTGTCAATAGTGGAGTCCTTTAAATTTTTAGGTACTACTGTATTATATGTCAAGATTTAAAATGGTCATCTAATATTGAAAGTATTATTAAGAAAGCACAACAAAGAATGTTTTTTCTGTGTCAACTTAGGAAGTTTAGACTGCCAAAAGAACTGTTGATTCAATTCTATAGAGGTGTTATTGAATCTATTATCTGTTCCTCTATAACTGTCTGGTTTAGCTCTGCAACTAAGCATGACAGATACAGACTTCAAAGAATAATTGGAACTGCAGAAAAAATTATTGCTATTAATTTGCCATCTATTGTGGAATTGTATACCACAGGAGCTAAAAAGAGGGCAATGAAAATATATACAGATTCCACACATCCTGGACATAATCTGTTTCAATTGTTACCCTCAGGGCGACGTTTTAGGGCATTGCATACTAGGACAACTAGATATAGAGATAGTTTCTTTCCAAGTGCTATCAAACTATTGAATAATTAATTTTTACATTTCTTCTTCCTTTTTAAATAATAGGTTATATTGTAGTATTGTTCTGTGTTTTTATTGTTGACTATATGATTCTTATATTTCCTTTTATGCAGATAGAGCATTTTTACCAAAACAAATTCTGGGTGTGTCTAACCACACTTGGCCAATAAAGTATTATTATTGTTGTTGTTGTTGTTGTTGTTGTTAAATGGTGTTGATGTGTATTTAGGACATACAGTGTCAATTCCACAAAAGGCATTGTTCCTTTTGTGGGCTCAAGTGCCCCTCCCTCTCCCCCAGACCCTCACTGGGAAATGGCGGGAAACGCCTCAGGGGAGCTAAACCGGGAGGGGAGGGGCTCCCCGTGAGGAGGAGGAGGAGGAGGAGGAGGAGGAACCCCAACTCCCCCCTCCCTCCCTCCCTCCCTTGGATGGGCAGGGCAGGAGCCTTCTAGAACTTTGGAGAAGGACGCTGGGAACCTCTTTTCCCCTCAGCCGGAGGGCGGGAACGCATCCCATTGGCCAGGAGGAGGAGCAGGAGGAGGCAGCGGAGGGGAGGGGCTGAGGTGGCAGCAACAGATTGGAGGCTTTGAGAGCGTTTTTCCCCCTCAGATGGAAGGCGGGAACGCGTCCTATTGGTCAGGAGGAGGATGAGCGCCCCTGAGGGAAGAAGGGCGGCGGCGGCGGAGGCAGCGGCAGCGGCAGGTGTGGAGGCGGCGAGGGCGCCTCTTCTCCTTCCGCGGCGGAGCCTCTTCTCGGTGACCCGGGGAGTGAAGGAGAAAGGCTGAGGAGGGGGGGGTCCGGTGGCGTTAAGCGCCCCCCGCCCCACAAACACCCACCTCCCGCGGCTGCCCCGGTGGGTCCATGAGGTCTTTCCCCGATTTCGCCTCTTTCTCCGGCAGGCAGGTAAGGCGGGAAGGCCGGGTGGGAATCCTCTTTCCTCTCAAGGGCTTTCTTTGGGGGAAGAGTTCGGGGTTCCCTGAGGGAGAGAGGGGGGGTCCACCTCTTCCAACCCCCCCCCCACTTGCTGGCTAAGGGGAGCCCAGCGAGCGCGCCCCCCCCCACATCCCCCTTCCCTTCTTCTGTTGTTGGCCGTGAGGGAAACTGAGGGCGGAGTGGGGGGGCGTGCGTTTCGGGTCCCCTTTTTCCTCAGGAAAATGTCCATGGGTGGCGGCGGTGGCAGCGGCGGTGTGTGTGTTTGTGGGGGGGGGAGGAGTTGCGTTCTTTGTTTGATCCGTGTGTGGGACGGGGAGGGGCGCCATGCTCGCAGGTGCTGCCCCTTGTCTGCAGGTGGCGGGACTTCTGGCTCTGGTCCTGCGAGGAACCATGTCGTGCTCGTCCATAGCAGAGGGTCGATGGGGAAATGGTTCTTGCTATTCTGTGTGTGTGTGTGGGGGGGGTCTTGGGGTGTCAATGGCATTTCCTACACTAACTTTTCCTGTAGTGGAGCACTAGCTTCTCTTCTCATAGATTGCAACAGGGGGGGATGGTGTTTTAATATTAATGGTTGCTGCAGTTGCCTTTGTGAGGGGTGGCGATGTGTCAAGGAAATCACTCCAGGGG
>JAHTLZ010000013.1:0-14902 GCA_023846285.1 Phrynocephalus versicolor
AGTCACTCACCCTGCAAGCCCAGCTCTTCCTGCCGAGTCCAGCTTTGCTCCCGAGGAGACCCCGCTCTTCAAAAGGAGGCACCGCCCCGGGAAGAGCAAGAATAGCAAATCCCAGCAGGAGGAAAGGAAGGAGGGGGAGCCTCCGAAAGAAGAAAGCCAGGCTGGCTCCACCCCTCTCCCCACCCTTCGCAGGATCGATCCCCGCCTCCGCCCTGGCCTTCCTCCTCCTCCTCCTCCTCCTCGTTTCCTTGTGGGTTTCCCTTCTCCTTGCTCCTGGCCGAACTCCGTGCTAAATTAAACCCAGTTCTTAATTTACAATTAAGTAAATAACGGACGCTTCTGTGCTGGCGCGGATTCCAAAGGGCAGGACAGATGGAGCCCTTGATGGCTGCACCCTCTCTGGTGCCCGCAATATCAGATGCAGAAAGGAGGCCAAGCCTTGCTAAGAGCCCAGGAGAGCTTGAATGTGGACCCCCGACAGATGGCAGCGGTGGAGATGGTCTCCCACTGGGGAGTGGGGGCTCTTGTGTGCTCACAGCCATTGGCCAAGTGATACTTGGGGGTGGGGGGATCCCAGAAACTGGCTCCGTTTTTTAATGACTTTCCAGGTGTTCACCGCTTCTCACCCAAAACGCCAAGCAATTGTCTGGGCTTTCCCCGCAACGTTTCCAATTAACATCTAGAGCAAGCCTTTCTTAGGAATGTTTCTGACGAATGTATATACAGACAGTTCCTTTTAATTTTATAATTAGGTGGCTGAAATCCTGGCGCTTGGTTGCCAAATGTCCTCCTGTCCTCTGGCATCCCTGAAGCTCTTGCAGGCTCAAGCCTGTGGCTTCCTTAGGGAGTCAGTCCATCTCCTGTTGGGTCTCCCTCTTTTCCTGCAGCCTTCCCCTTTTCCTAGCACATTTCTCCTTTGCAGGCAGGGCCGGATTTAGATGTAGAGAGGGGCCCCACCCAATTTTCCCCCTCTCCAGACTAGAAGTTGAATGAGTTTCATAAGCAAAATTGTGTGAAGCCAAGGGTGATGGTATTTTAAATTCTGCAATTCACAACCTCTTCTCTAAAGGACATACTATATTATTGTTATGTACCACAATGCCTGGGAAAAATGCATAAATTAACTCTGGAAAGCTTCTGCAACAAATATTTTGTGGAATAAGCATTGATTTATAGGAAAATGAAGTTGTAATGGTATTCTTAAAATAAACCCTAGTGATAGCTGGATATGACCAGAAGTTACCTCATAAGAACATAAGAACAGCCTTGCTGGAACAGGCCACAGCCCATCCAGTCCAGCATTCTGTCTCACACAATGGCTCACCATTTGCTTCAGGGTATTCCCAAGCAGATGTCTTCACCTGCTTAGGATTCCCCACAAATGTCATTGAGAGATATCCGGCCTATCTATCTCTCACCTGAGAGTGTTCTCTCCTATACTGCTATTGTTTTTGGATGCTCCAGTCTCTTCACCTTGATTGAGAGATATCCTGCCTATCTACCTCTCCCCTCTTTCTGGCGGGATCATAGAACAAAAGGCCCAATCACCCTTTCTTTGACTATACAGGTATACTGTATTACTTTTTGTATCCCTTTCTTGCTTGGCTTTTAGAATTAGTCAAGCACCCACATTTCCCTCTTCCTCCTCTTTCACCAGAGGCCCCTCTTATTAGGAATGCAGCCCCAGGAACAAAGGCTTAAATAGCTCCTCAGAATATAAAGCACAGCAGGGGAGCCACAGCATACCCTGGAAGGCAGAATGGCTCCATCTCTAGGAGAACCAGTCACATTTTTCATCTGATTAGATGTAGGATCCAAGTACTGTAGTAAGTAAATAAACTGCAGTGTGACTGAGTCATTCAAAGGTTGTGGGTTTGAGTTCCACCAGAGTCACCAAGATACGAGTCAATATGATATCAAACGTTTCTATATACTGTATGTAAAACACAAACACATATTTCTCTCTAAAAATAAAAGCTGAGTCCATATCAAGTGGGGTCTGAGAAAGGGCAGAATGCTAGACCTGAAGGTCTTTCCAGAAAGCAAGGGTGCTTCTGAACACACGTAGAGAGCAACTGCTGTGCAGAGAAATTAAGCATGGCCTCATGTCTGAAGATTCTCAGTCATCCAGGGGAGTTTATCTGGAAGTTCAGTCATGGCAACTGGACTTTTTCTTCTTGAGAGATTTGCTCATCCAAGCAGCTCCGTCAGTCTGAAGAACGCTACTTACAAGTCCTCCATTTTATAGTTAAGAACATATGAACATAAGAAGAGCCATGCCGTATCAGGCCAAAGGCCCATCTAGTCCAGCTTCCTGTATCTCACAGCGGCCCCACCAAATGTGACACCAGAAACCACTCCCCTGCATCTGGCCCTTGAAGTACCCTGCTTTTAAGCCCGGAGATTACACATCTCCATCATGGTTTGTAGCCTGTGATGGACTTTTCCTCCAGGAATCTGTCCAATTTTCTTTTGAAGGCATCCAGGCTAGATGCTATAACCACACATTGTGGCAGGGAGTTCCACAGACTAACAACACGCTGGATAAACAAAATTTCTTTTGTCTGTTCTCACTCTCCCAACCCCCAATTTGAGCGGATGTCCCCTAGTTCTGGTTATTTTGTGAGAGGGAGAAGAGCAGAGAAGTACTAACATTTACAATTGCCACGCTTCCCTAAATTGTCTTCTTTCGTCCTTGAGGGCTGGAAACTTTCGGGCGGCCTGCCAAGTCTTCCTTATCCAACTGTCCCTCTGACGATAAAGTCTCCTGTTTTAAATCAGTGGCTTTCGTTAATCACAGCTGTTTCAGAAACTCTGAAAATACATTAGACTGTTTTTCTTCCAACTCATGGCAAACAACACCCACATCTTCATGTATCTCCGGCATCCTCTGCATGATCTTACCATCTTTAGAGCTTCCAAGCCGGTAATCTTCTGGTTTTTTGCCACCCTTTTAGAATCTTAGGAAAAACTGTTAGATTCAAAACACTCTGGCAAATATATTATGCACAACCTTATCATGAATCTCGGTCTATAACCCTGTCAGAGTGATTGCAATTTCATCTGCCAGCAGAAGCAATATTTTATGAACAAGTTTCAGAATTAGAGTTTCTTAAAAATCAAACAGCTATATTACAAAATATACAAAATGTATTACAGGATGTTAGTATTTCAACAAAGCATTGAGAAATATCACATCAGTACATTGGAGACATAACAGCCTAACAACATACATAAAAAATAAGCATACCATAGTGGGTGCTTTTATTCACAAAATGCCCAATGTGAACTGATTTCCAGAACACTTTTATACATATGTCTGTCTAATCATAAAGCAGATCATGTCTATTGCAGGACTTTGCATCAGTCAAACCTCATTTATGCTCATTCTCAAAACCTGCACTGAAGTAGAAAAAAACTACATTGAGTGCCTTTGACTTTGCACTTTTATATACGCACATTTAAATCAATTCAATACATATAGACTTTATTCATACATCCTGTCTAATACATAGTTTTCACTATCTAATATCTGACAGATATAGCCTGCTAATGAACCAGTTGTGCAACGCAGAACACAAACCAGGGATTTCTACTGGGGAATTACTGATAAGCAGCTATTGGCCTCTCGGAGCTGTGCCTTACCATGCTTTGGTGGTGTGTGTCATCGCCAACTTCAACACACGGCGACCCTATGAGTAAATGGCCAAAATCTCCTAGTGTTAAGAGCCCTGCTCAGCTCTCATAAACAGTGACTTCTTTGATGGAGTCCATCCACCTCCTATGTAGTGTACCTCTTTTCCTACTGCCTTCAGGTTTCTCCCACCATTACTGTCATTTCCAGGAAGTCTTGCCCAACAACACAGCAACGAGCCAGTACCCAGCGTCGCAGGAGGCAAGTGGTGATGGTTGGGGATTCCTTGCTTAGTAGAGGAACAGAAGTGGTCATGTGTGCAGGCCTGACAAAGTCAACGGCGAGGTCTGCTGTCTCCCTGGAGCCAAGATTCGGGATACAAAGGAGAGCATGACGAGACTCATCAAGCCCACTGATTCTAACCCCTTTCTATTGGTTCATGTAGGAACTAACGATACTTCAAAACACAGCTTTTGGGATGTCACAAAGGCATATGAAGAGACAGGTAGGAAGCTGAAGGACCTGGGCGGGCAAGTGGTAATTTAATCTCTCCTCTCTGTAGGAGGACATGGCCCATGAAGGGAAAGAACAGAAGTGGAGGTGAACAACTGGCTCCACAGATGGTGCCGGCAGGAAATATTTGGATTCTTGGGCCACGAATTGCTATTTTATTCAGATGGGATATTGGGCGAGGACGGGGTGCACCTCACCACCGGTGGAAAGAATATTTTTGCCAAGATGCTTGCAAATTTGATAAGGAGAGGTTTAAACTGAGTTTGCAGGGGGGGGAGAATTTTTTCTTAATGATAGAGATCCAGAAGGCTTGTGAGGAATAGCTCAAATGTTGCAGTAGGAGTAGGACAAGGAGTATTACAGACCATCAGTGTGAGGAAAAATGGGTTAAACAAAGGACTTCTAAGCACACACAGCCTCAAATGTCTCTACACCAATGCACAGAGCATGGGGAAACAAACAGGAGGAGCTGGAACTCCTAATACAGCAAATTAAATATGATATAATTGGCATCACTGGAACCTGGTTGGATGGGGCTTATGATTGGAATGTAGTTATTGGAGGGTAAAAAAGAGGTTTGGAGCCATTCAGCCATTAAAACAAAAGTAAAACTAGACTATGGGTGATGCCTTCATAGGCTGCTAGAAGAAGAAAAAAGTTGCTGAGCTTTCAAGAGCGAGCTCTCTTTTTTCAAAGCAGGTATAGAAGTCCAAACATGGCAAGGGATGCAATTTGCCAGGAGATGAAAGTTCACTTGGCAAGATGGATGCCAGGCTTCTTGCTGGAAGACACTGGGCAGCATGATCCGATGGGGCTGGAATTTACAGGCCAGTCCAAACACCCCAGTTGCCTTATTTATTTATTTATTATTTATTTATTAATCTTGTATCCCGCCCATCTTCCCAAAGGGAACTCTGGGCAGCTTACAGCAATAAAAACAAGTAATAAAGCACAACACACACAAAAAGAGAGAGAGAAAGCAAGGCAAGGCATAGGTGAAGCAGGGAGGCAAGATGGCGGCAGGGCCGGGGCGTAAAAAAAAAAAAAAGAATGAGCTGAATGAATGAGCTCACATGTGGCACTTAGCCCCATTGAAGTTTTCACCTCCTCCCCCTGCCAGGCTCTTAATCAGAAGGAGCAATCAAGCATTTCTGGGATTTAAGCCCTCGCAGACAGATAATCCTGGGCCAAAGTGTCCCCCCCACCCCTGCTCCAAGGCCAAGTTGCCCCAGCCCAGCACAACAGTGGATCCCATGGGTCAATCCCCCCCCATGGCACCGCCAATGAGGGATCGAAGAGGAAGACTGGGCGGCGGACAGGGGCAGAGGTGACACCCGCTCCTTTGGCATGCTAAGAGGTTTACCCTGGGGCAAATGTTGACAGGCTCCCAGCCAGCTCTGATCGCTCGATGGGAGGCGAGCCGGGAGGCAGGCAGCAGAGCAGCCAGCCAGGCAGCGGGGAGTGGTGGAAGGGCGGGAAGCCCCCTACTAGCCATGCCATAGGAGGTGGTGCCCGTGCACGAGCCCTCACCCATCTGCTGTTGTAGCGTGACTCGCCCGTCCTCACTCAGACTGGACGTTGTCACCACTGCCACCATCAGAGGGCTCCAGCCCAGCTCTGTGCTTGGGCCACCTTCCCCGGGCTGGCTCCCAGCCCTGCCTGCTGGTCAGATCACCGCAGGCGGCCTGTTGGCTCTGTCGGCTGCCAAGCGTTACTTTTTGAGGCTCTCCTGTCTCTCTCCCTCTCTGTTCCCCGCCTCTCCCCTGGCATCCTGAGGCTCTGGGTGAGGGAGGCATGAGGGGAGAGGGACGCAGGCCTGGTGGTCACCGTGGCGATGGTTGCAGCGGGAGCCTTCCCCCCTTCTTGCTCTCCCCTCCTGGCATGCAGCACACGACTCCTTCCTGCCGCCACGAGCTCCCTGGCCCTGGCCAGAGCACCCATGGCGGAACATATTAAAAAGTCTCTAGTCAAACTTTCACTAGAGACTTTTTAAAATGACCCGCCACGAGCAGTCCAGCGGAGGCCAGAGAGCTGGTGGCGGCACGTTTTAAAATGGATATTCGCTCAGCGGGGGGGGGGGGGGCGGGAGGGGAGGCGGCTGGGGGAAGAGACATTAGTCCCTCCTCTGCCCAATACTTTGTTGGGTACAGCAGGAGCCGATGGATCTTTGGGTAGCTCGGAGCGCTTGGAAGGGAATCGCTTATCTTAGCTTACCTCCAGGCCAAAGATGTCTTTCAACCAAAGGTAGTGAGAAGGCTGCTCTCCACAACCTGACCTGTCAAAGTCAGCTGTGTGGTGGGGCTGCCGAGAGTAGCCTTGGCAGCCCTTTATTGGGGGTGTGGGTGGGTGGGGGTTAGACAGCATTCCCATAGGAATGCATTGAAAACCTATTAATCCGTTCACTCTGGAACCAATTATTGGTTTTCAATGCATTCCTATGGGAATCTATGTCTCGTAAAACTAATTTTCTGTAAGATGAATTGACTCGTAGAACTAATTAAATTATCTTACAAAGCACTACTGTACACTGCCTGACTGAATCTTTCCTCACACCGTTATGACAATTTCCGTCATATTGGTTGAAGCATTTTCCGCTAACCCAGTATCTCCCACATGAAGATCCAATGTTTGTCCCTCCTGGACATGGATTCTCTGATGATAACTCAGGCTCCAACTATGCCTGAATCTTTTCCCACACTCAGGACATTTGTAGGGTGTCTCTCCGGTATGAATCCTCTGGTGCCTCTTCAAATTTTCGCTTCGTGCAAAGGTTTTTCCACATTCAAAACATTTGTATACTCTTTCCCACTGTGAGCATCTGTATGGTTTCTCTCTGGTGTGAATCCGCTGGTGTTTCTTCAGAGCTCCTCTCACAGTAAAGCATTTCTCACATTCAGGACATTTGTACGGTTTCTCTCCGGTATGAGTCCTCTCATGGATCTTCACATTCTCTCTCCGTGTAAAGCTTTTCCCACATTCAAGACATTTGTATAGTCTTTCCCCCGTATGAGTCCTCTGATGTCTTTTCAGCGTGTCTCTCTTCCTGAAGGATTTCCCACACCAAGAACATTCATAGGGTTTCCTGCCAAGATAAAGTCCCTGATCTCTCGTGACTGTGTTGAAAAGTCAAGGTTCTGCCAGATTTGAGATATTCCTGCTTTTTCTTGGCAGAACACTCTTGTTCGTGGTTGATCAGCTGTTCTCTCTCAGTGAAACATTTCCTGCAGCGAGGACATCTGTGGAGCCTCCGTTCACTTTGAATTCCTTGGTTTCTCTTGAGGGATTTGGCACCACTCAATCTGTTCCTGTGCTCAGGCGAGTTATGGGATTTCTCTTCCAAATGGTTCCTCTGCTCTACTTCCAAACTCTTTTCAGAGTATTCCAATTTACTCTCTCCTGTGAGCTTCCTGTTTTGTTTATCACAAGGTGAACGCTGTTGGAGGTTTTCCTCAGACGTCCAGCTATCAATGTGATCCTCTGTGGAATCAGCTACATTGATTTCATGGAGGTAATGGTACTTTCTGCCATACCTGGAGACCAAAGGCCTTTTGTCGCTTGTCTGGACATTGGAAGACTGATGAACAGAAGCTGAAAGACCTCCATTGAGCCCTATTGTAGGTGCCTCCTCCGTCTCCAGTGCCTGATCTCCCAGCTTCTCTCTGGACCAACATCCTTCCTTGAGCATCTTCCACCCATGCTTTCGGCTTATCTGTGGAGTAGCCCTGGATAGGTCTTCTGCCTGATTTCCTCCCCCCTGTGATGCTGCCATTTTGATCTGACTCCCCATCCCAATACCTGCAGGGAGAAGAAAAGAGGATGTCAGGAAGTCCCAGCCCTGGAACAACGAGAGAGCTGAGAAGCACAGGATTCCTCTGATGCTCCTCTAGCGGCTGATGAGACAGCTGGTGCAATGAATGACACATTTTCCTCACAAAACACATTTCTACATTATTTCATGGATGTCATGCCACAAGTCTAATGGGAGTCTCGCGTCTCAAGATACTCAGCTGCACAAATCTGACAACAACCCTTCTGGTGTGGGAAAGAGGGCTGGCCAACTTCACAGCACTTACCCTCCGAGATCATCCCAGGGGAACTCAGTGGGGTTTAATCCTACTTCTTGCATCACCCTGACTCTCTGTTGACCTCCTCTGCAATAAACCATCTACCACATCCATTTATTTATACAAAAACAAGATAGTCAGAGACTGTTCACATTTCTCAAAAAAAGAAAAAATACTGTACAGGTTACTTATCTGTAACTCTGGTTCTTCAAGTAGTCATTCTATGATTCTCCACAATAGGTTTGCACACACAGTAACTCCTCAGAACCTTCTGGAAGCAGTATAAACTGAAGGACCTCCCACCCTATATAACCCAGCTTCGTCCCCTTCCTACCTCAGTTCCTTCTTTTCCATTGCAGCCGAAAATGACAGAACTGACGTGACAGATAGTGGAGAAGGAGGGTGGGTTTGTGTAGAATCACAGGGTGACCACGCGAAGAACCAGAGTTATAGGTAAGTAACCTCTTTTTCTTCTTTGTGGTCTTCTGTGATTGCACACAATGGGTGAGTAGCAAGCAATGAGACTTATCGGAGGAGGGGAATCACAGCAGTACTGGACAACACAGCGTGAGCAAAAGCAGTTTCGGCACGTGCTCGTGTGTTGAGCTGGTAGTGTGTAGCAAAGGTCATGGAGGAAGACCAAGTGGCAGCTCTAGAGATGTCAGGAAGTGGAACGTCTTTCAAAAAAGCAGTAGAGATTGAAATGGCTTGTGTAAATGAGCATGGATGTCCGTTGGAAGAGGGAACGTTGCAAGTTGGTAAGCTAAGGTAATGGCAGTCACAATGGTTTTAGAGATGGACTGAGGTGACACAGGAATACCACTTTTATTGCCAAAGGAGCAGCCATTTAGTGGCTCAAAAGGTAGCGGTCCTCCTGGACAGATAATATGAAAGAGCTCTTTTGACATCTAGAGAATGCAAGGAGTGTTCTAAATCCGTTGATGGATTGGGGGAAAAGGTCGGTAAAGGGATGAGCTGGGTCACATGAAAATCAGAGACGACCTTTGGCAGGAACTGTTTTACTAGGGTAAAACTGAAGGAAAGGTGGATCCATCCTTAAAGCTACAAGCTCGGAATCTTGACGAGCTGATGTTATTGCGACCAGAAAGATTGCTTTAAGAGAGAGAAGGTGTTCCGATGTTTTCACCAAGGGTTCAAAAGGAGGTCGTGTTAGCTGACGAAGTACTGTGCTGAGTGACCACTTAGGTGTAGGTGGTTTCAGTCGTGGTATAAGGTTTGGCAGACTTTTGAAAAAGCTCTTTAGCAGCGGATGTCAGAAAAAAGCTGCAGGAGATCCAGTATGCTGATGCACCACAAAGGCAGCAACTTAAATCTTTCAGAGTGGAAAGGGAATGGTGTATGGCAGCAGGATGATGTAAAAATGCCAAGAGTGTCTATGGATGTGGGAACGGCAGGGAGCGAGTTGGCAGTAGTAAACGATCTAAAGACACTGAACTTGTATTTATGCAGAGGCCTGGTAGATGGTTTCCTTGAAGAATGAATTATCTGGTCAGGGGCAGGAAAATCCTCCATGCCGTTAGGTGGAGGGAGTGAAGGTCCAGGTGAAGTATCTGGAAGTCCCTCTGAAAGAGGAGGTGAGGTATTAGAGGCAGACGTATGTATTTGGCGGTCATGTGCCTCAGTATCATGAAACAAGGCTGGCGGGGCCACCATGGAGCTATTAGGATGGCATTCGGCCCCTTCTCCCAAAGTTTGATAATTGTACCTTTGCAGTAAAGGTACTGGTGGGGAGAGGTAAAGCAGGTTAGAAGTCCATGGAATCATGAAGATGTCTCCTAGGGACGCTGGATCTCAGCTGGCTCTGGAGCGATAGAAATGACATTTGGCGTTGTCCTTGGAGGCGAAGATGTCTATTTGAGGTCAATATTTTTTTGAATAGAGAGGGATGGTGAGACCACTCGTGGTTGTTGAACAGCAATCTGCTCAGGGAGTCCGCAATGAAGTTGTCCTCTGTCAACATATGTATGGCTACAGGTGTCACCTTGTGTTTGCAGCACCAGTTCCAAAGCTGCACTGTGAGAGTTAACAGTGGTGGGGAGTGAGTCCCTCCTTGCTTGTTGATATAATACATCACTGGGGTGTTGCCCGTGACAAGTTGTACCCCCATTCCTTGTGTTTTGGGATGAAAAGTCCTGAAGGCTTTCAAAATGGCCAGCATTTCCAGTTGATTTATGTGTAGAAACTTCTCTTGAGCAGACCAGAGGCTGTGGACTTGCAGGCGATCCAACCTGTCAGGCTTGCATCTGTGGTAACTTGTACTGCTAGATGTGTGTGTGGGGGGGGAGTCTGAAACTGACCCCCTTCTTCCACATTTTCCGATTGAAGGCACCATTTCGGTTGAGTGAGGATGGTTTGGAGAAGAATCAACAGGGACCCAGGGTCTCATCTGCCTAGGGGTTGAAAACTGACAGGAACCATGACTGCAGAGGATGCATTCGTAGTCTGGCTTGACAGACCGTTGATGTGATTGAAGCCATAAGGCCTAAAAGCTCTTGTATTCTCAGAGCCGAGACTCAATTGTGCATTTGTAGGTAATGGAGATTTTCTCCCGGTAATCTATATGGAGAAAGGTGTGACCCATGGAAGAGTCCAAATGGCACCTACATATGGAATTATTGTAGTGGGAGTGAGCTTGGATTTTTGCTCGTTTATCTGAAGCCCCAAACTTGCTAGTAGAGACAGGGTGAATCGGGTATTTAGTAGAATTGGTGTCGGGAGGGCGAAATCAGTAGCCAATTGCCTAATTTTGGAAACAGGGTCATACCTCTCAGTCTGAGGAAGGCCACAACCGGAGCCATGGTCTTGGTAAAGACCCTTGGAGCTGACAAAAGTCCAAAAGGGAGAGATTTCAATTGAAAAACCATTATCGACCATGATGAAGTGAAGAAATTTTCGGTGGGGATGAGCAATTGTGATATTAAAATACAGTGGTACCTTGTATAAAGGAATTAATTCGTTCCAAATGAAATTATGTTAAGCAAATTTTCCTTTATACAAATTCCCATTGGAATGCATTGAAAATGGAGTAATCCCATTTTTATGTTGTACGGATTTTCTCCTAGGTGATTATGTTAAGCAAATTTCCCCTATCTCTCAAATTTTTTATGTTGTACAAATTTTATGTTATACAAGCTGTTTGTTATACAAGGGTCCACTGTATGCACCTTTGAGATCTGTTACAACGAACCAATCTCCTTTCTTTAGAAGAGGAATAATAGTATCCAAAGATGCTACGTGGAAGCGTTTTTTGATGATAAATCTGTTGGGGCGCCTCAAGTCTAAGATAGGCCACAGACCACCATCGCTTTTGAGAACTGTAAAGTAACGGGAGTAAAACCAGTACCTTAGATGTTGGGAATGGACTACCTCTACAGCGTGCTTTTGAAGAAGAGAGTGAACTTCTTTGCGGAAGGGTGGTCACCCAGAAGGGGGTGAAGCTGGGTTATATAGGGTGGGAGATCCTTCAGTTTATACTGCTTCCAGAAGGTTCCGAGGAGTTACACATTAAAACATTGTGTGCAGTCAAAGAAAACAATGAAGAAGAATCCCATAATATCTAGCACCTAATATAAGCTGGCTCACATCATGTGGTTTCTTAATTGATTACTATGTTCCTACACGGGGGTTGAAATGCTCCTTTTAAAAACTGCCTGTAACGTTCACAATAGGCTCAAGCTGGTTTAGACAAAAATGCGCTGATATAAACAGCTTGGTTGCTGTTTATTTTAATTCACTTCCAAAGAAAATAATATGACTTCGAGGGAAATCCATACGCATTTTGGAATTCACTGTGTGAACATGACACTCAGCATGGTTTTTAACACAGGCTGTATCCCAGGGTTATTTCTTGTCTGTGGGGACCAAGACTTCAGTCACTGAGGGAAAGTCTGCCTGGACTGGAAGGTTTTGTGCCTCCTTGGGAAAGGACAACAAAGATGGCGCCAGCCTGGCTTTCTGTGAGAGAAGACGACACTGCTTTTAAAAGGACAGAACAGTTCATGGAGGATGTGTCTAGGTTTTCATGTTAAGAAGGTGTTCAGGAAACAGCCTGGGAGGATGCAGACGGACATTAAATAAGGGGAACACAACAGGGGATGGCTGTTACTATGCAGCCTTGCTTGGAGATTCTTTGGCCAGCTATGGCCAGAAGCAGGAAGTTGACTGAGGTGGATCTGGGATCTGACTTCATCTGAGCCCCTGTGAAAGGGGGTCTGGAGACCCTGATAGACACTGCATTAATTGGCACCCAGAACTCGGACCTGTCTACGTGCCGTCTACAAAACATACTTTGGTTGAGAGAAAACTGCCAAGGGGCTCACACTTATTCCTGACAGGGAGAGGAGGCTGGGGTGAAGAGTGAAGGAAAAGAGATAAGGGGAAGCAGGAGCCAAATGAACAACAGAACAAAAACAAAAACCAAGGCCAAGATGGCGGTTGTCTGGACTATCCCAATCAGCTACTGCCTGTAACTGCCTATTTTGCATACATTTCCCCACTTTTTGGGCTCAGGTTGTGTCAAAGCAACTGGAAATGAAGTAAAAACACATCCGCATCCTGGTTGTTCTGAGATAATTTGAAAGGGGGCACCGGGTCTCCCCCCCACACCCCAATCTTCTTGACTACAAAAACAAAAGGCAAAGGAAATGTCTGACATTGACCGGATCTACCAGATGGAGCAGAAGGCCTCCTCTTTACCTAACGGATCTTCATACTTCTTCTCCTCCTCCTCCTCCTCCTCCTCCTGCAAGACCTGCCACACCATGGTCTCCGGGCCTGTCTCAGTCAGGCTCTGTTTGACAACCTGCAGGCACAGGCCGGTCTCCTTGAAGTTTCTTTGTCCCTGCGAAGAGGGGGGGAAAAGACACTCAGCCACACCCATCCTCCCATCAGATTTTGCTGCAGGAGAAAGAAGGTGGTGTAGTCACCTACAGGTCCTGAGCCACAGAACGAGTACAGTAATACCTCAGTTTAAGAGCATTTTGCGAGACGAGCGAAAATTTCAGAACATTTTTGTTCCGGTTGACAAGCTCGTCTTGTAAAACAAGCACCAGAGCACTCAGGGGACCTTCGCGGCCACACCCTCTTCCCTGCTGCCGCTGCGCCTGAGCAGACCTTCTGTGCCACGGCAGGCACTTTACTGCGGTGAGAGGGTGAAGGCGGCATCCACGGCCACACGGCATGTGGCCATGGAATGAATTAGGTAAGTTTTAATTATTTCTTATGGGTTTTTTTTATTTTATTTAGGAGTATTTTGGTTTGAGAGCATGCTTCTGCAATGGATTATGAAATACTTGTTTGTTTACTTAACCTTCCATCTATCCGTCCTGGCTGTCCTATTAATATACTGCAGATCTGACTGCAATATTTATTTATTATATTCTTGTACTCTATTTCCTTACAGCTCCTACTAGCGGCCTTGTCGTTTGTCTGGGTGGTATCCAACAGTAAAATAGATACAAGGAAGAGGACCGCACCTCACCCTCCCCAGATAAAAAAATATAAATTATAAGAATAACTGTTTCTCCCACTTGACATGAACACCATGGATCTAGGCCTGGTCTTCATTATCATAAATGTGAGCTTGACTCTCCTACAAACTCAATGTTTCATGTCACAAGTGGATATTCCCTGGAATGGGCACATACCTCGTCCCCCCTAGTTTGGTCCGTTCTCTGTCCTTCAAGAGGAAGCAGTGAAGAGGCCTGACTTGGGCATTTGATTCCATTGCCTGCGAAGGATGGAAGCAGGATTTTAGAATTCAGAAGGGAAAGTGACCCACCGCTCTTAATCCTCCAACTGAACACATTCATGGCTTATTTTATCACCCTTCCCACCCATGTCCAGGCAACACATAGATGAAAAATGCAAGATCATAATAATAAAATATAAAACAAATTTAAAATAGTAGGACAATCTTTTTTTACATAAGTTATATTTCTATTCTGTCCCTCTAGTGCATACTGCACTACCCAGGGTGGTTTGCAAAATAGTAATAAAATATAATACTAAAAAGATACAGCTATAAATGAGCCCCAATTAAAATACAGTTATTACAGTACAATTAAAATCCAATTTAAATATTCTTATAATTAAGATTGTAAAAAGGACAGACACAGTGCCCCAAAGTTCTTTAACTAATGGCTTGTTTAAAACTGATCACTGAAGGAAAATTATCTAATTTCTCATGCATCAAGGCTTTTGATCCTGACTTTCATTCTACCAGCTCAGCTGACAAATACAGATAAGCATACAGAGTAGAGATGGGGACTGGTTCCAAAATAAAACATGCCAGCACAGATGGCGCTCGGAATCCTGTCCCACCATCCGTAACAAAATCAACCACTCTTTTACCTTGGATACTCTGGAGGCACGTTCCAGGCACTGATGGGCCACCACCGAGCCACAGAGGCCACCTCCAGTCAGGAGGAGGAGGAGGAGGAGGAGGAGGAGGAAGAAGAAGTGAGCCAGGCCGTGATCGCAAAATGAGGTGCTTATTTTGCAAGATATTTCTCGCAAAGAGAAGCAAATTTTTATTAAAAATTTTGTTAAAAATTATTAAAATTTATTAAATTTTGGCTCATTTTGCAAAACACTTGCAAATCAAGGTACGTGTAAACCTATGCATAGATAGATAGATAGATAGATAGATAGATAGATAGATAGATAGATA
>JAHTLZ010000014.1:33606-63498 GCA_023846285.1 Phrynocephalus versicolor
GAAGGAAGGAAGGAAGGAAGGAAGGAAGGAAGGAAGGAAGGAAGGAAAAAAGATTCCAATGGAAGGGAGGGAGGGAGGGAAGGAGGGAAGGAAAAAGAAAGAAAGAAAGAAAGAAAGAAAGAAAGAAAGAAAGAAAGAAAGAAAGAAAGAAAGAAAGGCAAGGTATAAATATTTTAATGAGTGAGTGAGTGAATAAGAGAACAAACAAAAGCATCAAGTGGAGGGTGAATGATGAATAAGTGAATGCCTAAGAAGTGAATGTATGAATGAAACAAATGAATGAATGAATGAATGAATGAATGAATGAATGAATGAATGAATGAATAAGAGAAACACAATGTATAAATATTTTGAACGGATGGATGAATAAACACATGCCTAAGATGGATGGGGTGGATGGATGGATAAGAGAAACAAACAACTAAGAAGAAAGGCAGTGTAAAATATTTTGGACGGGTGGATGAACGAAGGAACGCAAGAGCCACACTGGGTGAGATCCGCCTGGGCTGCCCGGGGGGGGGGGAGGTGGCTTTCGCTGTTCCTGCCACGGCTGTCCTGCTGTGGCCCCCCCCCCAGCCTATTAATGGGGACTTCACCCTTTCTTCTCCCACCAACTACCCCCCTCGTTCCCGCTGTCCCGTGTCCCGGTCCAGGCCTTCCTGGAGCGCTACCTGACGGCCGGCCCCACCATCCAGTACCACAAGGACCGCTGGCTGGCCAAGCAGTGGACGCTGGTGAGCGAGGAGCCCGTGACCAACGGCCTGAAGGACGGCGTGGTCTTCGTCCTCAAACGCCACGACTTCAGCCTCGTGGTCAGCACCAAGAAGATCCCCTTCTTCAAACTGTCGGAGGAGTTTGTGGACCCCAAATCGCACAAGTTTGTGATGCGGCTCCAGTCGGAGACGTCGGTGTGAACCTCCGGCTGGACAAGCCCCACGGCAGGGGGTGGCCAGGAATGGCTTGGCCTTTGGCGAGGTCGAGGGAGGCGGCCTGGTGTGCTGGCATCATCCTACCACCACCCCAACACCACTATCCCGGGCCACCTTCTTTGGGAGTTTACAACTGTTTCTCTCCATGTCTCGGGATGTCGGCGTTTTTAACCACTCGACTCTTCTCTCATCTCTTCCCTTGCGCAAGGCCTTCACCCCTTCCTGGTTTCTCCCCGTCTGGGTCACACTTTTCATAGCACACGTTTCCGGCACTGGGAGCAGGAGCCTTCAGGGAGGAAAAAATTGGTGCCGCCTCTCTGGTCCGCTGCCCCCCCCCCGAGTTGGAGGCGGGCGGGATATAGGGTGCCAAAATTCTTAAGGGCTAGTTCCGTTCAACCTGCGTCGTCACCAGCACCTCCAAATGCCATCAGGGTTGTGGAGACCTTGTTTTCGAATGTGTTCCCGTTGGAAAAGGAAGAGAGAGACACCAATTTGCCTCGCAAGTCTAGCCTTCGAAAACACGAAGGTGTTTCTTCATTATTTTTTTTCTGTCTTTCGTTCTCCGTCCTTGAGTTCCACCTGGACTCGCACAAGACTTGGTAGGACGTTTTTGTTTTTAGTAAAAAAATTAAAATAAAATAATAATAAATAAAAAGGAAAAAAAGAATAATGAAATGGAAAGGAAAAGAAAAGAAAGAAACCTGGACAGTAGCTGCTATTTTAAAAAGAGATCTGTTTTCCGTTGCAATGTAGCCCATGCAGAATCCAGCCAGAGGACCCTATTTGGGGGGGAAGCCCCGGTAAAGAAAACTCACTTTTGCATTTCTGTCTTTTGTCTCACATAAGGACATGTCGGGGGTTGGAGGTTGGGGGGGGGGGCAGGAAGAAATTTTGGGGGTGTAAAACTTTTTAAACGAGTAATTAAAGGGAAAAAAAGAGATATTTTCATCTCTGTCCCTTGGAAAAGAAATCCCTCTGTCTGTAAATAATTGTTTTTTCTTCCGACAGCTCCGCCTCTCCCTGGCTGTCATTTCCTTGAATTTATCTCTGCTTTGAGCCTTATTTGAAAGCCGTCACTCCCCCGCCCCTTTTGGGTACTAAAAAGGAGGTGATGCCCCTTTCCTTGAGCTTGGGGTGCCTGGGACCATTTCAGCACCAACTGAAATCCGGGGCCGAGGGTAAATTTCTGAACTCAACCGGTCTCTGTGCTGGGGCCTGATGGTGAAAAAATCAGGTTGGGCCTGGTGGTATCTGGCAGTACTGTATTTCTGGAAGATCATCTCTCTCTCTCTCTCTCTCTCTCTCTCTCTCTCTCCGACATGCCAAAACCCTGTTTCCAATCAACCTCCTTCCCGACCACCTCATCTGTCCCGATGAAGACCTCTGTGGGTCTCGGAAGCTTGCACGTTTGGGGACACCTTTTTTTTGTTAGGGTCAGAGAGGCCTTCTGGATACCGTCCATGTCCCCTGCTCATTTTTGGTGACCTTTCTCTGCAAAAGAGATCCCTGCTTGATCAGGACAGCACACCCAGCCCGTGGCAGAAAACTTGCAGAAAACTCCCGGTTCTCAGAGGTTTGGAGCCTTGAACGTGTTTCTTAGGGACATGAACTTCCCAGTTGGGGATTGGGGAGGTTTCTTAGACCTGACGCCTTGGCGGGTTTCAAGGTGAATCGCAGAATCATCGTAGGGTTTAGAAGGAACCTTGGGAGGTCTTCTAGTCAAACCCCTTCCCTAGAAGGCAGGAGACCTCGTCCCATCTGGGACAGAGGGCTGCCCAATCTTTTCTGGAAAACCTCTAGCAATGGGGCAACCCACAACAGCTGTTCCCTGGTGGAACGGCTCTTGCTGGCAGGAAAATTCTCCTTTATTTCCAGGTGGACACTCTCTCTGCTGAGTTTCCACCTGTTGGTTCTTGTGAGGCCCTCGGGGGCCACAGAGTATAAATCTGTGGCCCCTTCTTTATAGACAGATCAGTTCCTGAATTTGTGCCGGGGGGGGGGCAGCTGGCCCCTTTGTTTCTGTATGGGATAGTGTGGGCGGAAGCCACACCTAGTGGTCTCCTGCTGTCCGATCAAGCTGGAAACGTTGGTCCTTTTGAGTTCTTAAATGTGGATTTTTCCCCTTTGGGTTTTTTTTTTGAGGGGGGGGAGTTAGGAGGGGAGAAAACCTTTTTTCTTGTAGCCAGAAGTTCCTCTGGATTTGGTGTCACCACCACCACCACCCCCCACACACATGCCAGGGTTCCTCAGGTCACTGTCCACTTTTTTATTTCCACTTGACCAGGGATTTTTCTCTCCAAGGTGAGGAATGAAACAGATTTGTAGGGTGCTCTCGGGCCTGTTGGGTCTTTGTGAGGAACAGTTCCTTTTTGGGCTGCGATGATGGACATGTTGTGAGGTCAAACCGATCCTGACTGCATCACTGTGATTTTTTTTTAAATGTTAGTTCCCTGTCGTGATGGTAAGTTTGTTTGGTGTTTGTTTTTTTGAACCCCCTGTTTTTAAGTCTTGTCTTTAAATTTGGAGCGTGATCTAGCCGAAGCGTAGGTCTCCAGAAATGCCTGTCGGTTGCATACAGGGCTTTCCCAGGTTTTTTGTCTAGCAAGCGGACGAAATTTTGATTCCGGGTTGTGTCTCTCAAGGCGATGAGTTCATTTGGGATCCCGCTCTCAGTCGCCCCCCCCCCGGGGAGCGAGGCTTTGAAAACGGGATTTCCACCGGCTGGATCTCTGCAGCTAGGCTAATATCGAGGGGGCAGGATAGGAAACGTTTCCTAACCCAAACCCCAAATGGCCTGCACCACCGGAGGGAAGACCCAGGCGGAGGAGGCCGGCGAAGCGTCCGGTTTTATAAAGCACCTAAAAATGTGAAATCCCTTGCCCGACCTCGCAGGGAAGGGCGGCATCGTCGTGGCTGGAGCTGCTGAATGTGAAAAATATATCTGTCTTGACGAGGCTGCCTGTAAATAATCCTTCCGTGTCAGGAAAGGTTTTTGTTGTGGCCCCGAGTGCGTCCAACTAAAAGGACTCCCTCTCTTCTCTAATAGCCGTCCTGTTCTCGTTGGCCTCCTCTTGCGTATCCCACGCTGTCCATTCAGATTTCCCCAAATCTAAATGGCGCTCACCCTATTTGGGGTCTTGTCTTTGCGCATTTCCCATTAAAGCAGTGATGGCAAACCTTTTAGAGACCACGTGCCCAAACTGTGATTCAAAACCCACTAATTTTTATTTTTATTTTATTTTTTGCAAAGTGCCAATACAACAATTTAACCCGAATCCTGGCGGCTGTGAAGGGGCAGTGTTGGGTGCCCATAGAAAGAGCTCCAAGTGCCATAGACTCACCAACCGTGCATTAAAGGAATTCCTTGGAACTTGTTTGTGGTGCCCACCGGGCCATTAAATCCAGCCATGGCAAGCTTAGCTGCTCTGTGTCAGCACCTACATGTAGGTCAGGCACCTGCAGGTTGACTTTGACCCCCAAGAATTGGCCATCAGTTGAGTGAAACCCAGAAACGGCCCCAAAGAGCAAAATTAAAAAGACAGAATAGGAAGCAATTCTGTTCCTTTATCACAATCAAGGGGGCAAATGTCCTTATCCAGTTTTAATTTCAATTTTATTCTGGATAAGGTACCTTTAAGGCCGGCCACCAGCGTCAGGAAATGCCAGCCTCGGGGAGCCAGTCTGATTGGTTTTTCTTTTGGAAACACCAAGGGTGGGGGATCCTTAAAATGAGTTTTTGCTTTTTTTTCCTTCTGGCACAGCTCAAATCTTCCCCCTGGTTAATCCGTCCGTCTGTCTGTGCGTGGCCAAGCACGGCCTTTAAGCTGTGACTTTACTGGCATTTCTATACCTGTTTGCAAGCGAAAAATTGCCGGTCTTCCTCACCAAGATGGATTATTTTTATTATTTTTTTATTTTTGCAAGGGAGTGATTCAACAAATCCTATGGTTTGGCCTGTACATGTGAAATAATTGACCTTCTCTCTCCCCTCTCCCCCGGCCTCTTGCCTTAAAACACACACAAGACTCTGAATTTAGGAACAAGTTTTCTGAGGGTAATTTTTTTGTTTTTTTTTTTTTTTTTTAAGACAGAGTTGGGGGATTGAAACGGAACAAAACAACCGACCTTGTGCATGCCTGTAGAAAATTGTAAAATGTTAAGATCGTTTTTAATATATAAGATGTTGTTTTTACGGTTTGCAGTGGTACTAAAGCGTTACGGCGATGTTAGTCGAAATTTTCTTTTCATAAAAATAGGAAGTAAAACTGTACATTTTTTTAAAGAAAAAGAAAAGAATAAACAACCTTTTTGGAACTTTCTGGTATCCTTTTTTTTTGCCCCTCCATTTCTGTTAGAGAGTCCTTCTTAACGGGCAAACGCAAGATGCATAGTGGGAAAGCAGACACACGTACGTGGGCAGGGAGTTGTGTTTGGCATGCAAAAACAAAAAGCCTTTAAGAACAACAGAGTTAGAGGCTGAAGCGTTGAGTTGAGACTTTGAAAGTCGTGAGTTCGAATCACCCCACGGAGGGAGCGGTGAAGCTCTCTGGGGCGCCCTTGGGCTCGTTTCAATGCTGGCGCTCAATCAGGCTAGGCAACCTTGCAGGGGTGTTAGGAGGAATATCTGCATGGCATCACAAGGCATCGATGTTGGCGTTCAGTTTCGAGGGCCCTTGTTTGGGGCGGGACAAGGGTGAGGAGGAGGCCACCCTATTATGTTTGTTTTCATCCCATTTTGGTCTCCTTGCCGGATAACGTTCAGCTCGCATTGCCCAAGAACAGTGTCGCCCTCCACCTCCAACAGTATATTTTCAAATATTATTTACATCGGTGTTCAGCCGGTGCCCGTTTTCACGTGGCTTCATTGCAATGTTTTCTTGTTTTGCTCTGCATTTTGTTTGTCTGTTTTCATGGGGGGGAGCAGCATTCTGTTTTGGATTTACCCAGAAGGGGGAAAATGAGTTTACGGCTTAAAACAGGGTGGACATGACAGCAGCTTTAAAAACAAAGCCGATATATTGCCTTTAAGACAGGGTAGGCAGATTCTGTGTACGAGGTAGGTGGTGGGTTTATTTTTTTTTCCCCCTCTCTCTAACTCTATGATTGTCTGAGCCCCCTCAAATGAGACTGGAAATGACATTTTCTAGAAGTTATATTTGGAGTTTTTATAAATTTTCTGAAAGGCCCTGCTTTCAAGCACAGGATTTCTTGCAGAGGGTGGAAGCTGCACAAGGCAAGTCTTGCACTTTAAGAAGAAGAAAATTCCAGATTTTATTTTTATTCTTATTTATTTTTATTGCTTGGTTTTTTCTCATTTGCCAATTCTTGACAATCTACGGGGTTTTGCTTCCCCTCCTGCTTAAAATATGGCCTCGGGAACAGCCCTGCACTTGAGCCGAAGACATGCGTTTGAAAGCTTTCCACTGCACCCCTATAAGGCAAATTAGGAAAACTCCCCGTTTTAAAAGGGAAGTCTCAGTTTTTCGTGGCTTCGTGAGGAAGGTGGCATGGTTTGGGCCAATGAGGGATTCGCCCCGTTGACGTTGGCGAGTTCTTTCCCAAAGTTTTCTGAGGTTTCGGGTCTGGAACCAGCTGGCACCTAAAATCTCATGAGCCGGAACGCTGAGGGGACCCGATCTGGGAAGAATAGAAACAGGATTCATTCCCGGCTTGATAGCTGATCTGGCGTCTCTGGGATTTCTGGACCCTTGACGCTGGTTAAGGCCTCCGTGGTTTGTAGGGTCTCCTCAGGGATGGGTATAAAAGCCTGCCAAGGGGAGAAAGCAAAACCGTCCTGGATTAGCTGCCTGGTTCCAAAACCTACAGGAAAACTACCACCATTCCCCTGCAATAGGACTCTTAAGACGGGTCTGGCCCCCACCTGCTGATGCTGGCTTTTTGGCCTGCAAATTGGTGGTTTTTCATAAATCCACGTCATCGCACGCCCTAAAAGAGGGCTCAGTTCTTGTGGAGGTTACGATGCCGTCAAAAAGGGAGAGGGGACCCCTCAGGATCTTCCGGTGGGGGGTGGGTGGGCTAAATGACCTCCCGGTGTCCCCTCCAGCTTCTGGGAACACAGGAAAAGAAGCAGGGCTTCCAATCTCTGCCCCCCCCTCATGGAATTACAAAGCACAATTACCTCTGGGGGGAAGCTCCTCCGTGCCGCAGCCGTGTAGCCGTCGTCATCGGAGTCTGCAAAACAGACGGTTCGGGATCAGCAGGCGTCCCCAGGGGTGGGTGGGGCAACATCGGGGGTTGTTTTCTGCCCCCCTGCTTCGTTTATCTCCCCCATGGCGGTTTTTCTCCTTATGCAGAATTTGGCACGATTTGCAAGGCACGGCGTTGACCACACATATTTAGATGCTCATCAAGATGAAGTCTCAACCCAAACAGGCCCATTAAAATGAGGGGAGTTATGGAGACGTCAGTTGGTCAAAGCATGTCTCATTCAATGGGTCTACTCTTGGGATTTGTGGTACGGTCTTGACCATTATAATGCCAGTTGCTTTATTATATATATATCAAAAACAATTTAAAAATTAGAAGGGTGTATTATTCTATTTGGTTGGAGTATTTGCAACCCTGCATGGTGCTTTTAGCTGGGTGGGTGGGGCTTTTCTGGGTGGGAGTGGCTGTCAATCTCTCCGGAACCGACGAATCATTTCTTCCTGCCTCTGAGTTCAGGGAGAGTCCCTCTTCTCTGCCTCCCCACCCCCCCACCCTTCGAGTTCTGCTGGAATCAGTTTGTTGAAGGATGTTGCTGAATGCGGCCGTGTTTCCTCCGTTTGGTGTCTGCTGCTCTCTTCCACGGTCAGTAAATGAAACTTTCTATTTTGCTTCCTACTAATGTCCCCGGGGGAAGTCACTGAGACTGTAAAGTGCCAGTGAAAGAGTAAAGAGGGTGGGCTCCTCTTGGGCACCAGAAGCTGCTCTTGCGAGTCCTGGCATTTCCACTGTGTGCTGCGAGAGGAATTTAATGGCCCAAATAAAACCCAAAATTCACAATTTTGCATTAAAAAAATAATAAGACCAGGATCCTGCCTTAAAAGCTCCCAGCTCCCAAAATATGAAACCATAAAACAGGCAGGATGAGGACAGAAGAGGCGTTATTAATGTATTTCTCGTACCTAAGGACTCGTTGATGGAAACGGTTCGGCTGTGTCTCCCTGCACCCAGAGAGAAAAATGAAAGTTTATTAAATCAATGCAGGATCAGGGGGAAATATTGCAATTGTGTTGGTGTCCAGTCAAAGCCAGAGAGGACGGAAGGTAAGGTTGAAAACTGAGCAATGCAAAACTTAATACAAGCATCCTTTCTTATATTTCTTGGTTCATTTTCCAAGTATCCTGCTCCCCCCCCCCTTTTCCTAGAGAGTCCCTGGTTTTCTTTTCTCGGAGTGGATAAGCAGCGCATCAATCTGGGAAGCCAAAGGACGAGGAGGGTTCAAGCCCTCCTCACCTCCCTGCTTCCTGGGTGGGGAACCAGCCGAAAGCATCCGAAAGGGGCCCTGTGTGGCTGATGGGCTCACAAGTGGTCCCACGATGCTACCAGGAGGAGGGATGGCGAGACCCGGGTCCTTTAGACCTAATAACTCCCCAGCTCAGGGGTTGAGGTCTCTTAAGCTGGAGAGGATGACAATAAACCTGCATTGATCTGTAGGAGATAGAATCTTTGGTGGACATAAATAGCATAACAATTGAGCGTCTCCTTAGGAAAAGAAAATGTCTCCAGTGTACATTTTCGCCTGTTGAGGACATTTCATCCACGGGTAGATCGCAGCTTTCTCCGAGCCCTTGGAAAAAATCTGATTGCCACTTTAATAATGAATTTTGCAATCAGAGTTTGACTCTCCTCTTTCTGACATTTTAGAGTTCGGTGTGATTTGGGCTCACTTATCTCTTTATGGGGATCTTGGTGGATTTTGGTTCCTGTTTCAGGAGTCTCCCCCCACCCTCGACGCTGTTGGTCACCCACCCCCAAGGGCATTTGCTCCATGCGAATTTATTTTTTCCTGATCGAAACGGTCCAGCAGTCCTTTCACGAAGATTCGCTGCCACGAATCTCCCTCATGGGGACGGCTCCCTTTCTCATTTGCTGCTGGCCCTCACCTCTTATCGCTTTCTTCCGCCTGTACATGGCAAACAGGAAGAGTAAAAGTATCACAGCAACCACACTTGGGATCAAGTATTTCAAATAAACGGCGGCCAAGGAGCCCGGACTGAGGAGAGGAGAATCTAGGGAGACAAAACATGAAGCGACGAGGATTACGCTGGGGGATATCCCAATATTCCACATTTGGAGAGCTAAGAGGCTGTTTTCCCTGACTTAATCGGCTAAACAAGGTAAGCACCTCCTGATCTAGAATCTGAAAGTCCCTGGAAAGTCCATAATTTGGGGTTGAATCTATTTGTGTATGTTTGTATGTATTTTATTTAATGTATTTACAGAATTTGTTTATTTACAGAATTAGCAAGATCTAATTTAGCTGAGGATGTCCTCAAGCTGAGGGTTCAGAAAGGGTTCCATCAAACTCAGGATTGAGTTACTGAGATCCAGGAGGGCGAAAACCTCACAGGAAGAATTATTTATGCCCCAGCTTGAGATGCATTTCAAGATGTTATCTGGAAGTTGAGTCATGGCAACTGGACTTCTCTTCTTGAGAGATTGAAATGTTTTTGCGGCTCATCCAAAAGTTGAAACGTTTCAGTCTCTCGAGAAGAGAAGTCCAGTTGCCATGACTCAACTTCCAGACAAACTCACCTGGATGACTGAGCATCTTCACAGACATATTTCAAGATATTGCTGCTTCGTTTGATTTTACACTAGGTGTGTTTTTTTTGGGGGGGGGGCTCGTCTCTGCTAGATTATCTGAATCAATGGCAGTTTGGTTAACTCCACAGGTTAAGCCGGTCCTATTGATTTGGTGGGTCTACTTCCAGCTGGGAAGCATCAAGAGAATCCGGCACCAGCGCCGTTCGCTATTCGCTCCAAAAATGCTCAAAATTTGCTGTACATTTTTTGGAGCGAAAATCTTTGCAGTCCTGTTTTAGAGTCAGCCTCCAGCCACTAGGTGGCGCTGCCCACTTTCCCAGCAGGGGCTTCAAAGAAATGAAATAAAAATCGATGATTTTATATCGCATTGGTGGTGAAGCACTGGCACCCCTGCCATAAAACGAGTGGCTGGCGCCTGCCCCATGGTGTGCCTAGCCCCTTGTCTTGGACAGGGTCTCCCCTTCCTTCCTCAAGGGCAAAAAATGGCATAAACCCAAATGTGTGGCATCTAACTGCCCAGACAGCTCCTAAATTCCTTATATTGACAGACCTTCAGGAATAGGGAGACATGACCAGGGACAGCCTCTGGGTGGGTGGGTGGCGTGGAGACCAGGGCAGCCATGGTCCCAAGAAAAGTAACTCTGGCTAGTTATCAGCACGGCATGGCCAGAAGATAGTCTACCCAGGTACATAGTCTTGTTTTTAGTCATTGCTTTTCCAGGCTATCATTCTGAAATGTCTAGCTTGACAGATACCTTTCCTTCAGCTGAGGAAAATCGCAGCCTAGAAAACATCGACATGACTGCAGAGCCAATGATCAAAACAGGAAAAAATAGACGAGAATTAAGTTTTCCATCCGTTCTTCCTGATTCGCCACCATCGTCCACCCACGGGTCTGTGCTGTCAGTGCGTGGGTTCTCAGAATAGGAATCTCTGTGGGACGTGGTTGTTCCACTTCCGTTTTTGTGCCTAATTTTAAAATTAAACACCTCCCACCCGCAACACCGCGACTGTGTGTCCTAGAGTGACATGGGGTCGGTGAGGCATTATGGCGCCTTCCGGATGCCTTCCCCCACCTCTTTGCCCTTCGTCGCCTGGCACTTACTGGTTTTCGTCTCTACCGTGCTCCACTCGGTAGTATGCGGGGGTGTCCTTTCGGTCGTCCACCTTCTGGCCAAAGGCAGCCCGGGGGTATTTGGGGTTGGCCCATTTCCCAGCAGCGCTGTCGTGCCAAGGGCTCCATTGTCGGTTGTGTTGAGATGCTTTACAGGAACGAAATCGGCTTGGAGGGCTGCGGAAACAGGGAAGGCGAACGGCAAACATCCTTAAATGATGGGAAAACCACCATTTGCAAACGCCTCGTGGCCAGTCCAGTTTGTGCAGCTGTTGTCAATGCCTTTTTTTTTTTAATTTATTTATTTTTAAATCTTTTTCCCCGCCCGCAGGCTGTCAAATGGATTAAATCACACAAAACGGGGGACGAATAACGAAGCAACAAACCAACAAAATGAATTTTTCAAAAAAAATCACTTAAAAACAAAATGAAACAAACCCAAACCCTAAAACGAATTGAACCAAAACAAATTGCCATTTTTTTTCCCTATTCATGCCCATTTCTACCCTCGATTTCTAAGCCTCTCTCTCCATCCCTTAGAAATCGAGAGATGGCCCTATCCCATATGGACTGGTTTCAATAATTCAGTGGAAGGTCACTCTGTGGCCAACCACTCTGTGGTCCACAGAAGTCTTTTTGCCGTCTTTAAGCCAGCTCTGTCTCTAATGCCGTGCAAGCCATATTGGCCAGCTTTCATCTCTTCCTTTATTTATTTTTGGTTCGACTAGATATTGTCCTAAACAGTCTATGTGGATTTAGTTGTGGTGAAGGAACTGCTTTGTGTGTTTCTCAGTATTTCTCAGGGCTTGCAAGTAACTCGTTAGATGTCTGTGACACAAAAAAGGCGGGCACGACCACCATTCCATATACATTGAAATCCAACTGGATCTTTGTTTTAATTTCTCCCCCTCCTTGTTTCTGTGTTCGTGGCAGATATAATAATCCAGTGTTTTTCTCCACCTGAATTCCACACCTGCTTTACAATTATTTTGCATCCATCTGCTACCCTTCTATCCCACTTTTCCTTCTATGTGTGCAAGGTGTCACACACGGCTGTCTCCGTTCTCCCCGCTCTTGGTGGGGTATGGTGTCTGTGCTGGCATGGCCAGTGAGAACCCGGTCAGGCCTCCTTGCAGGCTATTTCTGCCCTGTGGAACCTCTACCCACAAGAAAGCTGAGGCTGGCTCTTTCCCTGTTGCATTTCTGCCTGCAAGCTCGAAGATCTTAAGCTGGCAGGCAGGGAAAGATCCTTTGGTGACAGGTATTGTATTTCTAGTCACTCTGTGATGCTTTTCAATGTCCCGTGTTTTTATTCATCCGAACTAAACTAATTAGTTGCTCTTTTAATATTCCAGCATAATATTTTAATATTGCAGCATTGTGCTTGGAGGACCATCCATTGAGTTTATGTTGTAAGTCCGCTTTCGATCCTGAATCCTGCACTCCTGGAAAGACTGGGATTAAGTTACGGAATGGTTTGTTTGGTGCAAGGACTTCCATCTCCCAGGTTCTGGCCTGTGCTCTAACTACCAGTCAACACTATCTCTCTAGGTCCACCTGGCTGGAGTTTCTGCCGCCTTGCATGCCCCAGGGTGGGTGGGTGGGTGGGGGGATCTTCCTATACTGGGGTGCCTGTCAATCTATCTGGCACCAACCAATCATTTTTTCCTTTGCCTCCGAATTCAGAGAAATTCCTGGCTCTCTGCTCCTTTCCTTCACCTGAGCCTGTAGAAGTCTGTTGCTGAATGCACCCACGTGGGCCCATTTGCTCTGTTGATTCGTAAGTAAGAAAACCTTTTATTGTTGTTATTATGATCGACTCAGAGCGGTTGAGACTGTAGGTGCCAGTTGATGAGAGGGCAAAAAACAACAACGGATGGGCTACTCTGGGGAACTTAAAGCGATGCTGCTGTGCACGTCCCATGACCTCAAAAATTTGCAGCGTGCCTCTTCATCTGTAAAAAGGGCGCCCTTCCAAATTCTTCTCTTGGTGTCCATTTCATGCATTTCATCTATTGATGAGAGGCCCATTTTGCTCTGCCAGCCAGACACAGTGCCGGCCTGACACAGTGCCGGAAAGGGGCACGAATATTGTGCTTGAGAGAAATCATCCCCTTGTGCCTTTGCGTTTTTTCCTCTCAGCCTCTTTCTGGAAGCAGTCAAGATAAGAGAGAGAGAGAATACTCTGGATGTTAATTGACCATTTTCTTGTCTCAATTAATCCACAAAAGGTGGTGCGTTTGGGGAGCTGGGGAAGGAGGGCACGGATTGGGCATCCTACCAGCTGGCAGCTTTGCCCGCCTGTTCATTAACTCCTCTTTTATCTGCCGACCATGCGTGGTCCCCGGGGGGGATCCACAGAGAGACCTCGGAACCGGGCAAAATGTGGTGCGCCAGGCGCACTCGTTCCGAGGTTTTGCTCCGTCCTCATGTGCAAGCCCGAGATAACGCCGTCTGTGGCGGGACGGGATTTAAAGCTGCTTTTTGCATGCCAAATGGACCTTCACGCTCCCCAGATGGACCAGGAGACAAAGTCAGAGGGAAGGTGGGGGCCGCCTTTACAAGGCTTTTGAATCCACACCCCACACACACACACACACCTCCCCATGACCTTCTTGTTCTTGGTGGTGTTCAGGAACCAGCCCTTTGTTCAAAAAAAAAAAAAAAGAGAGAGAGAGAGAGACATTCTTGAACCCTTCCTTAAGGATAAAGCCGGGATGGAGAGAAGGACTCTTGTTACGTGTGTGTCTGTTTGTGTGTGTGTGTGTGTGTGTGTGTGTGTGTGACCTGCTGAATCCCTTTCTGATTCTATTCTGCTATTTCAGGGCCGAGGTCTACTTTTTCCAGACGAAAGTGCCTGAGGGCTACTGCACTAAAACCTCTACTTATGAATTTTATCTCTTCCGAGCATATGCTCATAAGTAAAAAAAAAAAAATGTAAGTAGAGCAGCTGTTTCCCATAGGAATGCATTGAAAATCAATCATTTCTGGAGGGAACATATTTCAGTGCATCACTATGGTAAGGCTGACCATGCACACGCTTCTCTTACACCCGCTCGAGCCGGTGTGGACGGGTGCAAGGGAGGCGCATGCATGCTTGCCCAGATCTCCCCTTCCGCTTGCCCGGGCTGCTGGAAGACTTTTTTTAAAAAATGGTGCACTTTCCCTCCCAACCTTCCTGGGGCCTGACTTGACTCTGCTTCTCCTCCTGTCTTTCCCCTTCTCCCTTCCAGCTCCCTCGCTGCCGCTGCTGCTGCCGCCCATAGCTTCTGCCCTGTTCTCTGTGCAGCTGGGATGGGCCAAGCCAGCAGTGGGACAATCACATCGACACAGCGGCACGAGGAGGAGGGAATGGCTCAGAAGGGGAGCAGGGGCAGGTCACAGTCTCTGCGAGGCAGCTGTGGGGGTGGGAAGAGGAGGATGAGGAAGATGAGGATGGGAGGATGGGAAGAAGGAATTCTCCGGGGGGGGGGAGAAGAGGGGGACGTCACCACGCAAAGGAGGTGGGCATGCCCATGACCGCACCCCTCGCTGTCCCCTCCACTCCCCTTCCTCCGCTCTGCACCAACAAGTCAATGGGTCACGCAAGACAGTGGTGCACCGACCATCTGGCCGGTAGGGAGAGCAGGGGACTGTGCCATGGCCCTTGAACTGCCTCACTCGGCTGAAACAGTGGCCTGGCAGACCCAGAGCTTTGCTGGGCCAGTGGTGGTCCTTGGGGTGGGGGAGGTAGAGGTGGAGAACTAATCCCCCTCACATTTTTTATTGATGGCTGGCGGGCTACTTTTGAACCCTTCACGGGCTACTGGTAGCCCCTGTTCTACCTGTTGGGCAGGCCTGTGCTATTTCTCTGAATGGTGTTGGGAATTCACATTGTTCTTTTAGGAATCCACACAGCATTTCCCAGAGGGGGGGGGGGACCCAAAAGAGCCCCTGATTCTGACACCGTCCTCTTTACCGGATTGCCTTTGTCATGCTTCCTCTCCCCTCCCCTCTGAAAAACTCAGGATTAAATTTTTTTAAAAAAACCCATGTGCCACCAGTGCATGACTGGCTGCATGCTCACCCACGATTCCCACCCCCCTCAGAAGTGGGTGCTGAGCTCGGAGGGGGCCGTGGCTGAACCGGCAGGTTTCTCTTTCACAAAGATCAGGACCCATCGATGTAAAGAAAGAAAGAAAGAAAGAAAGAGCACACAAAAGTTCCCCTTTTGGAGTGTCGTGCGCAGTTTTGTGCGCAGGCGATGTGCCGGAGTTGTTCAGCCACAGGAAAGGTTTTGGAAGAAGGCCGTTTGAAACGAAGCCTTCCCGTGTCCCGGTTCTGGACTCACCTGGCAAAGGGAGGAGGGCCACGACCCACAGCCGCTGCCACCACCACCACCACCGCCGCCACATTGGGTGCCCGTTGCTGGATCCAAAGCCACCTGGCCGGAGCGCATTGAGAAACCAGCCGGGGGCCCCTTTCCGGCTTGGAGTTCCTCTTTTCAGGCGGCACAAATGTCTCCGTGCATGAAGACACACCCCAGGGTCGCAAAGGGAGCAAAACAGTCCCTGAAAGACAGGGGCTGTTTAATTTGATGCCCGCTGGTGCATCCTCCACCCTGATGCTTTCAGCTGCCACGGGCAAGCAGGAAGCCAGAGGCCAGAGGCCAATCTCCAGAACCACCAGTGCACTGACCGTCATTCCAGTGGCCTGTTATGTGCCTGGATGTCTGAAGTCAACACATGTGCAACTGAGGATTAGGAGTTTTATATTTATATTTTTTATTTTTATTTATTAGATTTCTATACTGCCCCATCTAGCTACTATGGCCACTCTGGGTGGTTATAATGATGGTGGTGTATTTTTTAAACGGTGGATGATCACATCCGAGTCAGCCACCTACGGCCTGCGGGCCAAACATGCCTGCTTCTTCTGTATTTTTAGCAAATGGCTTCCCCCAGCCTCCGGCTGAGCTGGTTCTCGGAAAACAGGGAGGATCGTGGTCATGGACGCAGCGTCTGACGCCCTGCCTGCTTTGGCCACTTCACGAGAAGGACAGACTGCCCAGAAAAGCCCAGAAGCCCCAGGGAGGAACATGGAGGCCGCAGGAAAAGAGGAAAAAAAGAGTGCGAGATGGAACCACTTGGCAAAGGGAAGCCACGGTCTTGAGTCTGCAGTGGCATCCATTGCCAAGCAAAGACACTTTGAATTAAAATCGTATTTTTCTGGGCGGCGGGGGGCCCCAGAGTAGACCTGTGTCCTTTCTCCTGGCCAAAGGGTGCACAGCCAGTGGGGCGGGCTGGACGGGTCTGTGGGGCTGGGAGGAAGACCCACTGATTCTCAGAATTCGGCTGCCGCCACCACCCCACCTTTCCTATCTAGAAGCGGAAGGGGCAGAAAAGGATGTGGTTTGCACCACTCAGTTGCAAGCTGGCTGCGAAGGGGCTCCCTTCCCTTTCTGATGGCTCAGGAGTAGAGGTGGGCACGAAACAGAAAACCAATGGTTCAGCTGGTTCTGGTTCTGGCCCACCCTTGGTGCGGTTCAGGCCCAGGTCCGGGTATCAGAAGTTAAGGACAAAAGAATAAAACAGAGTGCAATTCAAAGTCACCTCGCTTTTGTGCAAGGAAAGAGGCTCGCTCCCTTCCTTCCAGAAAACAGAGGCAGCTGGAACAGATCCCATCAGGGGGCCTGGAAGTAAAGTTGAAAATCCATAAGGAAAGTTTTTGGGAAATGCCCGTTTGGGGATTTTTCCCTCTAGAAAACAAGTTATTGAAGATCCAGGTAATTTGAGGATTTGTTTCAGGGTTTATTTTTCCAGCTGTCCTGAGTGGGAGTCCGCTGGCCAAACCTGTGGATGTGAGCACCGAAGCCCTAAACTTTTATGGCCTCTAAACCGTTTTTGTTTATTTATTTTAGCAGATTTAAACATGGATTAGCGGGAGGCAGGACAGTCTACCTCTATCCGGGGCTATGGAGGAGGAAGCGGGACCTCTACCCGGTGCTATGGAGGTGGAGGTGGGACAGTCTACCTCTATCAGGGACTATGGAGTCTCCTGAGTCTTAGTGCATCCCTGTATCCACTACACCACATGTGTATATTTGGGGTTTTTACACAGATCATGGTCTGTTGGAGACGCTCCGGTCCCTTGTGTTGGCGAAGGGCAGGGCTGGATGGCGTTTGGGGGTCCCTTCTGGCTTTGCCATTCTGAAGGCAACCTCGTGATCGTAACCAGCTAGTTTCGACCACCTCTTTGAGGGTTTTCCAGAGAGAGAGGACCCAGAAGTAGCTTCCCATCCTCTTCTTCTGGGACCGGTGTGTCTGTATGTGCCCTGGGCCACCCCCGCAGCTGGCCAAAGGCCACCCAGGCTGGTTCCTCTCCTATAAAGCCCATGCAGGGGATTCGAACCCCCAGCATCTGCAGCCAGATTACAACACCCCCCTGAGCATTGCAAATGCTAACTTTAAACGAAGCCTGCTTCTGGCCATTTATTGCTTTGAATTGGCCTGGAGTGACCCTACAGCCAAAGCTGTGATATGATCCTGTCAAATATACAGAAGTTAAGGGCAAAGGGGTAAAACAGAGAGCAATTCAAAGTCACCTTGCTTTTGTGCAAGGAAAGAGGCTCGCTCCCTTCCTTCCAGAAAACAGAGGCAGCTGGAACAGATCCCATCAGGGGGCCTGGGAGTAAAGTTGAAAATCCATAAGGAAAGTTTTTGGGAAATGTCCGTTTGGGGATTTTTCTCTCTACAAAACAAGTTATTGAAGATCCAGGTAATTTGAGGATTTGTTTCAGGGTTTATTTTTCCGGCTGTCTTGAGTGGGAGTCCGCAGGCCAAACCCGTGGATGTGGGCACCAAAGCCCTAAACTTTGATGGCCTCCAACCCGTTTTTTGTTTGTTTATTTTAGCAGAGATAAATGTGGAGAGGCGGCCAAGTGGGAGGGAGATCCAAATGAAGTCGCCCCTGAGTTCTGAACAGGTGCCTTCCTCCCACTGTATGGCAAAGCCTGAGGAAGAGCCCTGTGTGACTCGAAAACCTGCCTCTGGCAGACGTTTCAGTAGCCTGGTGAGAATATTGCTCATCTCTGAGGGAAGAGAGCCACGAGGCCATAATGCAACCGGGAAAGCACCTGTGCTGACAAAGATCCGAAGCAGACCGGAAGGAACAAGGACGCAGAGAGAGGTGGCCTCCCGGGGGGGGGGGGGTTCGATGCATCCACCCTCCAGCTCTGATGTAAGGCAACATGACCCAACAATGTGCAGGCCAGAGGCTGGAAAGGTGCCAACCAGGTGAGGAAAAGCCATACGTGACCGGCTCTGGCCGCATGGGGCAGCGTGCCACGGGAAACCCACTCCGGCGTGGTTAGGCGGTCCTAAATTTTCCAGATTGATCCTCTCCGTCCTCTTGGAATCCTCAGGGGGTGGGTGGGAGACCCAGCTAGATGATGTCGTTGTATTCGGCCCCTCGGGGAAGCTGCGGGTGGTTGACCGTTTCGTAGACGGTTTTGATGCTCTGCTCTTCGCTCTGGCGAAAGAAAGGAACAGAGATCAGGCACCATTGTTTCTTGGGGGGGGGGGGGAGTGTAACCGTTTATAAAATTTTTGTTGTGGCGGGGGGGGGGCCCTTTGCAATGCCGGGGGCCATGCCCCCCCCCCCTCATCAGGGACCTAAATGGAATTGTTTCCCCTCCAGAGACGTATTTCCTTCAAACCTCCATGCCTGAACCACCAGACTTGCAAATGAAATTGTTCCTCCCCCCTTTCTGAAGTCCCCAAAAAGAAGCAAGCTGCTTTCCAACGTACAGAGCTTATGTGACAAGAAACAGCCATTGATTCTCTTACAAAGAATGCCAGTTTCCAGCGAGACTGGCTAATCTCGTAGGTAGAATCAAGTCTGAGCTTCCGGAGGCTCCATCGCAGGCGAGCAGCTGGCTTTTCGCAAGAGAAGCCGAGGGTTTTACCGGAATGCGGAGGCCGCACGCTGTGCTGGTGGGGGAGGCAGAAGCACGCCCGGTGCGCTCGTGCACAGCCCCGGGTGCAAAGGTGCTCCCACAGGATGTGGAGTGTCACACCTGGGGTTTCACGCTCACACTTTCCGTTGGCTGCCACAACCACAAAACCAATCACCTCAGCCACCCGTTTGGGACTTTTGCTTCTTTGTTGCCTCCTCTACCTCCTGTTAAGAAGCAGAAGCCCCGCCAAAAGAGCACCCACCTCTTGGGAGTTTGCAATCTCCGAGTAAATAGTTTTCCCGCCTGGCTTCGGGCTTCTCTGCCGGCCTTTCCGCATCTTCTCATCATCGGTTTGCAAAGGATTCTAGCAAAAGAGAGAGAAACCCGTTACAGGAAGCAAACTGGGCAGGATGCGGCCTTCCATCACTGGGACATCCCCCCCCCTTGCATTTTATGTGTGTGTGTGTGTGTGTGTGTGTGTGTGAGAGAGAGAGAGAGAGAGAGAGAGAGGGAGGGAGGGAGGGAGGGAGGGAGGGAGCTGAAACCATATTTGGTGTGTATTTTCCCAGACTTTTAAGTTCTATTTTAGTTTTAAAACAAAAGAGACTAAGCCTTCAGCTTAGGGCAAAAGATTCCCCTGGATTAATTTATTTTAAGATGCTGATTCAGAAATGTTGTTTGATAAGTCACCCCTGTGAAGCATCCAGAAGTTACCCCTGTTTTCTGGGGACCTCTGTCCCTGGTAAAGGGGCGATATTTGCATTTTACTACTCTTATTTTCACTCAGGGCTGGGGAGAAGATACACCCCACCTGTTTCCTGGCCTTGTGGCCCTTTCTAAACTCTCTTGCTTTCATCAGATCTGAAATTGAAACAGATCAGAGACCTGACTTCGAGTCTACACTCACCCAGAAGCAAAACTGGTCTCTCAATCGGGTTATTACTCCCCCCGCCCCCAAATGTCATTCCGATGGGTCTAAATCTCCTCTAATTAAAACTGGCAGTTTCCTACCTGTGCACAATGTTCCACGGTGGTGTAAATGGTCTGGATATTTTCGTTTTTCGCCTTAGCTGGCTTCCCTCTTGGCCGGGGTTGTGGCCTCCCTCCGTCCTGAGAGCAGAAGAAAACAGGAAACCCCGAATGTTCGCTCAGGCCTTTCTGACGTGGTATGTGATCCAGGCGCTGAGGACCTTCCAGGGGGACCCTTGTCTTCCTCCTTCCCTCTCACCTTTGCAGGCAAGAGAAGGCTTTCCCAGAGGTTGGCCCTAACCTGTGGAACTCCCTGCCACAAGGATGCCTGGCTTGCTCCCTCCCTCCCTCTTACCCTCGTTTCTGGTGCATCTCGAGCCATGCATGAGGAAGGGGTTTCGAATAGATGGGTGTGATGTGGGGTTTTTTAATTTTAAGTATGCCTTGAACACCAAAAAAGTGTTTGAAATCTGATGATTGTGTTGAATTGCGCTTTAACATGATCACTGTGTATCTGTCATTTTTGTAGCCATTAATCAATCGCCGTCAGGTCGATTCCAACATAAGGAGACACAGGTAGAGTTTGGGATTCTGGTCTGTAGCAGTGATGGCGAACCTTTTAGAGACCGAGTGCCCAAAATGCAATTCAAAACCCACTAATCTTTTGCAAAGTGCCAATACAGCAGTTTAACCTGAATCCAGGTGGGCTGTATTCTTGAGCACCACATGTTTAGTTTTCTAGTTAAATAGTTAGGTGGCTGCGGAGAGAGAGAGGTGCCGAACTTTTCTTCATCAAAACATTCTCCTTCGAGCGTAAGGAGTTCAAATAGAGGCCATACAGGACATGTAGTATTTGAATTGTACCGGGATGTGATTTAACAACTGTTATGTTGTTTTATTTGGTTGTTCTTAGTTTGCTTTGATTGTTGTTTCTGTTGTTTGTATGTGGTGTGAGCACATACAAGCAGCCTCACTCTCAGATGGGTGGTACAGAATACACTAACTAACTAACTAACTAACTAACTAACTAACAACTAAATGTTTTTCTAACTTCTTGTGTTTGAAGGAATGTAATTGTATCCACAAAAGTCTCCCTTGGAAATGAGTTTATTTGTCTTAAAGTGATGCAATATTTTCTCTGTGTCTTGTCGCCCCCCCCCCCCCCCCCCTTTTTTTGCCAATAGGCAGAGATTTCCTTGTGGCCTGGGCGTTTATCCTATCCTTTGTGGGGGCCAGCATCACTAATGAGAATGTCTTTTTCCTGCAGCCCGGTTCACTCCGTCTCCGCCCATTGTGCCCAAGGCGGCTGTTTGGATGAGCAGCAAAACGTTTCAATCTCCATCTCAAAAGAAGAAATCCAGTTGCCATGACTCAACTTCCAGCTCAACTCAATGCATGATTGCAAATAGATTATAAACCATTTCCTGCCCTCCTCTCTCTCTTTGAAAGATGCTGAAGCTTTCTCAGTCCTGATGCTGTCGGGACGAACCAACCTGATTCTCCAGGGCGTCTCCATAAGAGCCGGGGTTCAAAATCCCTGCTTGGTTGCAAAAAGCACCGGCAGGTGGGTCAAGTATACCCCGTGGAAACCCTGCCAGGGGCATCATTGGGTACCAAAGGAGATGGGGCAGCAACCACTCTCTGGAGGGGATAGAGGACCTCGGGAGGGGGGGTGTCCCTTTGCAGTCTGCGATCCGGTGCTCAGGAGGACTTACCCTGGGAACATTTTCGACTTCCGCATAGAGGGTATGGCACTCCTCGTTGGCCTCTGCAAAGAAAATTACGGAGGTCAACCGGAGAGGTTCTCGTCCCATCCAGAGGTCCCTAATTATCTTTAATAGTTTCTGGGGCACCAGTGGGATCACAGGTAGCAGCAACTGCATTGCATCAGCGAGGGACGCCTTGCATGGACCTGCAGACTGGGGCCAGGGTGTCCTGTCTCCAACTCCAGAATATACAACCCTCTGGCTGTATATTTTATGACTGCATTTATTCATTACTTTTATTTATTTACAATATTTTTTTAACCCGCCTTCCTCCTTGGAAAGGCGACTTACGACACTGAAGGACAACAGATTTGGAGGCAAAGCGAGGACAACCATTACACCTCTGATCTCCCAACGAAGGCTACCCTGAACGCTGAGAGATCGGCACACCCCTGGATATTTCCTTTAATTCCTAACTCCATGCTTCTCCCGGCCATGTTGGGCAAGGCAGCGCCCCATTATGGGTTACTGGATTTTGTTCGGCACATGCAGTTAATTAGCAATTGAAATTGAAAACAGTATAGTGTTAAAAGTAGGGAGAGGGTCTTTGCCAGCGGAAGGAGTCAGTCAGCAAGCGTGGCCGTATAATCCAAAAATATACATTTATTTTGCCTTTTTTAAAAAAAAAACACAAACAAACACACACAAAAGGACAGGTTGCAAAATCAGTCATGGGAAAACAGGTGGGTGGGTGGGAACACAGCATATGTATGTTGTATATGACAAGTGTAAGCTAATTTTGAATCCTCTTTAATTGGATATAAAGGAAAATAATTGCAGGAACAGAGCTCCTGAACAGTGAGAAAGGATTGAATATGGACCCCAGTTTGCATGTTTTGGGGGGTTTTTGGAATATGTTTGAGATGTAGGTAAGAGAAAGAATACAATCATCTTATAGAATCCACAAATGTATTCTTTGGGGGTTTTGTGGTGAGCCATTCACAGTCAAAGATTTTTAAAAAACCAATGTGAGTTATTTTCAGAATCAGAAATTCAGCTGCACTGTTCTGTAGAATATTCACAGTTATTCAGGAAAAAAGAAAAGTCCAGGAGAGGTGGACTTTTTTTTTGGGGGGGGGGGTCATTCTGCCTGCCCTCTGGCAGTCCCTTGCCCCCAAGGAGCTTACAATTTTCCACAGTCACAACCAGAATTATTGATCGTTTCTCTGGCAAGAAACACAGCCCAACTGTCTCGGAAATGAGCTGGGTGGGCTCACAGACATTTACACTAGCATAAAATTGGTAGTTTTAAAAGCCTATTACAATTGGACTCCCATAGCTGAGGGGGATTGGTTCCGGAAGGGCCACGGATACTGAAATTCACGGATAATAGTGAATGCTAAATACAGTACAGTATAGAGCAGGGGTGTCCAAACTTTTTGTAAGGAGGGCCAGATTTGGTGGCTGAGAATGTGTCAGGGGGCGGTTGCTCCCCAACCCTGCCACCCCACTGCAAGCCCCACCTACTTTCTTTAAAAAAACATGGGGTGAAGGAGGGGGAGGGAGGGGTGGGCCAGCCAGCCGCGGGCCACTCAGAATGGCCTGGTGGGCCGGATTTGCGCGCCCCCCCCCCCGCCGGGCCAGACTGTGGGCAGGCCTGGTATAGAGTATTATAAAGATGGGGAAATTCAGATTTTTAAATATGCATTATCAGAACACGTCACTAGAGGGCACCAGACACCATGCAATGTATAATGTTTGCAGACAACAGATAAGTGCATCTGCAGATATGGGGGTCCTGCTGTGATTTCAATTTGTTCCTCTTGTTGTGCTGTTTTTTCTATGCTAAAAACAAATAATAGGGATACTGGGAGTACTGGGGAGATACTGGGAAAGAGCCCAGTAATGGGCCCAGAACTCACTCTTGGCTGTAACTCGAGAGCTACTTTGGAAAAGTTACTTTTATTTTTCTGTGCCCCAGGGGAAGCTGCTTGGGTGGAACTGGGCAGCGGCCTAGCCAAGCGTCGGGCTACGATACCTTCGCTATCTTCAAGATAACACAGGGCAACGGACCACCAGCGTAATGCAGGCAGCCCATCTCAACTGTCAGGAGCCTGGAGCCTTGGGATCCTGCCACCGCTAGGTGTGTGGAGCATGGGGTTTGTAGTCCCCCCCTTACCCACCCCCCTGGCGGAACAAAGGTTTGGAAAGGAGAGACAATTAAGGCACTCGGTCTGGGGTATGAGAGACAGGGAGCCGAGGGAGGCAGGCGGGAACGCAGAGTCGCCGTGGGTGTTCGAGTGGGTGTTTGTGGGCGCATGTGGTCGCCCCCTCCCACAGAAGAGAGGGGCGTCCCCCTTGCCCCGAGGAAAAGGCGCAGACTCTTGCTCTCAAGGACCTGAAGCATCACCTGTCAAGCAACCGGGAAAGACATTTTTAACCACAAGCTCAACCACAGGCTCGATCAAAATTTCTTGACCTTGAACACTGAAACGCCTCTACTTGCCACCACGAAAGGGCCATAGGAGGAGGTTTAAAGCCCGAGGGATGCTACATACCCAGAAACGCCCCGGGGTTACAGCCCTAAAAGCCAACCAACAAGCCATAAAAACTACACAACTGGAAATTGCAGGGTGTTTTTTTCTGATTTAAAAACCTGCACACATACACACACCACACACACATCACCTCAGGGAGAGGAGAGCTGTATCCAGTCCAACCCTGCTCTGAATTCTTTTGGTAGTTTATTTGTTTCCACAATAAAAGAATCCCTGTTACGATCCTTTCTCCTTGTGGCGTCGTTTTAGAAAAACCCCAGCTGCCTTCCCATCAATCATTTTGGCCACGGGTTTTTAATTTTTTAATTTTTTTTGCATAGACATGGCAGCATTTGTGCAAATAATTCTTTTGAAGGTTGACCTCCTCCCCCCGCTCTCTAAATATATATTTCAAGTTTGCTTGATTTCTCAGTTTCTGAGACATGCTTTCGTTCTGCCTTCTTTGCTCAAAACTGGGCAGGAAGGGGGTGAAAATAAGGAGGCGGTTGTTTACCTGCAGAATCCAGATGTTTCCTGCTGGCAGCTGTGGAGAGCGGAAAAAGGCAAAAATGAAACAGAGGAGGTTATGGCTGGAATGACAAGCAGGCTATGATGGTTTCTCACCTGGGCTAAAAATTAGGAATTTTTCCTTTATTTTTAAATTAAAGCATGCTTCACTGTTTGATGTTCACATCCCCCCAAAGGTTAAAATGCAAAAACACAATTCCTAAAATGCAGAAATCCAGATTTTAACCCTGAAGAAGTAATTTTCATCCTTCTTCACCAACCCATCCAGTGTCGATGTTTAAACATTTCTGAACATTTTCCCAAAGTTAAAAGGTTCCCTCAAAAAGAGAAGTGATGCAAACCCCAATAAAATCTTGTGCTTCCCCATTGCCAAGGGGTTTTTGTTAGGGACAGAGATTTTGCTCTGGCTGGAAGTGGACTGATTCTCTTGAAGAACACAAGTGTTCCAGCGTTTGTGCAAATAATTCTTTCCTGGTTTGACCCTCTTGTTGGACCAAAGCCCCTAAAGTAAGACACCTTAAGAAGATAGTATGATTTTTAAAAAGCCAAAAGAACCAATGGTGTTCCTATTTATGGACCCTTTAGATTCCTAAAGGGGCCACTCTGGGACTAGAAACACCAGATTCCCCAGCCCTTCAACTGCTGTTCTGTTTCTCAATCTTGTTTCAGGCGACCAGGAAGGAGCAGAATATAGATCTCGGTTTTAGCAGGCATTTTTAAACAGAAGGCGGTACCTCGATTCTTCCACCAGCACCCGATGAAGACGGCAAGCAGCACGAGCACCAGAAGGACACCAACGGCTATCCCTGCTTTTCGCCCCACCTTGCCTGGATCTCCTAAGGGGGGGAAAATACAGTGACAGCACAAGTGAGATATTCCGGCAGTCATTTGTGAAATCAGGGTGACCCTGTGGTTGCAGACATCCTTGTGAAATGGTTCCTGAACCTACGTGTCCCCGTGCGTGGGCACAAGGTCCCCCGTGCAGCTGGTGCCATCGTCCCAGGGAACACACACTGCTAGACCTGAGGTGTCACCCTGCAGATGAGGTCTTGCAAGGGGGACGTTTTGAAACGAAACATGCTAGGAATCCCAGGGATGGCCAGGATTTCAATTGGCCATTGTCCTGCACAAAAAGCCAAGTCAACATGTGAGCCTCCGATTTCTAGCACGCCCTTGAAAGGAAGCGACACAAACAATAAAATATAAAGAGTTTCCACCTGGAAGCCGTCTTAGACGGGACCGAATCCTTCTGAGATCAAATCTAAAAATTGACAGTCAGATCTCAAGAGAGAAATTTGGGACTCTCTCTGTGGGGGGGGAGGGGGTTCCTTTCTTTTTGGGGGCAGATCCAGTCCAATAAATCCCGATCCTTCTTGTTTTGCCAGAATTTAAAGATCGGAAGCCTTAAGAAAGACAGGAAGTCTTTTCGGGTTGTCCGCCTGCCCCTCAAAGCACCTGAGAAGTTTATTTCTCTAGCTCAGCTTCAGAGTTTGGGAACTTTTTTTTTTTTTTTTGCAACCTCCTCACCTGCCCCCTTGTGGTTCCCCCTCTCTAAGATGTGAGATAATAGAGCAAGGCCCCTTTAAAATCTGGCAATCCGGCCAGTTTTTAAAAGATATGCTCTATTTGGTGTTATACAACCGCGAGTTCGCAAAATAAATAAATACACAGATAGACACAAAGCACAGCCAATTAACAAAAAGAGCCAGAAAATAAGAGATAAACCGAAACAGATGACTCATTACCTGATTGTACCCAGATGCTGTTTTTTTCCCGAATATATCCTTTGACGCTTTAAAATGCTTTAAAATTATTATGGTATAATTAATAACTGGTTGATCTCCAATTATAATTGTATAATTAGCTGATTCATCCATAATTATTATCGTACAGTTAATTGACTGATCTCTAATTATTATGGTACAATTAACTGCCAGATCTTTAGTTATCACTGTATAATTAATAGATTGATTCGTAATTATCTTGGTAGGTTTCATTGCTGTTTTACCGTGCAATTTGTTGCAATTTTAAGTGCCACTAGTTTTACTATTGTGAGCCGTCTTGGGTGCTCTCACTAGGAGAAAGGCAGTCTACAAATGGAAATGAATGAATGAATAATAGTACTCCAAATAAATATATACATAAACGAATAAATACTTCAGAGAAGTGATCCCACAAAGTTAAATATCAACTTAGGGGTAAGATTCAGGTGCATTGGTGTTGGTTTGTTTTAGATTCCCTTGTTTGACATTTAAAAAAAACAACCAAAATAGATATTATACAAAACAGACATGGGACATTAAACACAAATGCAGAAAGAATGAGAAAACAGATGCTAAGCAAAAAAATCCACTAATCCAGAGTTTTATGCCATCAGATATTATTTGAAAACTGCAGATTTGGAAGGGACCCTCCCAGCCTCAGGCAAGCAGTTTTAATCGGAGCTGCGGAAATATATGCTTTTTGGACTACGGTGCCCAGAACCCCCTGTCTGCAAAAGCTACACATGTTTCCTAGGCGTTGTTGAGTGGCACAAAACATTCCCGTTTTCATAGAATCATAGAATCATTTTAATCAGGATCCTCTTGGGAATCTAAGGGAAGGCCCTGGGGTGATATTTGGGGCCATGGGACGCATAAAACTATAGGTTTGGCATCCAACAACATTTTCCACTGAGCAGGAAAAATCATGCCGGCATAGTCCGGTGGAACCGTGCAGCTGGCACCAGTGTGTGCCAATGGCCGGCCGTGATCCCCTGGGATCACCAAAGGCAAAGTACCCCAAGCAAAACGTGGAAGCACTATAGGATCCTGGCGTGAAGTCCCGATTCACTTGATCTTGGCTTTGAACGTGGTGGGAACGAGGAAAATGGGAGCCACGTCAGCAAAGGTTGCAAGGGAGAGCCTGTGGAACTCTCCGCCTGTGGATGGTAAATCAGCCCCTTTCCTCTTATCCTTCTGTGGGCAGAGAAAGACCTTCCTATTTGGGGCTGATTTGGGTCAAACGAGGAGCAATTGCGAAAGACAAATTCATTTCCTTGTCCGGATTGAGGCTCTGCATTCTGTCAGGATATTTTGGCCACCGTTCCTGCGACGTTCTCCTCACCCTGCATTGTACACTGCTTTTTCTGTGTCTTTTTTTTTCCCATCCTGAAAGGAGGGTCTTTTTTAGTGACAATTCCTAGAGAAAAGCATGGTTTCCGGGTTTTCATTTATTCCATTTGGTTGGGAGGTTTTAATTATCAATTTTTTTAAAAAAAAAATTAATAAGCACCGGAATTTTATCCCATAAATATTTCTTCACAGTGACTCAGGGAGATAAGCAAGTTTCTTATGGGGGGAAATGGAGTGGATTTTTCCCAGGAACCCCCCGAATTTGTTCTTATTAAACGACATAAAAAAGGTGATGTGGAAAATTCATTTATCCTATGAATGTCCTGTGTGAGGGCACAACTTTTAATGCGGGATGCTTACAGGGCTTACATCCCTGTCCTGTAATGTCTGTTTGAATCGGATTTATTTCAGTATTTCTCTATCCGTTGGGTTATAGTTGAATATTCTAGTTTATTGTGCATTCTGTTATATCTGTTATTTAATTCAGTTCTAAGAGGAATATTTATCTTTGGACTCACTGTTGAGAGAAGGGCAGGGAATAATTTGCACAAATGTAAATGCAAGCAAATCAATAAGGATGTTTGCATGATGGTTATTATTTTGAAGTATGACTTCCTTGTGATCCAACAGCTGACCCAGCCTGGGCGGGTGACTCTGGTCCCCCCTCCTTCCTTGGAAAGGTTTTGTCAGGGCAATCTTGTGACTTTTAATATTTTAAAGGGTGGCGCCTTGGTGCAAGAGCCCTAGGGATTCAGTCCGATCCTGATGGAAAGACAGCACCCTAAACTTTTTTTAAAATTCACTTTTCCTCGTCATCACGGTCATGGAGGGTCTTGGGGTCTCCAGGCTGGAGTCTCGGGGCAACATATGTTTTTGGGGCCCAATGCATTTTTTTCTTTTTCTTTATGGGGTGGCTTTAAAGCAAATCTATGCTGGGGGGCTACAGAAGGGGAAGAGCAGGGTTCCCACCCTCCCAAGTCACCATGATTCCCCAAAAGCCACTTTGTGTGCCCTGTAAAGATTTAGGGGTGGCATATTCAGAGGGGTCCCTAGCAGCTTTAGACTGCCCCATATTTTTTAATATATATATTGTGACCACTGGAGGGCACAAAGAAGCATTTTCAGGTTTTAAAACCCCCTTTTTGGTAAGAAAATAATTTTGGGGGGGCTCGTGGGAGAGGTTGTGGCCACCCTGGTGAAACCAGCCAAGTCCCCCCCCCATCTCTCTCCTCTTGAGTATTCGTGTCTCACCCAGATTTGGGGAGTATTGATCTGGATTCCCCTGGATGCCTGTTTCCGGAACCAGCTGGACTTGCAGCCGTTCCATCCCCCACTTGCTTGCCCACCTCTGTGACCCCACAATCTCTCCCCCCCCCCAAAAAAATGCTGGGAATTGTGGGCCTTCAACCCTCCGAGAGTGAGGCGCTGCTTCCACGTTAGTCCCGACCAACCAGGCAGCGGGAATACCTGCGGGCGTCAGTCGGAACCAACGCCTCCCATCTCTGTCCTTGGCTTCCCTCAGGATTGGGGGAGGGGGGAGAGAAATGCTTTGGGATTTGGGGGAAGATTTTGGTGTGTGTGTGTTTGTGTGTGTGTGTCAGTGCTGGTGGGGTGCAAAGGTAAAGAACGGAGGGGGAGCTCACCATCTTTAAGGGGTGGCACTGTCGTAGACCTTGCGCTTGGATCCCCGGCTGGTGTTGAAGAGACAAACGGCGAGGCCAGAAGAGCAGAGCGGAAAGAGAGAAATGTCAGACAAAAGGGTCCAGTGGCTTTTAAGAAACCCCAGTTTTCCTCACATGGCCGGATTTTATAAGCAGGGCCCGTTACCTTCCCTGGCTACCTTCGGTGCCTGTGGCCTTTGTGAGCTGTCATGTCCCCTCCTTTGTTGGGGATCCCAAGGAAACACTGATTTCTAGTCTTTATGGGCTCCGTGTCTACACAAAAAGTTTACGAAATCCTGAAGAATTTGCCCTTATGACATGTTTCTCTGACTGGCGTGGGAGTCTTGGTCGTCCCTGTGACCCAAAGGAGGACGGTGTGCAGTTTTTCAGCAATACCCTTGGGCTGGATTTCTGTCATCAATACCCTGTGGCAGCCAGAATCCTATTGCGTCTTTCTGCCAACTTAACGGCGGTGGCTTAACTTGTGGCAGCCAGTTGCCAAAGGGTGAGAGGTCAGAGGAAAGATTTCCCATCGCAAACGGAGTCACGCAGTCGGTGTGCAAACTCCCACATCACCTGCTAGATTTAAAGAGAACACAGGGCCAAAAATTATGTGGTAGAGCAAAT
>JAHTLZ010000014.1:73857-88595 GCA_023846285.1 Phrynocephalus versicolor
GGCGGCAACACTTTATGCTGCGATGGAGGGCAATGGGTGCCCTCTTGTGGCCATGCCTAAAAACACACTCACACCCACACCGACAGACACACAGGCACACACAACTGGCAGGGGAGGAGAAAGAGCAGCCTCAGGCGGCAGATAAGAGGGGGCAGAACCTGAATCTGAGGGTTTGGAGGGGAAAAGCTGCTGGCAAAGATTAGGAAAAGTGTCCTTGATTTGGTCGTGGAAGGAGCAGCCTCAGAAGGTGGTGGCCTTGCCTTCCCTGGGGGTGGGGGTGGGGGTTGCCTCAGCTGTGGATGGGGGGGTGGGTTGTCAGCCTATATGTCCTTTGGAGAAGCCAGGAACCAACTCTGGACTTAGGCCCCCCCGGACCCACTGGATCCCAGTTAACTCCTGAGGCTCTTCCTTAATGGAGCCCCCCCCCTTCAGATTTTTACCGAATACTTCCTTTAAAAGTCTGGGCAAAGGTCTCTCAGCTGGCTTCTACCTGCCGATGGTTACCTCTTCTCCCCTTTTCCAGGAGGAAGGGGTCCAACCTTGGCCTTTTGCATCACACAACCCAACACCCACCCCGCTGAATGTTGATGAGGTCCCCTGCCAAGCCGTCCGTTCCCTTCCCCCGCCACCTCCTGGGAAGCTGTTTTTATTTCCAGCGCCAACTTTCCAGACCAAAGAGTACAAGGCACCTGATTTATTGGCATGTCCACCTCCAAAAACTGGAGAAATTATGTTCCAAGGCTACGGTCGGGTTTCCTTGCCCCGCTAGATCTGCAGACACCTCCCTCTGTGGCGCTCCCTTTGGCCTCCAGAGATCCCCCCTAAACCCATTGCTGAGTGTGTGTGTTTTTTTTTGGGGGGGGGGAATAGGACATGTGGATCTAGGCCAGAGGCTGAGAGACCCCTGTCCCCAACCCTGGATGCAAAGCTAGCCAGCCTCAGTGTCGTGTCCCCCCTAAATCCCGCAAGGCGCTAGCTAGCTCCCCTCGATTCAGCACCGGTTGGGCCTGATCCGGTGTCCTGTGTCCAGTTGCGGATTGGGCCACACTGGAAGAAGGATGTGGACAAATGGGAGTAAGTTCAGAGGAGGGTAACAATGAGGATCACGGGGTCAGAAGCCAAGCCGTCCAAGGAAAAGATCCGGGCACAGAAAAGGAGACCAGAGGGAGATGTGATCGCATTTTTTTCAGAAACCTTGAAAGGCCTCATCCCTCCATCATCCCTCCATCGTGCAGGACATGCCCTAATGGGCCCAAGCGACAGGAAGACAAACTGAGGCTGAATATTAGGAGAAACTTCCTTTTAGAGGGACCCGTGACCTCGGGTGGTGGGGAGCCCTCCCAACGCTGGAGGCCATCCAAGGAAAATGGGACAAGCATCGATTGCTTCTGCTTGGACTGGAATGCCTGTCCTGAGCGGGGGGGGGGGCGGACTAGATGGCCTTCAGGGACCCTTCTGACGCTGTGATGGTAGGGTTCTCCCCCTACAATCCAGTGGTCACTCCTCGAGCGCTCAGGACCCCGTCCTTGGAGGGGCTTTTCACCCACTCCTGGAAAGGATGAGCCTCAAAGCCTCCGCTCTGATCGGAGCCGGCCCACTCCCTTCTTCTTCTCCCCTCTCGTTTTTTAGTAACGCACCACCGAAACGAGTTTGCACGGGGGCAGAAGCCACGGAAAGAACCACAGGAGACAGAGGGGTTGGCTAGATTTTTCTGTTAACTTGTATTGGTTTAAAGGAGGAAAAACATGTACAGGAACACTCGACTCCGGCTGTAGAAGCAGTCAAGCCGGCCTTGGACACCCCACCCGACTGCACCCCGAAACCAACAGGACACGAGAGGAAAGGAAGGTTCCCCGTGACTTCTCGTGGGCATCAACCTCAAGACGAGCCGCCCGCCTGCAGCTTCCGAGGAAATGCGGTGCGCGGCCGCAGTTTAAGGCATCGGACGGGCTCTTTCCTTGGACGTGTGCGGTCCACCTTGGTCGGCCTAATCGGCCTAATCACCCCAGGGATCTACCTGCCAGATCTGGGTCCCAGCTTGGTTTGGGGCCACCCTTTGGGGAGGTGGCGGCAGAGGGAAGGCTTTCTTCTCTCCAGGGATTTTTAATTCTGCATTTCCGGCCAGCGTGGGCCAGAGATGCCAAACGGATCGTCCCTTTTCCCGAGACAGGTCCCCTGAGATGCTGCCCAAGGGAGGCTGGGAACCCTCCCTGCGTGGTTTAAGAGAAAAGCAGGGCCCTGCACCGGGAGGCAGAGGGACAGGCCTGCCACGAGGAGGGGGGCAGATGTTTGGGGGCCCCCAGACATGAGGCAGACACAAGACCCACCTTCCTGAGGAGCTGGCAAGGGGGAGGGCTACCCAAGCGAGATATGCCAGGCAATGATGCATCCTCCTCTGCAGAAACTGAGAGGCCAAGGGAAGCCTCTGTGGGGATGCCTCCTTGTGGGGAGTTTGAGGACTCCCTCAGTCTCGAGCTCCCAGCCCACATCGGCATCTCAAGGACGCGGGTCTTTGGGTGAGAAACTCACCTCAGGTGGTCACGGGGAGGCCAAGGAAGGGGCTGCGGGTGGGGGACCATCCCAGGGCGAGACCAAGGCCCTAAGCTCACTTTTGGGCAAAACTTTAAAACCGGAAAGCGTCCCTTCTTTGGGGGGGTGGGGTGGAGGAGTGGGACTACAACTCCCATGCTTTCATGCTGGGACAGGTACTCCTGGCAGTTAACAGAAAAGGTTTTGCAAAAGGTCAGAAGGCCTGATCGAAGAGGGGAGGGTGCTGCTGTTTTGTTTTTGTTTTTTAAATCTGGTCCTGTCCTCCATCTTTCCAAGGCCTCCACCTCTTTCCACAAGGCACGTATCGGCACCACCACTACCCTGAAAAGCACTGGCGTGAAAACAATACAATGCAAAAGCATCAGCCCGACTGCAGAGGCATCGGTCACTCTAGCGCTATTGCAGTTGGCGAAAAGGGGGCAGGTGGGAATTAACAGCAGTAGCAGCTCAAGGCAAGGAATTTGAGGAGGGTGGGGATGTTTTCATATCCAGATCATTGCTTTTGGAGCCAGTACCTGCCCACAAGCTCTCCATCTGAACTCACGGAGGAGTGAGTCCGTCTCAGAAAGTAAAACCGCTTTTCTGATTTTACGGCACACGGCTAAAATATCCTGTGAAGCAGATTATTATTATTATTATTTAAGTTTCAAGGGCAGCCGTGTCCCATGTAGACGCAGGGCCAATCTGGTTCAAAGTAGTGGTCGCTTCCGCAATCCAAAAGGGAAGGAGGGACAAGGTTTCTTTAAACTGCAATTTTGTTTTTAATCGAGATTTTGATCCGTAACCAAAACAGTTTATAATTTTTGTGGGTTTTTTTATGTTTTGGGGAGGAGAACTCGCTTTAGCATCCGGGCCGACTGAAGGTCGTTCTGTATTTCAATCCAAGGCCCCGCCGGTCGCCTGATGCCACCTGCTTACTCAGGCTCCGAAACAGGACGGATTCCAACAGGAGGAACCACAGTTTAAGAGTTTCCCATCGGGCATTTGCAATGGGACGTTGGTTTGAAATTGAGAACGAACGGGGCTCCGCCTGGCCCTTCTACTCATGGGTTTGTGGCTGGACGGTCAAGCACGGCTGCTGTTAACTAAGGTGCGAGCCAGGAATAAATTCCTGCTTTAATTAAGCGTATCCCAAAGGGAAAAATTCAAGTGCAACAACAACAACAACAAAAATCACCCTACCTCGGAGTTTGGCCCAAGGGGGAAACTTTGCCCCCCCCCACAGAAACTCCAAAGGCAGCTTTTTTCTTTTACAAGCAGAAAGCCAGAAAACAGAGTCAGACACAGCTATCAAAAGCATTATTGAACCATAATGACATTCTCTTTTTTCCCCTATTTTTTTGTTGGTAATAACATCTTTGGCTTCGCTAATTTTTTTTAAAGTTTTCCTTGTTATAGAAAAAAAAAAGATTACTTTTTCTCCTTTTAAAAAAAACCCTGAAGCCTCTTTAGCATTTTATATATATATATATATATGTATATATATAATCAAGTATAAATTCCTGGTGTAGAAAATAAATTCTTTTTAAAAATCTTTTTTTCTCCGCCTTCCCCTTGTGTTCACGCTCTCTCCGTTTCTCCTGCGCAAGCCGCTTAAAGCCTCATCAGGAATTGAAATCATCGGGGGAAATTACATGATGCTGCAGTTCTGAGGACCCTGGAAAAGATAAAAACGAGAGGTGTTAAGTTTGTAACTACTGAAACTACTGCCGAGTTGGGGGATGGCTCCCCCCAAAATGCATTTTTTAAAAAAGGTTCCTCCCTAGTTAGACACTGATTGGCCGTAAATCCACACGCGTTGGGCCTCCAGATCTTCCCGGACTACGACTCCCATAACTCCTAGCCAACATGGCAGGTGGTGAGGGCTTCTGGGAGCTGTAGTCCAAGAACACCTTTTTTTTGGGGGGGGGACCTTTGATCGGCCCATCCACCCGGATCCAGCTGGCAGCTGATGCAACGCAGAAGTCATCGGCTGGAACTTTATCAATGCATCAATCATTTATTTATCTTAATGTCTGTCTGTCTGATGCCAATAAAAGGCTCTGATCGATTGACCCTAGTCCCAAGGTGACCCCGCTCGCCCACAAACCCGGGCGGGGGGGGGGAGAACCGACCTGCTGGCGGGGGTTGGAATTCCCCAGGATGTAGGTGCGGGGCAGGAGGCCCTCCCCGAGGCTGGTGCCCCCCGAGCGGTAGGTGCGCGTGATGGTGAGGCTGGAGGACGAGGAGCCGGAGGAGAGGGTGCCGCCCGCTGCGTTGGTGGAGGTGCTGCCGGCGGCTCCGGACTTCTCCGCCGGCTGGCCGCAGGCCCCGCACATCACGGTGCGGGAGCGCAGGTTGTACTCGCCGGGATCTCCGGATCCACTGCTGTGGCTCTAGAGGAGGAGGAGGAGGAGATGGAAAAGATCAAGGGCCAAAAATAAATTTAAAATGGAAAAAAAAAAGGCACGGAGGGTCGAGCCGGTCTTCGTTCTGGCTGAAACAGCCAGATTCAGCTCTCGGTCCACCATTCCTCTTGGCAGGGGATACATAAACAACACCCCCTGGATACCAAAAAACACGGATAAAGGGAACACTCTTATCTATATTGCTTGGTCCCTGGCTTCTTCTAGGGGCCTGTTCTAGAAATACATATTTATTTCCTTTACTTTTTTCAGCTAGTGAATAAGGGAATCCGTCGACACCTATCCTGCGGGTGGTGGGTTCCAACTGTGAATATTTTTTTCTCATTCTAACGCTACTACCCCCCTGTTTCTCATTCATCCATGGGGCCGACTGGGGTAATTAGAAGCTGATCTGCCTTGTTATATTTGGGGCATACCTCTGAACTGCCTCAGGTCTTTTGGCTGGGGAAAAGACACAAGTAGAAATAAAATAAAATCTTAAATGCTCCAGAATCCAAATCCCAGGCACAACATTTGCAGACAAGCCGTGACAACTGACCGGCAAGGGCTCCGCATTTGATGAACTCGTCAAAAAACAAACACAAATTGAAATCCCTGGGGGTCGGTCACAGAGGAAGGCGGCAGAGGGGGGGGGGTGAGTGATGGTTTTTTAATAACCTCTTTCCTCGCTGGCTCTGGACTTGGAAAATTAAAAGACGACCCCCGCCCCCACCCCCCCTTGGACCTGCAAGGAGCCCCTTGAGAGGAGATGCGCTGGTGACCACGTCCACTGCTAAGGCCAGCCTCTCCCTACGTGTCTGTGGTGGAGAAGACGGACCCCCTGCTGTTCAGATGGATTCAGGAAGGCTGTTTCGCAACCAAGTCCTGCCTGCGGGGAAGGAGGCTGAACTAGGAAGACCGGAGGTGGGGGGGGGTGGGTGTCCGGCCAGAAGGGGCCCAAAAGACGCTCAACCGGACGGCACCAGCCAGGAACGCCAACCTGTGCCCCCAAGAGGGGTGGGATCCAAGACCTCAGCCTTCCGCCGGTGCGTTTTATACGCTCCCCAACCTTCTGTGAGTTCCTTGGGGGAAGCAGGCGGTCACCCCGGAGAGAAGGACAACTGGATCGTGCCGGTCCTTCCTCCCTCACTGCCGTCCAAACGCTTCCCACCCCCCCACCCCCCACCCCCGGGAGGTTGCGGCTGATGCTTCCAGGCAACCAGAGGGTCCTGCAAGGGTCACAGCTCCGGTGGGATAGTTTTTGGGCGGGTGCTGATGGATATCCCTCCCCCAGATCCAAATGGGAGGTTGGGTGGGGCTGTTGGGTGTTTCCTTTTTTTTTTTAAAAAAAGAAACTTTTAAAGAAATGAAACAAAAAAGATTTGCAGACACGGCCAAGGTCTTTCCTTCGCAGAGGTTCATTTCTTGGCAGGGAAATCGCTCGGGTGGGGAGTTCAGTCTCTCTACTGTTCCAGTTCCCTTTGCAACTCCGGATGCAACACAAGGGACTTGGCGAAACCCAAGGAAAAAAGGCACCAAGAAGCAGGGCCAGCAGCCATGGTCTTGAGCGGTGCCAGGGCACAGATAGAACCACTTTGCGCAGACAGAAATGCCGACACGGAAGGAAGGCCCTTCGCTCCACAGATGATCCGCCGGTCTTGACTGCCGTTTTGTGGGTGGGAACCCAACTCCAGGTATGTGTGTCACCTCAAGTACCAACTAGCAATTCTTATCCATCCCACTATCTTGCTTTTATTAACTGTTTCCTATGTTGCTTTTTTAAAAAAGTTTAATTGCTGATACTGGTCTTATTTTATATTTTTAATATTGTTGTTCTGTTTATGTGATGATTATTTTCTGTGTTACTGTTGTTTTATCCTGTTGTGAGCCACCCAGCACGGCCTTAATGGCCCGATGGGTGGTATATAAATAAAATGAAGGAAGGAAGGAAGGAAGGAAGGAAGGAAGGAATGAAAATGAATGAATGAAAATTGGGCACCCCGAGCTGTCCCCCCTGAGGTTTTCACGTCTACCCACCCACCCGATCTGCCTCCTAGCTAATCAGAACTTGATGCTCCCCTTAAAAAAATATGCTCCAGAGGGCCCAGTATCTGCCAGAAATTTAGGGTGTATCTCATCCCCACCTCAGTTTCCCTTCTGTGAAAGGAAGCCATCAGCACCCCAGGCTTGGGGTGTACCCCAAAGGCTGGGGGGGTTCCTTTTCCATCCAAGGACCCCAAATTGACAGAAGGCTGTGAAAGAGGAGAACCAGTTCCCAGGGACACAGACACAGACACAGACACAGACACAGACACAGACACAGACGCACACACAGACACAGACACAGACACAGACGCACACACAGACACAGACACACACAAGATGTAAGCCAGACCTGAAAATAAGGTGGCCAGATTTTTACCTTGTAAGTAGCTCTCTCTGTGTGATTTTTTCCGAGATAGATTGTTAGGCATTACTGCTTCGACTGGGGTTTTTAGTACTACTTGTGTTACTCCATTTTTAGTTCTCCATCTCTCAGAGTGGCCATTTTGCCCCCCCTCCCGCCACCCCCTTCAATTTTTTGCTTATTGTTCCTTGCTTCGATGTTGCCTTTTAATGACATAGAGGTGCGTCTTCACACTCATTGTTCGTAGCTTTAAGTATCGTCTTCTAAAGACGGAAAACATCATTGTACCCCCCCTGTTCTCACCTTCGAAATGTTGACTTTTGCTGATGGGTGGGTGAAAAGTATTTTAAATAAAACTGATAGGTGGCAGCCCTGTCTGCCTCCAGTCAGGGCCTTTCCTCTCCGGCCATCATCCAACCATCACCTCCCTTCCTGTTTGTGGGCATTTTGTTGTTGGGAAATGACGGGGCTGCAAACGGTCGGCCCCAGTCCTCCTGTTGCACCACTTGCACTGCCATACATTCCCCACGGCAAAAACCAGGGTGGCAAGCGGCCTGTAGTTAGGGCCACCCAGGTATTCGAGCAGGGCAATCGACGATCACATCAACCCCTTGCATAAGTAACCCACAGGAGACTGGCCACACATTAGATGAAGGAACTCTGTGGAAATTTATAGCCACCAACTCCCCAGATTCTTCCTCCCTCCCTCCCTTAGTTCCTCCCTTCTTTTCTATCCATCCATCCATCCATCCATCCATCCATCCATCCTTCCTTCCTTCCTTCCTTTCTTCTATCCATCATCAGCTCCTTCCTTCCTTCTATCTATTCATCATCACTCCTTCCTTCTTTTCTATCCATCATCAGCTCCATCCATCCATCTATCCATCCATCCATCCTTCTTTCCTTCTATCCATCATCAGCTCCTTCCTTCCTTCTTTCTATCTATCATCAGTTCCTTCCTTCCTCCCTTCCTTCTATCTATTCATCATCAGCTCCTTCCTTCTTTTCTATCCATCATCAGCTCCATCCATCCATCCATCCATCCATCCTTCCTTCCTTCCTTCCTTCCTTCCATCTTTCCTTCTATCCATCATCAGATCCTTCCTTCCTTCCTTCCTTCCTTCCTTCCTTCCTTCCTTCTATCCATCATCAGATCCTTCCTTCCTTCCTTCCCTTCCATTTGGCCCACAATATTCGTGTTCACAGCTTTTAGTGCTTCCCACGAAACCGGCCTTGAGTAAAACATCATCATTTCGGGGTTTGTCTCTCTCTTTATTTTTTTACCATCCAATTGTCGAGACAACACAGGGAAGATACAAGGTTTTGACCGCAGGCGGGGGGGGGGGCAATCTTGCGGCCCCGGCCTTTCGCCTCCCCCTTTTGGCCCTTAACGAGGGTGCCCACGGCCACCGGGATGGCACCCGTTTCCCTGGGCCCGGGCTGGCTGGACGGAGGGGGAGTGGGGGGGTTCAGGATCCGTCCCTTTTCCTCAGTCGCGCTTACGGGTTGCCTCGGAGGAGGCGAGAGGCCGGGGCAGCTGGTGTCCTGGAGGCGCAAGACGAGAACCTCACGGAACTCACGTGGTGGTGGTGGCGGCGGTGAAGTCCATCTTCCTCATCCTCATCCTCATCCTCGTTGTTGATGACGACGGTACGGACCAGCTTCCTCATGGCCACCTCCTGGAATCATAGAATCATAGAGTAGGTAGAGACCTCAAGAGCCACCTAGTCCCCAGTCACTGCCTAAACCCCCCCCCCCAAAGAAGGAGACTCCACCACCCTCCTTTGGGGCAGCATCTTCCACTGGCAAACAGCTCTAACCATCACGAAGTTCTGCCTGCTTAATGTTCAAATGGACTCTCTTTCCCTGTCGTTTGAGACCATTGCCCCGAGTCCTAGTCTCTGAAGCCATGGAAAACAAACCTGCTCCCTCTTCAATATGACATCCTTTCAAATATTTAAACATAGCTATCATATCCCCCCTCAGCCTTCTTTTTGAAAGGCTAAACATGCAAGGCGTCAGTGAAACACACACACACACACACGTGCGGGGGGGGGGAGACCCAGGAGCTTGGGAGAGACTCCGAGCCCCAGCCTTGCTCCCGAGGAGACCTTCCCACAGCAGAAGCATCGGCAAGAAAGTGCCTGAGGAAGGAAGGGGCGAGGGATATTTTGGTTTCCGGCTCCTCTTCCGTCTTCTGCTCCGGAGAAGCCGCTCTCCCTGGCTGGGGGGGGGGTATGAGGACCGGGTGGTCCACGCGCATCTGCCCACCCTCCCGCTGCCCCCACCTACGTGGCCCCCCAAGCCTCACCTCTCCAGTGGAAGTCAGGAGGGCAGTGCGCAAGCTGTCGCCACACCCCCAGGAGGCCTGGTTCTTCCACACCATGTCCGAAGGCGGGTTGTGGGCCATGCCAGCGCCAGAGGCCCAGATCTGCAGGAGGGAAGGGGACACCCCGTCAATTTTCAGGGTCTTGCACCCAATCAGGGGCTCTCGCTGCCCGGGACTCTGAACGATCTGCCTCGCGCTCTCTCCCCCTCCCTCCCCCGGTGTAAGAGTTGTCCAGACTCACCGTCACCACCTGGCCAGCTTTCAGGGTGAACTTGGGGGGGAACCTGTAGGTGATGGCGGGGTCGTCTCCGTTCTGGCGCTTGATTTGCCAGTTCCCCAGTGACTGGTCCTGGAAAAAAAGCACACACACACAGAGAAGATCACCCAAGTCAGAAGAGGCTTGCACCAATCTCAAACAGAAGCACGTCAAATGTAAGATACAGGGGTGGCAGGGGTTACACGGTGCAAGGCAAAGACCAGACCATGGATTCTTGCTGGTGGTGAAAATATTGCATGGTCTCTGGCTCCCCTTAGTGGCCAGTTCTGGTAATACATGTTGAAAATATGAATTTCTAGATTGCTGGTGGGTTTTATTTTTTAAACCACGCCAAATCTAAAATTTTCTGTTATATGCTGTTTCCAGAACCGCTCCCCCTGCAGAGACAAGGGACCAGCAGCATTCCCGAGTCTTCCCAAGAAGGACTGTGCTTTCCCCGCCTCGGGAGACCCACCTCGCTTGACTTGTTCCTGAGTCGGACAAACTTCCCTTCCAGGTCCACTTCCTCCACGGCCACGCGCCCGCTGGTCCGGGCGTGGTGAGAGAAGTTGGTGTGGCTCTCCCCGTCACCCAGCTTCCTCTTCTTGGCTGAGCTCTGCATGGAGGAGTGAGAGAGGCGGGTGCGAGAGCCGCTCTTCTGGGAGGAGGGGCTGGGGGAGAGGCGGAGCCTGCAGGAGAAAAGGGGAGACCGGAAAAGGTGGGAGGTTGAGGGGGGATCCCTGGACTTCCCCTCAGCAGAGCCTGGCGGCGGCGATGGTGGCATGGGATCCGTTCTGGGAATGTGTCCGAACCATCCAAATAGATTTTTTTTTTCAGGGACAATTCCTATGAAACCAAAGCACCCATCCACAAGACCAGCACTACCGCCCTATGTATGGCTTTAAAGCTAAGCATAGCTCTTGGAACCCTTCCTTCAGAAAGAGAGGAAGGAAGGAAAGAAAGAACCTGATAGATAGATAGATAGATAGATAGATAGATAGATAGATAGATAGATAGATAGATAGATAGATAGATAGATAGATAGATACTAAGGAATACAGAAAGATGGAAAGAAAGAAGGTAATAGTGGACACAAGAAAGAAAGAGAGACAGAAAGAAAGAAAGGAAGGAAGGAAGGAAGGAGGAAAGGAGGAAGGAAGAAAGGAATTCATTCCATGTACACCAAATTTCCACAGAAAGGGCTTCTGCCCGCTGACCGCTCTGAGTTTGGGGCCAAAGGTGTTCTGGCGGCCGCCTTTCCCCCTTGCTCCCCCCCCCAGCGACCCACCTCTCCTCCTCTCCTTCCAGGAGCTTGCGGTAGGCGTGGATCTCCATGTCGAGGGCCAGCTTGATGTCCAGCAGCTCTTGGTACTCGTCCAGCTGCTGCTGCATGCGGGCCCGCATGTCGGCCATCTCCCGCTCCTTGTCCGAGAGGATGCGGCGGCTGGTCTCGCGCTCCCGGGCCAGCGCGTCCTCCAGGTCGTTGAGTTTGGCCTCCTTGGCCGCCAGCTGGGCACCAGGGGAGAAGAGCAAGAGAAAGCGATTGGAACCCCCCCGGGGGGGTGAAGCCGGTTCCCACCAGGAATGGCGGGGGGGGGCAAATGCATGGTTTGGGGGTTACTTGGGCCGCCCTGCAGTGCCTCGAAGGGCCTCCCAGGCAGGGAAACGTTCCATTTGCAAGGGAATATTGGGGCATTTTCCTGATGCTCACTGGCTGGAAAAGGTGCCGGGACCCGGTTCTCCCCCTCCCAACCCCCTGGCTTCGAGGACTCCCCCCTACTCACACACGCACCTGCTTCTGCAGCTGGCTCAGTTGGGCAGACAGGCTGTCGATGCGGATGCGGGTCTGCTGCAGCTCCTCGTGGGCAGCCCCGGCCATGCTGCTGTTCCTCTCGGCCGACTGCTTGGCGTTCTCCAGCTGGAGAGGGAGGGTGGGCAGGCAGGAAAGGGGCGGACGGCGTTAACGCAGGACCCTCGGAGGCGGCGGGGGGGAAAGGTCCCGGAGACCAGCAAGCAGGGCACCAGAGGAGACCTCTTTCCCCCATTAAACCACCGAAAGGTCAAGGAGGTTTTAGCAACTGGTTTGTTTTATTCTGCTGCTGCACTCCTGCTTTTAATATCGCTGTCATTTGTGAACCTCACCGCGGCACCCCTTTCGTAGTTAATCCCGTGGCAAGTTCTCATCTAGCGGTAAACCGCCCCAAAGATGTTTGCAGTATATAAATCAAATCAAATCAAATCAATCAATAAACGTTGTTTCCCTTAATAATGCAAGCTGCCTTGGATACTTGAGGACAGAGGCAGCATATCAGTGAATAATTAAATCAATATAATTTGTAATAATTTAGAAAATTATGGTTTTTTTGAATAAGCAAATTACAAATAATATTGACAGTATCTATGGATTGACCAACCACCTATCTAACCAGAGACCACAATAAGCGGTGCACAACATAAACAATAAACAGTGAACAAAGCTACACAACGAACCCACCATCAGGACTGATATTTAAAAACAAACACACCAAATCCTTGAATATAGGTATTTGGAGAGGATGGGAGATGTAGTTGACTCCATGCTGGACAAAGAAACCCAGCATCCCCAGAGGGAGCCAGCCAAGAACAGGAAGGGGAAAGTGGCGGGCGAAAGTGTTTCAGAGGCATAGGAGGGAGGGAGGGGGGAGGGGTGGGTGGTCGTTTCCGGGTAGTGGGTGGGTGCTCACCTTGGCGCAGTAGGTCTTCTCGAGATCCTCCTTGTAGTGCCGGATCTGGGCCTCGTGCTGGGCCCGGAGGTCCTGCAGGGCGTCTGCCAGCTTGTTCTCAAACTCCTGCTGGCGCCCGCTGTCAATCTCCACCAGGCGGGTCTCGTGGCGCCGCTTGGTCTCACGCAGCTCCTGGTGGGTGTGCGTGGGAGGAGGGCAATTAGGGTTGTGAAGACACGCACACACACACAGAGACAGACAGACACATATCAGAGAGGTCGAGGCCTCTGGGGTGGGCCAGAAACCAGGAAACACAGCGCTTGCGGGGTATCTGGAAGCGTGAATCCCATTCTTCTACCCTTGGGAAGCCCCCCCCCCCCACACACACACACAGCTGGGATTGCAACCTCCACCTCTCTCCCACCTTTTCTTGCAAAAACCTGCTTTTTTTAAACTGGAAAAGCCCTCTTGCGCCCTCTAGGGGCTGGAAATTAATTAATGTAAACAAAATTAGGGCTGCACAGGGAGCCCCAGAGATGCTGGACAGCTCTGAAAGCACGGCTGCATTTCTGCCCCCCCCCCCCCAAATCTAACACTACCCCCCCCCCAGAGAGCAGCAGGAAGTGTTTACCTGTCTTCTGACTTCCCCAAGCCACATGCCTCTGGGCATGGGCAGAGTGCCATGCTTTATACAGAATATGGCTGCCTGCTCCAGATGTTTCGGACCACAACTCCCACAGTCCTTTGCCATTGGCCATCTGGGCTTGGAATTCTGGGAGCTGTGGTCCAAAACATCAGGAGGGCCGAAGTTTGGACAGGATGGGACAGGAGGACGCTCAGGCCGTGGGAAAGGCTCAGGATGGCTTCTAGTGGTGGGCGGCTAGCTGGTGTCGGTGCTCCCCCTCCCCCGGGACACCCCTTTTGAAAGGCGACCAGCGGGCAGCCTCCCTGCTGCTGCCGTGCTCACCTCGCTGTAGATGTTCTTTTGGAACTCCAGTTCTTCCTTCAGCGTCTGGAGACGGTTCTCGGCATCCACCCGGCGCAGCATCTCGTCCTGGAGCTGCTTCTTGTTTTCGGACAGGGCCATCTCCAGCTACGGGGAAGGGGTGGGGGGAGGGGGAGAGAAAAAAGAGGAAGGGTGTCACACGGGTGGAAGGAAGGAAGGAAGAGCCACCCTGGAAATGCAAGGGGGCACAGCCCCCAACTGGGCCAGATCCTGCCCCTGGGCCAGGGAAGAGGCCTCGGGATGCCTGGGGTGACGTCAACAGCCAAGGCCGCCTTCTCCCTCAACGTCAGTGGTTGGACTCCTGTTCTCAGACCCGCCATCGTCCCCAAACACGACTCTTGTCCTTTCCGGCATGCAGGAAACCCAGACGAGCCGGAGGCCACCTGCCACTTATTTATGCCCTTCAAGGAGCCTCGGGGTGCACGGGTCCAACTGCAGTACTGCAGCTGAGACTCTGCTCACACCCTGCATTCAATCGCAGGGAGGAGACTCGAGGTTCACTCAGCCACCCATCCTCCCGAAGTTGCTAAAATGAGTAGCCAGCTGGGCGTGGGTGGGTGTGCAATGTGTAGCCTGCGTAGTTACTTGTGAACTCCCCAGGGAGTGCTTTAAACACCAGGGGGTGGCATATACACAGCATCCTTTCCTTTCCCCCCTTTTTTAATGTATTTCACCTGATTGCTGCCACGCAAAGGCTAATGATTAAGGCAGCGGTTTAATGTTAAACAATTAAAATTCAACAGTTAGGCTCCCTCTAATTGCCTAGGCTATTTCCCTCCCTAAAATCACAGAATTATTTTATGTAATTTTATTTATAGACCGTCTTTTCCCCAATAATGGGACTCAAGGCAGATCACAGTATTAAAAGGAACCGAATTAAAAACACGGCGAATTTGACATTAAACAAACAAACTATGAAATGGATTACATGTCAGGAATCTAAAAAGAGGGAAAACATTAAAAACTGTTTTAAACAAAAACCAGCATTTAACAACTTAGTCGTGAGAGCAAATGGCTGTCTGAAATCATGAGATCCATGCTTAAATTTAAAAGTGTGTGTGTGTGTGTGTGTGTGTGTGTGTGTGTGTGTGTGTGTGTGTGTGT
>JAHTLZ010000014.1:89600-101805 GCA_023846285.1 Phrynocephalus versicolor
TTATTTATTTATTTATTTATTTATTTATTTATTTATTTATTTATTTATATCCTGCCGGATTTTCCTAAAAGGAAAATAATTCATTCAGATTTGCCAAGCCCAATGCCAGAAATGAAATTAAATGCATTTATTTATTTGTTTATTGCCTTGATCACCCATCTGGCCAAGCAAACCAGATTTCAAATAAATGTCCTTTGGTGTAATTTTAGAAGAATGTCCGCACCCGATCCTACCTACAAACTGGAGTCCATGCCTTCCTGCACTGCATTAGCTTGGCTTTCCATGCAACCCGGAATCCACAACAGAGACCCTTTAATGGGTGGCTGCCTCTAATTGAGGAATCCCTGTCCAGATTCTGGATTGCACCCAATAAGGAAACGCAACGGGAATTCAGAATTAGCAACCGTCTGCCACAGCAAACCGCATCAATCGGCCAACATCAGCAATGTGGGAAGATTTTAGCTCCTCTTGTAAAACAAGGATTTTAATAATCATCATCATCAAATTTCAGCTTTCCTAAAGTAAAGATTCCCATATAATATGTTCAAGTTGATACATGATTTGAATAATGCTGGTTTACAGAACAAGCCCTTGGCTCACCCACCTGAAAACGATGAAAGCTAGCTGTTTGTTGTTGATCTTATTTATTTATTTTAGCGGTCTCAGAAAAATGGCACACGCTACTGCATTGGATATTTTAATTCCTTTAGGCTTTACTCACAGTTGAGTCAGTGGGACACCATTTTATTTCCCGACTGTCTTTGCTCGGCAGCCTTTCACTAGGAAGGTCTCTCAGCTGCCTCTCAGAAGGCAGAAATAAATAGCCGTTGACCAGCGTTTCCATAAATAAAATAAAATATAGATAGATAGATAACTCATCTACCTCCCCCTCCAGCGTCTGACAAGACCAGTGTCTCAATAAGTAAAACTATTTTAAAAAACTAATTTACAGAGAACTCCACTCTGGCTTTCCCCCCAAAAAAATTTCCAGGAAAGCACAGCCTCGAGAAAGTATTTTTAGTCCGGTTTTCGGTTGAGGAGGGAGAGGCGGAGGAAGAACCACGAGCAAAATCCAGACGGTTTATTGTTATGTGACTGGATCCAAGTTTCCATGACTTGGTTGCATTCCTTGGCGCTCGCTCGCTTCCCCCCCCCCCGCTCGCTTCCCCTCCTCCTCCTCCTCCTCCAGACTTTTGTGCAGAGACAGATGCAGCCACAGCCGCTGCCGGGAAGCAAAAAGGCAGCTGCCAGACCGAATGGGAGAAAAGGGGGGGGGGGTGGAGGGGAAAGGGCCAAAGCGCCAACCCCTCCGCACAGATGACGCTGGAGGCAACTGTTGGCAGGAGGAGAGAGGACAGGGCTTGCTTGTGCCGCTGGAATGGTGCAAACAAGAGAGCCGCTCACAACACACACACACACACACACACACACACACACACACACAGAAGCCAGGGCGGGGCGGTTTCACATTGCACAAACGCTTTGGAAGGTGTTGCGGGGGGGGGGGGCTGGGCCACCGCCGGCCAAGGAGGTTCTCCACCCGGGCCAGAACTTTGTTGATGGACTCGGGGCGGGCCACATGCCGTGGCCGTCCCAGGCACAGAAGGCAACCAATTTCTCCACCTCTGTGGTCCCCCCACCTAGGGGTGTGGTGGCTCAGTGGACTAAGGCTCCGATATCTGTCGCCTGCAAAGTCGCCAGCTCGGTGGTTCGAATCCCGGGTGGCATGCAGTGTGGAGTGAGCTCCCACTGTTCACCCCAGCTCCGGCCAACCTAGCAGTTCGAAAGCATGTAAAATGCAAGTAGATACATATGTACCACCGTAAAAAGTGGGAAGGTAAAACAGTGTCTCCTTGCAGCCCTGCCCACCACGTGGCCATGGACTTGCACAGCACTGGCTCGTTCGGCTTGAATCAGAGATGAGCACCACCCCTAGAGTCGGACATGAGTAGCACGCATGTGCAGGGTGAGAACCTTTACCTTTACCTTATGGTCCCCCCAAGCTGCAGCGTCCCACCAGCTTCAGGATTCCCCCCTGGGCCCACCAAAAGGGGGGAAAGGGCACCTCCCCGGTGAGGGCCACCACCGCAGACGGCAATCGGTCATGTCCTCATCGTGAGTCTCCTCGTAAAGCGGAAACCAGTGGTTTCTATTCTGGGTCTGGGAGAACTTTTTGTAATATATATATAATCTCTTCCTTCTTTGGGTTTGTTAAGAACAGGCTCAAGACATGAGTGGCAGTCAATTTACACCCGTCTCTCTCACCACAAAGAGGAAGGCTGCAGGAGCAGGACCCCCTCCAGGGAGGGCCACCTGAGTCCCCACATGGCCCCCTCAATTGGGACCTTTTGGGAGGGGGACTCCTGCCCAGGGGTGTAGCCGTTTGCCCCACAGGTGGACTGATCTGTTTCTGAGAACGGAGAGGCAGGTCTTTTGTATACTCAACGGCTCTTGACTGCCCGCCCAAGACCGAGCTGCCCTCAAATATTCTGCACCTCTTGCAACCACACAATGTTTCTGAGAAAACCCAAGGCCTGCTCAGTGAGGCTGGGGAACGCAGCTACGTTCGGGAGAAACGGGGTTGAGCGATGGGCGCCAGAGAGTGGTGCCTCCCCAAGTTCAAGGGGCTCCACCAGCCCTTGCTCCGTTATGCCCCAGTCTGCAGTACAGAGGAAATCATGGTGTTATAGACCCCAAGGGCATCGCAAGGGTCATAGGCCAGCCCTTTGGCAGTGCAGGATTCGCTCCTGAGAAAAACGGCACGTTTTCCTTCTGGAAACGCCCTTCCTTCAAAGCTGCTGTTCGAAAGCCATCCGATTTGCCAATGCAATCCCTCTTTCTCTCAAAACAAGGACAATCCACTTTGCCACACAGCAGAGGCCAGAGAAAGGCTTGGGGTAGAAGAAGAGTAAAATCCTCCCTCTCAAGGCGGTTTTACTCCTGAAAGACATGCAAACGGTATTGTCTCGTTGGGCCTCCGCTGGTCACGTGGCAGCTGCAGTTATCAGCCTAAGGCTGCCTTCCAGGGCAAACATGCCCGAATCCTCACTTCCCACCTCGATATTCCTCCGGCTCTGTGCCCGCCAGAGAACGTGGCCCCAAAACCAGACGCTGCAGCAGGGCAGGGGGACGAGGAAAAGCCATTGGAAATCCTCAGCCCAGGAGGGGGGAAATAAAATAAAATAAATCATAAAGGGGCCATAAGAAAGCCTGGCACCAATGCCAGCTGGCTTCCGACCAAGTCGGGCGAGACCAGTTGGCACCGGGAAAGCAGTTTTGAACCGCCTGGGGTGGAATGCAGCCAAGCGTTTTGTTTTTTAATCGGAAAAGCTGCAGAAAAATTACGGGGAAGGAACAGGGCCTCGTATGTACACACACACACACACATGCACACACACACACGCCTCTGACTCATCCATTCTTCCTCGCATGATGGACGTCAGCGCAAAAACCACTAGGGATGTGCTGTTTGGAGGGAGGCGGGCACGGTGCCACCCAAGTCCAGATGGACAGGTTTTGATGTTCAAGGACATGAAGAGGTGGTGGTGGCGGCGGGCGGGGGGGGGAAATAAAGCCAACAGCGTTGCAAGGCGGGCCGCACCCCAAACACGTCAATAGCCGACACAGCCAACAAAGGCTTCGCTCAACCACACCTGCCCCGGCCTCTCCCGGGCCTGAAAGGGCCCATCCCCATTTCAAAGGGGGTGAAGAAGTTCTTTGTTTGGACTACAAACCCCAGCATCCCCCAGCAAAGCTGCTGGGACCCCAGGACAACATCTTTTGTCTTATTTGGAAAACACAAGAAAAACATCTCAGGGTGTCCAGATGTTAGAGCACAAAAAGGATTCCTGAATCAAGCTGGTTTCTCTGAGACCAAGAGTGCAGTCTTTAGAGGCTACACAGGTCTCCTCGTTCAACAATCCGGCTCCTCCCGCTGTGTTGCCACAGAACACCTTCTGAGCCTGAGGGGCTTTTAAGTTTTGCTCTCAAAGAGAAAGGTCGGCAGATTCTTACATCCTCAATTGTGCCGGAGGAGACTGTAGTTTGGTGCGTGCCTCCATCCAATCGCTCTGTGGATGCTGCTGGCCTGCAACCCACATGACGTGCAGGGAATTCAGTGTTTTAATAGTAATGGGGAACCATGTTTTTTTTCTGCAGTGTGTGCTGCCTCCCCCCGCCCCCGTCTTCAAAAAATCTTCCCTACTGCATTTGCACACAAAAAAATCCTCTTGGTGGTTTGAGGACTAGCAACTTTACTTAATTAAAATAAATAACATACACTCTGTACCAAAAAAAATGCAGAAACACACACTCACGAATATTCCCTCCATATTCTAGGTGGAATCCTGTGAGTTGCCCTGAATCTATTTGCATCTACAGCTTCAGGGCATGGGGACAAAAGAACTCCGACATAATTTCAAACTTCTGACTCAGTTTTCTTGCTGGTTTAATTTCTTGCAACCATGCTGGCCGCTCCTGTTGCTGAGGTTTGCAAGCGGCCTCGCTTGCACGCCGATGACGTGTCCAGATTTAAAACCAAACCAGCCCACGGGAAAACGGCTGCATTTTTTTCCAGGCAAGGGTGGAGCTCCCGATGAGAAATGGAAAACGTACATAGCCGTACTCCGAGGCTGGCACCACGTGGAGGTAAATCCACCGGGCATCATCCTCATCGTCCTATTGTCCCCAGCTGTTTATCTTGGGGGTGTAATCGGGTGCAGCAGGAAACTGTATCGCTAACAATCAAAAGGAGGAAAACAAGATAGTTCAAGGTTGCCTCCGAGAGGAGGAAGAGAAAACCGAGATGCCAGAAAAACTCTTTAGGGCTGGGATGACGGGGCCCAGGCCTTCTCCGACATTCCCAAGCGGGACGGCTGAGTCACGCCTGCCACGAGAGAGTCCCAAAATGGAAACCTGGCACCCTCGGCCCTCTTAGGCCCAACAGAGAGGCGCAGCGAGGGCCCCCCGAGGCGGTGGAGGGGGCCCGGAGGGGGGAAAGAGAGAATGAGAGGGAAATGGGGGTTGGATTCGGGTACTTCTAGCCCTCAATTCCATGACGCTTTCAGGAAGAAATGAGCCAAAACAAGATGGTTTTTTTAAAAAAAAAACACCCTTGCCACTTGGGGAGAGAGAGAGAGAGAAAGAGAAAGAGAGAGAAGGAGGGGTAAAGAAGGAAAACAAATGTCCAGGCATGACAGTGGGAGGGTTTGGGTTTTTTAATAATTCCCACAAAGGGGTTGTTTTCACAGAGGAAACCCCCCAAATATGAGCCTGAGAGAAAGAACTATGGGGGCGGAGCACTTGCACAGCTCCGTCCCACTGGAAAAGTAAGGACACACACACACACACACACACACACACACACACACACACACACACACACACACACACACACAGCAGAGTGTGCAACAACCACAGAGTTTTTGAAGATTAGCAGTCATCCGGGTGAGCTTATCTGAGACGTGAGTCATGAAACGTTTTGTATCTCTCAAGAAAAAGAAGTCCAGTTGCCATGACCAAACTCCCAGAACAACCACCGAGAGACGGGGGTGATGGTGGTAGATTCCTTTCGGCTGAGGCCACCGGCCTCTGGCAGACACGCCCAGCCTCGGCTCTGGCGGGCCAACCCAGCCGCTCATCCAAGAGGCAACCCCGCAGGCCGGGTGGCCACCCCCCCCCCGCCATCCCGACAGTGGGAGGGTGCTGGGTCCGGCCGGGTCGGAAGCCTCCGTCAAACCACAGCCGGCTGGGACAGGAAGTGGTGAGCCACCACAACCAGGTGGAAGGAAACAATACAATTTTTTAAAAAAAATTAAAAAGCCATACATTAGCTGAGCTTAAGTGCTTCAAGTGTTAGATCTCCATCCGGGGTGCTGGAGCCCCATCTTTGGCTCCATGTGCACAAGGAGGGGATGCCACCACATCTCTCTCTCTCTCTCATGTGCATGCACACACACCCTGGAGTGTCCCCCACCCACCCACACCCATGCACCCTCCACCAGGACCGTTGCCTCTGAAGCAAACGGCAAGCGCAACCCTCCTCGTCGCTCGGGGCCATTTATTTTGTTTGTTTGTTTGTTTGTTTGTTTGTTTAGATACTGCTCCATTTCCCAAAGGGAACTCTGGGCGGTTCACATAAAAGGTTAAAAACAAACATCAAAGAACAATATAAAAAGGTACTAGGCAAGAGGCATATAACTTGATGGAAAAAACCAAAAACAAACAAAAAACAACAAAACAAAACAAAACAAAACAACAACAACAACTAGGTACCACCATAGCCGTTGCCAAAGGCATCCCTCAACAGCCAGGTTTTAATAGCTTTCCTGCCTAAAGCAGTGGATGGGGTGCATGTGTGCTTAAAAGCCATCACTCCCTCCTCGGGCAGGCGGGCGGCCTCGCTTTGTAAAGAGAACGGAGGCCAAACAGGGGCGGGAGCTCAAATCTCTCACTGAAACAAAGGCTCTACGTGGTTTCATCAAGAAAGAGTAATTTTTTTTGGGGGGGGGAATCTCTCCTCATCTCAGCCCCTGCGAGAGAAGAAGGAAGGAAGTGGGTGGGGGGGGGGGGGGGCTTCAGGGAAGCAACCGTGGCTGGCCAAGGGCCACGCTCCAAAGCTCCAGATCTGATCCGGAAGACTCAGGCGAAGGCATCTGTGCCAGCTTCCAAACTTGGGGGCTCTCCTATCGGGCACCGTGATCTCACCCATCTTCAAACTATGGAAAGGTGGTCTTGGTTGCATCCCTGAACCATCAAGAGAGGCCATGGGGTTTAATGGTGAGAGCTCCGGACTAAGACTGGGCAAAACGCACGGCTTGGAGGAGGATCTGAGGTCGGAGGGGAATGTTTTAGGCTTACCTGGAGCCCCAACCAAGTCCCTTCCCCCCCCCCTGTTTTGGAACTGGGTTTCAAAAACTAGCCTCTCTCATCCTCAGCTCACCCTACCTTGTGGGGTGGCTGTGAGGAGGAGATGTTGAAAGGCCACACTGAATAAAACATAAGAAGCATTTCATGACAGACGGCACGGTTGAAAAAGAGGCAGCCGGCTGAATACGTCAGACCACAATGGGGTCCAGGAGGAGTTTACAGGGCAACCAGAAAAAAGGAACTTTTCCAAGCCCTCTCCTGGCCCTACATCCATCCAGAAGGAGGAGAAGGCAGCTCCAGAGAGACCTAACCGGGATATGTGCTTGCACATTTCCAAGCTGGCATCCAGTGGGGCTTTTGTTTATTTCAGGGGCACAGGGTAGGTTTCTTCTGGGAACGTGCAGAGGGCACCACGGGGGTCCCCTTTTGTTCCCAAACCAAGGTGGGTCGGAGGCCTTCCCGGGACACCCTCCCATCAGCCCCACCCTGCCAGAGGGGGAGCCACACAGCCGGGTCCCCCTGCCAACCCGTCCCCTGCAATGAAGAGCCCTGCCTGTCCTTGGCAGAGCAGAGATCAGCAGATCTGATCATGTGCAAGTCGGGTGGGGTGGATTCCGGAATCTGGGCCCCTGTGCATGCACGCACGCACACCCTCCTCCAAGCAAAGGGGCCGCCCATCAGAAGCCTACACACCCTTGCTGGAAAGGATCACCGCAAGCCGCCGATTCACACAACCACCGGCCAGAGGACACACCGGTTTCCGGACCCTGGATCCTCTCTGTGTTTCAGCCTGCACGGGGCAGCTCCCTGGAAATACCCCCCCCCCACACACACACACACACACGTGCACAGCCAGGATGGGATCTAGCATTTCTGGCAAGGGATTTCCTCCCTGGCAGGCCTGGGCGGCAACTGGCAGCCTTCTTGCCAAAACAGACCCGGGCGCAAACGGCCGCCTCGGAGGGGAGGGAATTGACAGGAACAAGGCAGAGTTCCACGACTGAAGACTCTGAGATCAGGACATTAGCACTGGGGAAACTGGAGGGGTTAGGAATCGCAGCCAGGCCCTCTGAAGCCGTAAGCAACCCCGGTGGGGCAAAACATTGCATCTGCCTTTGAAACGGACGATTTTTGTACTGGCGAGACAGTGCAGTTAGTGGTCGGAGCGCTGAGCTGGGTTCAAGGCGCCAAGAATCTCCCTGACTGGCCGTAGGTGGTCTGTTTCTCTCTTTTTTGGTCCACCAGCCCCACCTCGCAGGGGTGTTAAGAGGATAACCAAGGGAAGGGGACAGTCAGCCACCCACTATTTCATTTTATCCCAGGTTATACCTCTGCTTCTCTGTCTAGATAATGTCAGGCCACAATCCAGAGCAGCCCTGACCCTTTACTGCTTACCAATCACCCTGTAAGGTAGGCCAGTCAGGGAAGGGATAAAAGAGAGAGAGGTCACCAGATGAGTTGGGTGCCTACAGGTGGATATGAACCCAGGTGTCCCCTCCCCTGAGCCCACAGCCATCTAACCATTGCACTGCACTGCCTCTCAAACTCACTAGCTTGAGGCATGAAAATAGGCCATAAATGCACCTAAAACTTAAACCACGGCACCCCAAACAGAGAAACCTGGTGCCTTTCGCAGAATCCTGCATGTTGCAAAACTCTCCTCCCCCTGCTCTAATCTTGCATCATTTTCTCTAGTGATGTTTGCTGGCTATGTGTGTCTGTTTCCTGAACTGGAGGGAGGGGGTTGGTCTAAATAACCTCTGGGTCCCCCCGCCTCCAGCTCTATGATCTGTCCTGACATGTGACACATCAGGCAGCCAGATGAGGCCCATCCAGACGGGAAGAAAGGTGCATTTACCACCCAGTGCAACTTCTGAGATGCCATTTTGTGGCACCTTTGTTGAGTAACAGGTTGCGGGCAACAAGGTATCTTGCTAGGCATATTGTGTTACAGGGAATTTATCAGGTTACTTATTTTGGAAACATCTTCCCCGCCTGCCTCTCTATTCTTTGCATCAATATTTAAAAACCGGAAGTAGGCAAGCACCGAAAGAGAATCAAAGGAATACTTTAAAAGGTAAATGAAACAGCATCAAAAGCACATCTAAAGCAACAAAGTATAATAATCCATTTTTTAGCAAAGCACAACCCAGCCTGGGAAAGTCTGCCTGCAGAGAAAGCCTTCTGGTGGAAGGACAGCAAAGGGGGAGGGGGAGGGTAGCCTGGCCTCCAGTGGCAGGGAGTTCCAGAGTTTTGGACCCGCTGGGATTTAAGTTGTACCCAACCTGTGACACGTCCCTCCCCACTTGGGGGGCCACTGGCCAGGCCTTTGCAACAGAAGCTGCCTGGACACCCTGCACGCCCGCCGAGGGACAATTTTCTCTGGATCCTCACCCCTGCTGGGCAGCTGGGTCGACTTCGCTCCAGCCTCAACATTGGGGGGGGGGGGCAGACAGTCAAGGCCGGCCCTTGTCTGCCCAGGTTAGAGGCAAACCCAGCTGAGTGCACAAGAAGGCCGGCATTGTTTTGGCTAAGGGCGTTTGAAAGACCCAAACAAAGCACCCAATCGTTGCAAGGTCAGGAAAAGCAGAGCTGTTTTGCCAGCAGAGGAAACAAAAAAAAAGTGGGCCCAGTGGAGGCCACGCTGAGCGGCCACCTTGCCAAGGAGGGAATGAGTCACCTGCCTTTCCCAGGGAGCGCCTGGCAGCAGCAGCAGCCGTGGGAGCGATCAACGTGGCACCCAGTGAGAGAAGAGAGGGAGGCAGCCCTAAAAGCAACCCACCAGGCCGGAAGTGGGAATCCCAGGCCTTTCTTCCCAGCCGTTGGGCAAAGCGGGGGAGGGTTGGGCGGCTGTTTTGGAGACGGGCACAACGGCCCAGTCCAGCCTCCACGTTCAGCTGCAGCCTACCCCAAAACTCCAGGCACAAAGGGAGGAGGAGTGAGGGAGAGCTGCACTGCGTGTGAAAGGCAGTGTGGGGCAGCAGTTAGAGACGGGGCTGGGACGGGGCCTTATGACGCAGGAAACCCACGAGGCGGGCTTCAAGGAGCCCCTTTCGCTCAAACCTACCTCACAGAACTGTCGTTGGGAAGATGAAGTGGGAAAGAGGAGCAGTGCAAAAGCTGCATGGAGCCTTTCAAAGGAAGGGTGCTATTCGTAGCAGTAATTAATTGATATAAATTAGCAGGACAAACAGTAGGAACATCTGCCCAAGATCAAGTAGGGTCCTTCCTTTTCGCTTGAAAACAAATTTGTTTCGTCGGTAGGTGAAGTGGGATTTTCCTCTTGAGGCCCTGTTTCCTATTGTTTTTCTTACTTACCTATTAATTAAAAATAAACTGCGCCCGGCTATTGCCGTGAGGAAATCAGGAACGCAAGTCTTGAGACGGGGGGGGGGGGAACTCTGTGCATGCTTCAAGGCCCAATGGTTAAAAACAACTGAGGTGATTCATCTCCTGAGTTTTCCAAAGGAAACGGGCCAGGACAATGGATCCGGCCCTCCCTGGGGTCCCCAAACGCTTAAGGGAAAGCAGAGGCACGGAAAAAGCAGCCACCCATCAGGGTTTGCTGGCGGTGGCGGTGGGCATGGTGCCACCTTACAAAGACGGAAGGCCGCCCCCCCAGAGAAGCCGCCAACGAGGACAGCTCCACTCCTTCTTCCGGGCTGGCACGGGATGCCGGCCTGTGTCCGTACACCCAGAGGAGCCACGGCCAGGCGGGAAGGACCCACTTCTTTGGCCCCCAATGCCCACCTGGCACCACCACCCACCCACCTACCCTGGCACTCTCAATACCCAACCTCAACAGGAGGAAGGAGAAAAGGAACCTCAATGAGAGTGAACCCAGAGCATGCCTCCGAGGCCAAAAAAGTGCCGGTAAAAACTAAGCAGTGAGGGAAGGAGGGAAGGTCGGGATTTCTAAGCCTCGCCAGGAAGAAGATCCAGTGTGCTTCACGCGTGAGGCAGAAGCACAAGATTTTCTCAGACCAGCTGGGACGGAAAAAGGAAGAGAGAGAAAGAAAAATACTTTTGGTCTTTCTTTCTAGACCGCAGAAACGCCCACCATCAACGCAGAGCGGCTTCCATCCTGTTTGCGCTCACGGGTTTCTCAGTCGGTGGAAAGCCGGGCGCCACCAGGCCATCCCAGGACAACCCAAGGCAAAGATAATTCACCATATTCAAACTCTCTCCCTTTTCCATCCATCTCCAAGAGTTACTCAACACACTGGGCACTCCCTGCTCCCGATGGTGCAAAAATATTGCCTTTTCATTCTTAGGGCTGCTAAATTATCGACTGCTCAATGGCCTTGTCCAATGGGGGGGGGATGGCATTTGAGTCCAGCCACTCTCTGCCAACGCTCAAATCTTAGTGATGGCGAGCTGCTACAGATGCGGCCGTGAGTATTAAATGGGGAACTCCTGATAGAAAGAGAAAAGTTGTCCCAAGGCAAGGTTTCGCCAACTGAGCACAAGAGACTTTTCTGGAGAACTGCAGGGTTTAACTTGCCCCCCTCTGTCATCCGATCATGATTAAAAATCTGCCTCCGGTAATTAAAATCCTGGATCTGGCCCCATACGCAGAAGCGGAAGATCCAGGCAAGCTCAACTGCCAGTTAAAACATGCAGGCTTAGTCATAAACGGTGATTATGATCTCAAGTCTGCAAGATATGAGAGAGAACTACTAAACAAATAATATTTTTAAAAAAAATTCACCCTCCTAGTAAGGAACCTGAAACAGCTGCCCTGGCTGGGTAGATAAGATCCTCTGATCCACCTCCAGCCACAAGTTCTGGGTTCAAACCTCCCCCCACCCCCGAAAACACAAAGCCTGACATCTAATAAAAAACAAACCTTGCCAAATCACCAGACCTTGTTCTCTAGCAGGTGTGCTGATATTTTCCAGCTTAGGGCGGGGATCAGATTTTCCAACGATAAAAAGGCCGGGACAACACCAAAGATATATACCACCCTTCCGCTTCCTCCTCAAAATGACCCCCTGTGTGACTGGTTCTCTGATGTAGCTAAGAAGATGGTGGAACCTTTTGGTACTGGAATCTTTCTGGATTTTTTTTCCAGATTCCCCCCCCCCCACATCAACATTGCTTTTAAAAAATACACTGCATTTAAAAATAGATACATTCGTGCAGAAGTGCTGCCCTGAAAGCTTATTCTGGCTGTCGTTTAAATGGGATTTACAAGGAAATTCAAGTGCCTCTCTGTTGATGTCACCGGAACGAGCGATGCATTCAGGCTGCAATTTTAAACAAAACGTTTCTCTGCTACTAGCGCTGAACAGCATGTTGGTTTTAAAAAAGCATTTAAGGGTGTGGTGTTTTTTTT
>JAHTLZ010000014.1:101815-115750 GCA_023846285.1 Phrynocephalus versicolor
TCTGGAGGCTCCAGGCTCCAATCAACGTCTCCAAACCAACACTTCTTTGTTTTTTTTTAAAAGAGAGAATTAGAATGCTCCACCCAGGCAGCCTAAGTTCCAGACTTTAAATTCAAAAATGTTGGCAACTGCAGCTCCATTTCTAAACACTAGGAAAAGCTCAACACTAGAACAGAGAGAGAGAGAGAGAGAGAGAGAGAGGACTTTTGCTGATGAGTTGAATAAGCAGCAAGCCAAACATGGATTTATTGAAAAAGCAGAACTTAGAATCCATCAGAGATATAAAATGAAGGACAAATGTAATGAAATTCCAAATTTTTAAAATTTAGATATGCAAGACAGAGCAGAACATTATTAGTTCCATCCTGGACAGACGCTAGCTATGTCGGAGACATCAAACACTGAGGCCTCAGCTGTAGACTAAAAGGACAGCCTAGTCCTATTAGATAAAACTTTAAAGCAAACAACTAATAAGCCATGAAACTGCCCCAAAAAAACTTTATTTCACTTCGCGCCATGTACTCTGAAGGAAGCTCAGCCAGAATCAAGGTTTTATATTAAAAAAAAACTACCCTGTCGTTATTGTTCATTATCAGAATGATTTCCTACTTGAGGAAAACTTTCTTTTTTAAGTTGTTTGCTTTAAAGTTTACTTTAAAAAAAAAACACCTTTAAATCTTCAAGACGAGCCACCTTCTCATACAAGCTCCACCACTTTAAGCAAAAATCTGTGATGCTTAACCCAACCTGGGGTGTCCCAAGGGGCACAGAGAGCCGTCCCCTCTGTCCCAACCTCCAAGAGAGCTACTTTCCTTCCCTTGCAATAAATAAAATAAAATAAAATAATAAAAAGCTTGAGAAAGTAGTCCTTGGGGACTACACCACCCATAACCCTCCAGAAATGGAGTTTTGGAGCTGTGATCCAAAATGAAAAGCCCCAACAGAACAAAAAAAAACCCCAAAAACCCACATGCACAATATTCTACTCTGGATTCCTTGCTCTCCTCTTTTCTGTCCATCTGTCCTGCCCGCTGTCTTTGGCATCTGGGGGGGGGGGTTTACGGGGCCTCTGCAGGTGGGGTGGGGCTCTGCTTCTGAAGCCCAATGGTTATTTGGCTTTCAGACGAGAGAAAAGAGCACTTTAAACACTGCCTGATGGGAGACAATCTGTTTAGAAAAGGAGGCCAGAATGTCCAAGTCCCAGCGGGCCCTGAAGAACGCTTTTATTTTTATTTTTATTTTTGAGCAGAGAAAATGGTCACAGAAATGGGTGGACAGCCCATCGCTGTCAAAAGAGACACTGGCTTCAAACGGGCTTGTTTAAAACTAGGAAGGGAAACGGAGTCTCTTTTTGTGGGAGGGAAGGAGGCCTCTTGCAGGCACCACCATGGAAAAATTCAGTTTGCATGTTTTCAATTAATTCTTTTTTCCCCTGTTCACTCTACCAAAGGGGGGGATGCATGCTCTTTTTGGGGTAAAAACTCTGCAAATGACATAATTAAAGGTTGCCATGTGGGCCACGGTGGAGGTGGCCTTGGCCCTCTCTCCCTCCCAGCCTCCAATCTCAAACGGATTTAGGGTGGCTCACTCTAAGTAGGACCTCCACCTTCAGAGGCAGTCTACCCACAAGTCCCAGAGGCCGCCAACAGCACAAACCCAGCACCTTCCGGCACAGCTTTGCCAAATCCTCAAACGGGTTGAAACAGGCCCAACGCCACGAACACCCGTAAATTTATTGGCGAGCCACCCCACGGCGGTTGCAGTGGCTGCATCTTGTGGCCAGGAGTTCCACTGGCGCAGCACAGGATATCCAGAACATATGGACATGCATGTTTGTGTGCACGGGCCTCTCGGTGTGCAGCAAAACCAAGTAGAGTTCAAGTGTCCAAATGAACACGGAGTGGGTTACGTGGCTATGTTGCAATTAGCGTTTTTAAATAAGAATGGGTTGCAAAGCCCAGATCCGGCTCAAGGGGAGGAAGTGAGCCAGGCAGGCCAAGGGAAAAAGGTCCAAGAGCTATTAGCAGAACACACACACACACACACACACACACATCCTCTGTATGTGTGTCTCTCTTGCTGGAACGTGCCACCAGCAGCCCAGCCTTGGGAAGGAACGGGCTGTTCCAAGGGTGGTTTTGGAGCCGGGCAAGGACGGCAGAAGGATCTCATTAAAATGGGAACACGGCCCCACCCAGGCTCTCCAGAGAGAGAGAGAGAGAGAGAGAGAGTCCAAGGAGGGCTTTGGGGGATCATCCTCTTCCCCCCCCCCCCCCCCAACACGCTTCGCGGTGCCCCCCCCCCCCCCGCGGCATCCCTCTCCTGCTGCCCTGAAGATCCCTGGGCGATGTCGGAGAGGCTCCCGTTGCAATGTTCAGGCTGGCCTGTGCTGGTCAAGGCCCATGGGCATTGTAGTTCTAGAAGCTAGAATGAACAGAGAGTCCACTTAGCCCCCATAAATTTTAAAAACAATTTGATTTCGTTTTTCATTTCATTTTGTTTCTAGTGTGCTGTGGTGTTTGGTGCTTGTGTAACTGGATTGAGCGCAGAAAAACGTGAGGTTTTAAAAAAAAAAATTTGCCACCCCAATCGCCCATCAGCTGTAGCATGGGGCTTGGGGCAGCAAAAATAAATGTTTTTAAAATCCACCTTTCCCCCACATTCCTAACAGGGACAAAGCCCTCCTCTCCCAAATTCTCCGTCAGGGCTCTCGCGCGCCCCCCCCCCCGTAGCCGCCCCTGCCCCACAGCAGCAACTTAGAAATGAAATGTCATAAAACAAGACAGGGCTTTGTTTGGGCCAAGCGAGCCTAACAAGGCGTTGGCCCCACTGGGTTGCCGGCCTGAGCTGGGTCTGTTGCAAAATCAAATATTTTGTACTTAAAAGAGAAGAAACACAGGCACCCCATGGCAAGATTCCCCTCTAATAACATCCCAAAACTCAGAAGTCAGAGCAGGAACACATCTATGGCCCCTGAAGGCTCCCCCACGCATCTGTTTAGTCTGAATTTCTACTCTTGTTTCTGTTAAGGATGGGAGGATGTCGAATCTTAGAGAGAGAGAGAGAGAGATTCGTGCTGCTGTAAAGAGGTTGCAGATTTCAACAGGCCATTTTTTTTAATTCAGTTGCACTACATTTTTTAAAGTGTGATGGGTTTTCTGATTGAGTTTGTTCCTTCCTTGTTGCTTTCCTGTTTCCCCAACCCCAAGATTATAATGTTAATTAAACCCTGGCCAGCACAGTCAACAGCATGTTTGACAACCTGACCCCTCTGACTGAGGACCAGATCATAGTATAAACTAGCAAATGTGCACTTCCACTTCATACTACACTATCCCTCTAGGCACGCAAACCTTCCAGCGCTGCTAGGCAAACCGAAATGCAAACGGAACCATCGCCTAACCTCCTAACCGATCCAACTCAGAACAAAACCTACTTAAAATTTGCAAATGTGGATTTTGAGCCAAACTCTGGTTGGAATAAAGAGACCTCCTTTTCCCTCTTGGCTTCCAAATGCAAAATCAGAGCCTCTGTAACGAAAATGCAGGTGTTTATTAAAGAGGTTTTGAAGAGTCTCTCGTGCTGAACTGTGCCCTTTCGAAGGATGACACCCAGGTGTGCCAGTTGGCAGGCTGTCCCACAACAACCACGACCCCTGTGGCACCACTAATGCTGACACGCAACCCACTGCCCCCTCCCATCCCCAGTGCAGAAAAACACAGAAAAGAGCCATCCCATAAAAGCAGGGGGGAAAGGAACACACAGAGAGCTGGCCGACGCACTCATCTCTGTCTTCTTCCAGGAAGCCAGCTGTGGAAATGAGGAGAAAAACGGTGCAATCCAAGCAAACATTATGCACGTAGATGTGATTTTATGAGAGGCACCAATTTGGGGGCTCCGATCACTCAACTTGGGGGCTTATGAAGTGCAGAATCTCCACCACTTGCATGGAGAAATTGATGCCAAGAAGGCAGAGAGAACCCCCCTCTTTAGCTGAGGCTGTCCCACGTGGCAATCCCCCCTCCCCCTGCTGCCCCTGAACCCTAAATGGGGTATTGGAATACCTCTACTTTAAGCTTGCACGGGGGGGGGGGGGCCTTGGGCCCGCCTGCCATGGAGCCCTCTTGCTGCCAGAGCCAAGGGCGTTGGCTCTCCCATGAGTCATAAACCAGCTGAACCTTTTCCTCGGCAGGCTGGCAACTGCCTGGCTCCCAGAATCCCGCCAGCCAATCCACCCTTCTCTCCCCCCCCCCCCGTACATAAACTTCGCCTCCCAACCAGCCTGTTCAAGGGTTCCCCGGAGTGGAAGTACCCGTTTGGCCCACGTGAGTGGACGGGGGGGGTGTAAATGTGTGCCCATTTGTGCCCACACAATACCTGGTGCCCGTGCTGGGCAGCACATGGGGTGGAGGAGCAAAACAAGCCTAGAAACCCCCCCCCCCACAAAAGGCTGCCTTGCACCTTCCTGCAAATGCAAAAATAGGTCTCCCCGCCCCATGCCTCTGTGTTTACGTTTCTAAGCAGGAATCCACTTAAGGAACCCCAACCTGCACCAAGGGAGCCAGAAGTGGAATGCCACAAGTTTGGCACCGTCCGTCCCCTCCTGGCACGGGCCCTGTGGCCTCACTCCCTTGGAACTCGGTCCACTGAAGCCCGGTTGAAGGCTCCAGGGAAGGGAGAGCCACGCCGTCCGGGCGCATTGCCACCACCGACCGGGCCCTTCCTTGGACAACAAACACCACACGGCCAGAACAAACAAATGAGCCCGGCAGGTACGGGCTGATCAAAAGCCGAGAGCTCGCTCTGCAAACCAAGCAACACACAAGTTACTAGTCCTCAGTTTGGAAGGAGCAGCGCCCCCTGGCAATGCTGGCAGCTGATTCTGACCATCGCCAACTTGAAGGGAGCAGAAGACTCGTTGATAGATTTAAAAATAATAATAGAAATAGCTCCGAAAACAGGCAAGAACTCTTTTTTGCTTCTTGACGCAGAAGATGAAATGAAACTAATGAAATGCTTCTTGTGTTTCCGTACCAAATACGACTTTGAGGTGCACAACCGTCAGAAAAAGGCCGACAAGTGGAGAGGAAGGATCAGGAAAGGTCAGGATGGGGGTACGTGCAATCATACCTCTCCCCACCAGGCTGCTCAGTGCAGGGCCGAGGAAGAGACCAGTGTGGTTCGGAAGACTGCAGCTTTCCTCTTCCTCTGAGGTTGTACCCATTGTTCCTCGCTCTGTTTCCAAATAAGATGGTTGGGCGCAGCCCGGGAGAAGATGGGAGGCTGCACGGCACAGATAAGAGGCCGCTCTGTCCCTGAGCGTCCCAGATAGCCCCGGACCCCCCCCCCGGGGCTGTTTCCACTCTCCATTCTCAGCCGAAGGGTGGCGTGTCTCTGGAGGCACCAGGGGCCTGAAGCCTGTTGGGAGGGGTAGTTCGTGCCCTGAGCCCCACGGTGGGAAATCCAGGGTGTGAACTTCAGCTCGCTGGCCGTCCTGAGATGACCCCCTCACTCCTTTTCCCCTCTGCAGGACCTACGCGCAGGGCTGTTGTGTGACAATGCGGGTGACAGCCACCTCGTGCAAGGACCTTATCTCCCCATACAAAGAACCTTCTGGGCATTTAAGGTTGTCACAGGAGACGGATGGGGGCACGAGGCAGGGCCTCCTCTCTGGTGCCCCCCCCCCAAGTTATGGGGCACTCTTCCTTGGGAGGTCAGGGCGGCCCCCTTCCTTTTATCCTTTGCCCAGCAGCTATAAAGACCCACCTTTTCAGACAGGCTTTTCAAATCAGGATCGAGCCCCTCCCCCAACACACCGAGGGCCTTGTCACATGTTAAGGCTGTTTTTAACATCTGCCACAGGTTTTTAATTATTCAATTGCATTTTAATTAGACTCTAGTTTGTTTTTGAAAGGTTACTTTGGACTGCTCAGTGGCTTTAGCTCTTTGGCTACAGAGCCAGGAGTTGGGAATTCAAATCCACCCCCTCCTTGAAAAGGCCTGGACTCCATGATCCAGAGGGAGCCTTCCATCTCTGCGGTTCTAATATTGGCCAACTGTGTCCATTTATCTCCCTGTTCCCACTGATACCATTGATGGATGGTTCCGATAAATCTAATACAAAATGAAAAATTAAGATAAAAGCACAACAACAACAACAACAACAACAACAACAACAACAACAACAACAACAACAACAACAACAACAACAACAACTGGGGTAACTCTAGCAAATGAACGGCACAGACCGTTCGGGTGAAACCAAAGCAGGTCTAAGACAATGTTGTTTTTAATTCTACCCTTTTCTATACTGGGAGCCGCCTTGGGTCCCCTTATTGGCAGAAAGGCGGCCTGTGAATAAAGCAAATAATAAAATATATGCCTCTCTGCTGAGCACTCCATGCCGTAGTCATCCCGTCCGTCCGTCCCCCCCGGTTCTGTTTAAGGCAGGGATGTCTAAACTTTGGCCCTCCAGATGTTTTGGACCACAACTCCCAGAATTCCAAGCCTGTATTTCCAATGGCAAAGGACTGTGTGGGTTGTGGTCCAAAATATCTGGAGGGCCAAAGTTTGGACAAGCCTGGTTTAAGGTCTTCCTTTTGAAAAGACGGGCATAAAAATGAGAAGAGGAGGCTTCTGGCCTCCCTGGGGACAAAGAAACAGTTACAGAATAGCTGGCGATACTTCCTTGCCTGTTTTGCTTTTATCCTCACCAAGCGCCAACCTTTTTAAAAAAAAGTTCCCGTTGGTGCAGGACTGCTTTGCAAGGCAGCCGCCCTGCTTCCTGGGCTCAGCCTGCAACCCACATGCAATGCCTCCCGGCGGGCGTTGGACCAGAAACATCAAGGAGCAATTATTGTTGGGAGGGTGTGCTCTTCCCCCCCCCTCTCATTGGGCTGACTCATGTGTCTCATTGTTTATCTTTTCATAACACTGGCTGCCTCTCCTGGCAACGGGGAATCGCGCGAGGGAGGGGGAGAGGTGCCGTTCCAAAGGGAGGTGCCCGTGGCATCCATCGCTTGGGAAGGCGGCGGCACCCCAGGCAGTTTGCAGCAAGGGCACGTGGCCGGACATCAAGCAGAAAGGCTGAGCACACAGCCCCCCCCCCAAAAAAGTGCCTTTTCTCTCTTGGGGCAGAGAGCGTCACAATGGAGATCCCTAAAATATAGGCCTTCAAATCTGTGTGTGTGTGTGTGTGTGTGTGTGTGTCTGGATCTGTGCGTAAGAGAGGAGCAGCACAAGAGTTGAGACTCTCAACTTTCCCAACTGTCGCCGCGGTGAGGATCTTGAGGACTAGAAACACCAGCCAGTTTCTAGCACCCCACGGAGACGGCAAAAGGGGGAGGGACGCACTCTCTAGGCAAAGCCTGAAAAACTTTTAGTGGAAAGTTCTTCTGGGCACCACCAGTGTCCTAATGATAACACCACAATTGTCTGTCCCAATAGCTATATTCCAATTATAATCTGAATTTGTACCTGGGAATTCATCTTTGGTACGAAGTTGCCCAAGCATATGTGCCCTCGCCAGGGTGTGGGAGGAAGGAGGGGGTGCACAAAAGGAGCAAAGACACAGGCATGTATATCATGGCACCAGCGCCACCTCCAAGAACAGAGTCAGCCATATTTATGGTGTCGGCAAAAAAGAAAGTCCGGGAGAAGCTGCCACGCCATAAAAAGAAGGGCAGTCCTTTCCCCGGCCCTGTGCGACTCCAACCCCAGACTTTGGAGGAAACTGGGGTGTGAATCAATCCTTGTTGGAGGAGCAGCCCCCACTTGCCTGGAGTGATCCACAACTGGCTCCAGGGGACCAAGCAAATAATGTTTTTTTTTAAAAAGCATGGTTCTTTAAGACCAAAAAGGAATCATATATATGTCCCAAAGCCAAACAAAGTCAAAGCCAAAGCCAAAGCCAAAGCCAAAGCCAAAGAAATTATAAGCAGATTTTCCCTGCAAACCATCAGTTCTTGGTTCCTACTAAAAGTTTTTCAGGCTAGCCTTGGGGAACATATTTCTCGTATTTTTTGTATTTTTTTCCCAGACTCCGTAGTGCTTAGAAAAGGCGGAGAGGGACGGAGGGGGGGGGGCTACAACCTGACACCACCCCGTAATTAAACCCCATGAGAATCCATGGAGCTTCGTAATGAGCGATATTACGTGTATTGGCCACAAGGCCACCCAGCGTTTACAACAGAGAAAGACTCGGGCTTGGTAACTTTGCATAAATCTGAAAGCTCCAGAGGTAATCTGAGGGCAGGAATGCGTCTGGGTTGCTTTAAAAAAATTAAATTACGCCCACCCACATCCGTAAAACTGATTTTTTCCCCTCCCTTTCTTTCCACTGTGCACTTCCTATGTGGCTCGCATTCTGTGGCCGTCCTCACTGCACGGCGGGGCCCAGCTGCCTGCATTAACTTCCAGCAGCCTTGCATGCACAGAAGGCCCCGGAAAAAGCTCCCCAGAAAGGCCCCGGATCTAAATGCAGAAGGCCTGCGCTGCTCTGATGGAAACCAGCGCAGAGGTATTTAAAGGCAGATGAGGGAACATGCAGGTTAAATATAAAACTCTTGAGTTGGCTGCAGAGGGATCTGCAACCTGCATTATTTGTGGTTGAGAGGATCTGGCGTCCGGAATATCTTGGCGTAGCAGCAGGCAAGGACTGATGAAAGACGGGCAACAAAAGGAGAAGCAGGAGCTCTCCCGATGAACCTCCGGTGGCCAGGTCACCCTACAAATGGGCTGTGAAGGCAATTTCCCCGAATATTGGTGGGGGGGGGGCAATTCAGTCATTTATTAATGCTTTTATGCTTGGCACCCCAACTTTCCTGTTAGACGGAAGGCAATCCACCCACCAAACCATCCGTTAGAGTGAACCCTAATCCCTTCCAACTTCACTCTTCTACGATTGTATAAAACACAATTCAAATTAAAAATAATACATGATGTGGGTCTCTTCTCCGCATCTCCAGAGGTTTTATCTAATGCTCCAACTGCTGTGCTAAATGCAGTCCTCTCCCTGGGATCAGAGAAGAACAGCTATGTTCCTCATGGGTGGAAGCCATGAGCAGAGCTGAAAACCCCAAGAGGCTGGCGTGGCCACCCCAAAACTTCTAATGGCCAATAGGAGCAGGAAGTAGCCGCCTGAGGGATATAAGGTGAGAGAAGCGTCCCTTGCACAGAAGAGGATCACAGGCAGGATCTCGAGCACGTCAAAGAAAAATCTGCCCCCCGGCCATCTAAATATCAGGGTTTAAGACATTTCTAAGGGACACCCCTCTCTGAACGCAGGCAGAAAAACTGGGAGAGGGTGGAGACCTCCAGGGTGCTGGGTTTTTACTCCTCCCCCGTGGCCACCCTGGGTCCCGACCACGGAAATGCCAGCACTGCACCTGGCACTAAGCCCGCCGCGTTTTCCTCCAGTTGATTTATTCCAGTTGCGAAAGGCTACTGGAATAGCCTTTCGCACAGAATTCGCCTGACACACCCTCAAGAGCAGAGCGGAGCTAACCCAGAAATGGCAGGCGGCGGCAACAGGCTAAAACAGACGGAGGCAAAGATACAGAGAGGTCCACGTGGCCCGTTTGGGAAAGGGCCCCAATCTTCCCACCACCACCCCCACCACCCCCAAAGAACCCACAAACTGGAAGCTCTCTAGTCTGGACAAAGAGCCCACCAGAATCAGGACAATGACAAGACGCCAGAGCAGACCAAGACCCTGTTGGTCGCTGAGGGAACTGGTTTGACCTGGGACACTCCCCAGTTTGATATGGCTTTAAGGGCCCTGGCTTTTTCGCAAGGAATCTTGGGGGTTGCTGTCCACAAAGAGGTTGTTTAGGCTTCTCTCCTGTTATTTGGCCGGAAGCAAGGGGGGGGAATGTCCCACGGCCTTCAGCAAACTATAAATACCGGGATCCCACTGGCCTGAAAAATGAGACGCGACAGCCTTTCATTGTGGATAAAAGCCCAAATGTTTGAACTACAACTTCCATAATTCACTCCCTGGGTGTCCGAGAGCCGAAGGGCAAACACGCATACACCTCTGCTGTAGGTGATATTTCAAAACTATTAGCCATGCTGAGACATCAGGGAAGCCCAGGCCAGGAAAGCCAACGGCAGCGAGCAGGCATGCAAGTTTCTCATCTCCACCCAGAGCCAGTGCTCAGAAGGCACCCTAATAAAGCATCTGGCCATCTGCCCTGTGACCCTGATTTTGAGGCACCCCGAGCGACCCACAGGATGAGTGGAGGGCAACCAGCTGCCATTTCCACAGCATTCCCAGACTCAAGAGGCCAAGGTGCCCAAAGGACGGACCGACAGCAGCACCTGGCAACAATGGCCAAGAACCTTGTGGGTTCTGGAGGGCTTTGCACGTGTAGGCATCTCTGCGCTCTCTGGCAGTGCCCCCCCACACCCCACCAGAACCACCCCTCCTTCTCCAATGCTTGGCTGCTGAGAAAAGTGGCAGAGTGGGATCTATGCCAGCGGTGGCCCTCCGGCTGGCACCAACAACGGTGACTGCCTTATGCCACTTTTTACTTTTAAAAGGCCACTTTTGTTTCATTTTCCTGGCAGACTGGCAGTCCTGGCAGCTGAGCCACCATTGCGGCGGCGGGGGGGGGGGGCGAGCCAGGCCCATCCCTTCCCCGGCTCTGGGAGGTGGATCCAAGGCAGGCTTTTTGGTCATCTGTCCGGAAACCAAAAATAGCATTTCTCCCAAGCCCCGGAACGGGTGCCCGGTGGAAAGGGAGGGGCGCTTTCCCCCCCCCGCTCCCCCACCTGGCACTGGACCTCCCCAGGAGCCCGTCGCAGGGGAAAGAGTTGCTCCCTTGGACTACAAGGCCCAGAAGCCTCCTCCTCTTCCTCCTCCTTTTCTCCCCCTCCCCGGGGAATTCTGGGAGCGGTCAGTTTCCAAGCCCAGAGCCACCGGCGCAATTCCTTTGGGCTGCCGCCTCCGCTGGGCAAGGGGCCAAGCCCTGCCCGAGCCCTTCTGCCAGCCGGGGGTGGGGGGAGAGAGAATGCCAAGGGCGTCCCGGGCTCGGCGGCGCCTCGCAGCCGGTGGAGGGTTGGTGGGGAAAGAAGCAGGAGGAAGATGAGGGATCGGCTCCAGGATGGCGCAACGGGGGTCTCACCTGGCCTTGAGCTCCTTGTACTCCTCGCGCACTTTGCTGAGCTCCAGCTGGAGCCGGGCGCGCTCCTTGGCCACCGAGTCGAGGGTCTGGCGGGCGTCGGCCAGCTCGGCCTCGTAGGCGGCCTTGATGCCGGTCACCTCGCGGCTGACCTCCTCCTCGGACTCGGTGATGCGGAGGCGCAGGCCCGCGTTCTCCGACTCGAGCGAGCGCACCTTGTCGATGTAGATGGCCAGGCGGTCGTTGAGCTCCTGCAGCTCCTCTTTCTCCTGCAAGCGGGTGATGCGCGCCGGAGACAGCGGCGTCCCCGACGACGACGACGAGGCGGCCGCCCCGCTCCGGGTGCTCCGCTTGGGCGCGCCCGGCGTCTCCATGGCCGACGCGCAAGAGGAGGAGGAGGAGGAGGCGCGCAAGGAACGGGAGGAGCGCAAAGAAGAGAGCGCAAAAGAGCGCACGGGAACACCGGCAGGCACAGGCACAGGCGCGCGCCCCCAAAGCCGATCCAACCGAGCGCGCCGCTCCCTGCGCTCTGACTCAGCGCCGGCTCCCCCGGCGGCCGCGGAAATAGCGCGCGGGGCGGGGCCTCTGTCCGCAAGCCCCGCCCCCGCCAGGGAGAGGCTCCTCCCCTCTCCGGAACGCCCGCCCCCTCCCTGGGCGGATTGGGGAGCGCCGGGAGGCTGGCGCGCCCGGGAAGGGTGCCGTTTTTGTACCTTTGGGACTAGAAGGCCCAGCGTGCGCCGGCGGGGGCGGGGGGGGGGAAACTAGACTTTGCAACAGTTATTGGTCATTGACCGTCATAAAGTTTTGTTTTGATTTGACTCTGCAACAGTTACTTCTGGGAATACTAGTCCGTCATATAGATACAGTATATATTATTTTGCAGACCCGCAGGGATGTGGGAGGGACCCGGCGAGTCCTCGTCGCCTTCAAGTGCCTGGTCCTCATAGAGAACGATGGCGATCAGTGGTCTGAACTGGTTTCTATCCAAGGCTATTCTAAATAGATCGGAGTCCCATGCATGTCCACATTTCGGCCCTTCTGATGTTTTGGACCACTACTCCCAGAATTCTAAGCTTAGATTGCCAGTGGCAAAGGACTGTGGGAGTTGCGGTCCAAAACATCTGGAGGGCCGAAGTTTGGACATGCCTGGAAGTTTCTAGCAATACCCAAAAAGGGACGCCACTCTTTGCTGCTTTAGACCTTCCATCCGGCTTCCTCTCCGGAGTGCTTCTTATTATTTTCCCTTTTGAGGAGACAGAATTAGCAGTGGGTCCTCTTTGGAGAGGTTCCCTCTTTGCCCTTCAGCTGATGGCCGTGGGTGGCAGAGAGGCACCAGGCAGTGCGCAGGTATGGATTAACAGAGTGTTTTGTTTGAACAGGTTTAGACGTGCAAAAAAGCAAAAATCCCATGGTGCTTAGCTTACCTTTCAAAAGATTAATTTTCAAAGTGCCAATTCATCTTTATTATGAGTTTCAATTGGCCTGAGCTCTGCCAAGAGATGAAAATGATGGAAATGGAGGAGGTCCTGCTTCAGGCACCTCCCTAGAAGGCAGGACTGACTCTAGTCTAAAGGAAGCCACAGACTTCCCTTCACAAGAGCTGAGCCTGGCCCTTGAGGAGATGATCTTTCAGAGAATATTCCCCTGATATTTCTCTCTCCTTTTAAGGTGCAAGGAACAAGATGTGGGGGTCTCCTTCTGCAGCCCCGACACACCTTCCCCATGGAGAGGGAGGGAGGGAGGTGGTGGAAGAGGAAGGCGTTAAGAGATCCGCAAGTTTGTTTTTCACAGTTCCTTAATCATCCTTGGGTGGATGCCATCTGGGCCCGGTGATTTGTGGATCTTCAATTTATGAATAAAACCTAAAATACCCTATCTTTTAACCTGTATTTGATTTAATTCTTTAGAGACAGAATTTTTATTTAGTTCTTTTTGATTTAATGCTTTAGAAGATGATAGATAGGTAGGTAGCTTTCCCTGAATGATGGACTACCATGTGTATTTTATATGAATCTATGGGTTCACATGGGTGCTTTTACAGGACCCCTAAAATCCGAGGCAAATGGCTCCCAGATCCGGAGCTTAAAATTGTTTTCCCACCAGCTCCTGAGTTTAAAAAAAATTAAGTGCGACCACGCCCACCTAAGCGCGCCCCAGCTCACTTTAGAAGTACCTGGTCTCCGGGGGTGAAAATCCCTGATGCGGATGTAAAGCAGTGAGTGCCGGGCTCTCCTCGCCTTGTGTTTGTTTGTTTTTTGCCCCCCGCCCCTTTAAGAGATCTTAAGAGACTGGAATGCTTCCCGGAGCAGAGCGAGACGGCGGAACGGAGGTGAGCCGGCATTCTTTTCTCCTTTTTTTCTCCCTACCCTCACACAGACAGGAGCCAGGGAGTGTGGAGGGGTGGGGACACAGGAAGAGCGACAACTCCCCAAGATCTCTGGTCTAAATTTAAGTGGCCAGCGGATCTTAGGGGTTGTGTAAAAGCGCCCATAGACTTTGTGTTTATGACTACTTGTAACCGTGCTGCTTTAATGTAATGTCTGTCTATTAACGCTGTAAGATGTCCCTCAATTCCTTGTTGTCAAATACTTGAACAGGTACTAATTGTATTGGACTGTATCTTATCCCCCATTGCTGTAAGCCGCTGTGGGTCCTTTTTCCGAGGAAAAAGGCGGGGTAAAAATAACTCTAAAATAAATAAATAAATAAATAAATAAATAAATAAATAAATAAATAAAGATAGATAGATAGATAGATAGATAGATAGATAGATAGATAGATAGATAGATAGATAGATAGATAGATAGATAGA
>JAHTLZ010000014.1:116530-145660 GCA_023846285.1 Phrynocephalus versicolor
CTCTCTCTCTCTCTCTCTCTCTCTCTCTCTCTCTCTCGTTTAATGTGGGCTGTGCAACATTTCCCAAGTTGGACGGATCCAGCCCAGTTTGACTGGCTTGCGTATTTGTTTGCACGCTTGTTCGGAATAACTTGAACCAGAGCAGGCCAGCCTTGGGAGGGATACCGGCTCATCTGAAGGCTCCTCTCTGGAGCTTGGGCAGAAGAACCACATAACTAACAGCCGTCCTGTTGTTTGTTGCGATGATGTCCCTTCGAACCACCTCCGATTTATTTATTATTTGTTTATTTAAAGCATTTCTTTAATCCTACCTTTAAAAGGACCCAAGGTGGCTTCTGTTGTTTCAAAAGACAACGCTGAGAAGCTTAAAACAGTATAAATGTGCAAATGGTTTCAAAAGGATCCAGCAGGCATTGTGTTAAAAATTGTAAACGGCACCGATTCTTGTGGCAACCTGAGGCATGAGCGATGGCGAAGATGTCCCGCCATCCACATATCAGCGCTTGCCAACTTGAGTGGGTATCTTCCTTCTGGATGTCCATCTCTCTTGTACTTGGCCTTCTTCTTTTCTGGCTGCCTCTTGCCTTTGCCAGAAATCTTGGTAACACTGGTTTCTATCGGGGAATCCTGCCTCCTCATGAGTTGCCCAAAGTCGGACAACATCAGGGTCAACCTTTTGGCCTCCAGAGGCAGTTCCGAGTCGATTTGGTGAAGCCATCGGAGAATTACACTTTTAAAAGGGGGGGGGTTAAATATTTCCCCATCTCTGCTCTTATTTAGCCTCAGTGGATCAGGACACACGTTCTGTATCCTTTTCACAAGAGGCTCTTTAAAGTCCTTTTACAGTCCACCAGCCTGTGGTTAACCTGCAGTCCTCTTACCGAAATGTTCAGAGAAAGACACAGATTATCTTGATCCTGGGAAGGCCACCTTTTAGCTCTAAGACCCCCCCCACACACACACACAGAGAGACAGAGGACATCTACACGGCACAGGTACCGCAGTCTGATCCTATTTTAATAGCTACGGCTACACTCGGATGAATCCTGCAATCTATTATGAGTTTGGTCAAGGATTTGGGATAATCTGCTGGCGAGGGCTCTTGGGCCAAGCTTTTCTTCCCAGGAACGATTGCAGGGAAATTTAAGTCGTTTTGCTCAGAAACTATAAATGCCAGGATTCTGTACGAAGGAGCCATGGCCAGTTCAAGTGACGTCAAAGCGCTACGACGGGTGGAATCGATCCAGTCAAATATCGGTCTTTAAATTCGCCCTGCAATGCTGGGATTTCTTTGCAGTGGAAATGATGCATGTGAAAACTGTTCTCAGGAGGCCCACGCTTTGGCAAGATGCAAGAACCATTTGTGCTGTCAGGGCGGATCCAGGCGAGGCCAAAGAGTTGAAGGATCCCAACCGAAGGAGGCCTGGTGCTGTTTTCTCTTGAAAAAATGAACCCACCAAGTTGCTTCTCAATTTGGCCACAGCTATGGAATTTATTATAGACCTCCAAAAACTCTTTTAACAGCCCTATTCAGCTCTGGCGATATCAGAACAGCGGTTCTTCCTCAGTTCTTCACATGCCTGTTCCTACTGCCCACCAGCTTTTCACAGTTTTCATTGGCTTGACCTTGTAACTCAGAAGACAAATGGACTCAGGGGTTCACTGAACCAGGACAGATGGCCCTTTTGTGCTGGCTGGTGCCCACCTCTCTTCTAGAAGGAGTTGTTAAGGCCACGCGGGTTTTAACTCTGAGCCAGGCCAGATCTGGGGTGGGGAAAAGAATGCGATGGGCTACACAGGAATCCCGAATCCCTCAAATAAGAGCTGGGTGGAAGGCTGGTGTTTCCAGGTGGTGTAAACTCTTGCACAATTCTTGGGCCCTACTCTGCGAGTTCAGGAGGTTTTGGAAGTCACCGCAGGAGGAAAGCTGTCCAGCCTGTCAGACTGCAGGCCTGTGGCAAATGCCACGTGCTTCAGACCAGCTTTCGAAACACCATCGGCTCTCTGGAAGAATGCGCCGGAGTCTTCTCCTTTCCACCCGAGATCTAGGGCAAAGAGGAAGGTGGCGTTTCCCACCAGGAGAGCAAACTAAAATAGCATAAAGTGAAAAACAAAAGCGTCTCTTGTGTTCCTCTCCGTAAAGCTGCCGACACCCTTCAGAGATGGAAAGGACCTTCAGGCTGATACGAGGCGCCACGAGCACAGAGGAGCCAGAAACGGGGCCTTGAGTGATGATGGGGAGCGGCCCGAGCTTTTAAATTATCCAAGGAGGAAGAAGGTGTTTCCCTAATAAGAGAGCCGAGGGCCGCCCTGTTAAGCCAGCAACACCAACAGCTATCCGGAGCCTTGTGGCACCCTGAAGCCTAACCCTGTGTTATGAGGTGGAATCTTGTGTGGACCCCATGTCTTCGGGCACCAGCAGAGGATAATGGGGGAGCCTTACTGTCCCAGCATCCTCTTGGAAACAAACTGGGAGGCAGAGCAGGGTGTGGGCTTCATGAATGTGACTCAGTCATTGGCACAACGGGGGTGGGGGAGGGTGGCTGGGATTTTTGGCCTCACACAGAATGCAGGAATGTGTGTGGGTTGTTGGTGGTTCTTTTTTTTTTTAAACAGTGGCACAAACGATGCACTGGATCCCCACATCAAGTCTCTCTGAGAAGAACGGAGGAAAGGAGACCACGGAGGGTATGGCATGGAGAGAGGGGCAGAACCCCCTCTCCCCCAAATTAAAACCCACCTTCCCAAGCAGAGGTGGTGGTGGTGGAATGGGCCAGGCCTGTACAGCCCTCTTCCTAGCTTTTATCAGTAAAGAAGTGATGCTGGAATAAGGATTCCACAGAGAGGTGAGGAGCCAGGCCTGTCTGAGGCAGCAAAATCAAGAAACGAATGAACAGGTGAACAAACCGTCCTCTTGGAACTGCAAGGGGTCCCATGAGGCCATCCATACCAGCCTTTCTCAAGGAGGTTTCTCGAACCCCCAGCCTCTGGATCATCAGCCAGACAGAGGCCTCAACCCCTGAGCTATATCCAGCACAAAGACATCGTAGTAGCCAAGAAACAGGGGGTGGTGGAGTGTCTCTGCCCAGTCAGAAGCTCAGAGTCCTGCCTGGTTAAGGGAACACCCCGTGGATCATCACTTGACCCATCAGAGAAGAGTTTGGTGCCCCTTGGCCTGCCATGGCTCCAACCCGAGGAACGGGCAGGTGGGTTGTTTGGGTGAGATGCTGAGAATGCCCGGGGGGGGGGGAGCATAGGAGGAAGGCATGGGTGCTTTCCTGGGCACAAAGCACTGCCACCCAAATCCCTAACTGGGTTTTTCCTGGGGCAGAGCAGCAGATTCCGCCTGCTTCTCTGTCCCCTGTTCCTGGAGTTCTCGGGAAGCACCCACCCCATCATCTGCCACGGGGGTGTTCAGAGAGCACCACTTGCGCAAAAGAGCCACGCGGGGCCCTGCCCTGTTCCCGCCGGCAGGAATGCCTGCCTGATGAAAGTGGAAACGTTGGCCCTGGCAGCCAGACGGCTCCTTCCTCTTGCAAGCCGGGACGCATCCCGCGAAAGGTTTTCCCTGCACCTGGGACTGGGCGGTTCTTAGAACCCAAACTCCTTACGAGACGCCTGCTGGTTGTCAGCTCGAGGACATCCCAGGCCGTCCGTCAGGATGCGGCTGTTGGCCTCAACTGGGAATCTTCGAACTGCATTTCAAAACATGATATACCACAGCTGAACGTGGAGCCTCTTTCAGCCAAGGGCAAATGCTGCAGGGTCCCAATTGAATGGACAAAGCCCTAGTCCAGTGGTTCTCCACCGGTGGGGTTCCCAGATGCTCCTGGACTGCAACTCCCAGAAATCCTGGCCAGCTCAGCTATTGATGAAGGCTTCTGGGAGTTGCAGTCCAGGAACATCTGGGGCCCCCACCGGTTGAGAAAGACTGCCCTAGTAGTTGCCTTTTTCTGACTCTCAGAAGGTGCGATGCCCATCTCGCCAATGACGGGGTCTTCAGGAACGGAGGGTGGCCCTCCAAGGAAACCCATTGGAAGGACCTCGCTTCCCCTCCCCTCGGTTGCACAAAGGCATGCAACTACCCGTGCCCAGGCCGAAGAAGGGGACCTGGTTTCGTTCAGGCTGTTTTCCTGCTGGAGACAGAAAACAAGACCAGTCCATAACATATGAAGGCCGGAAAACGTGCTTAGAGAAATGAGAGGCAATTAAAGGAGGCTTAAATGAACCAGATCTTGCCTGGTGGAAATGAGAAGGTTGCGGGGTGGGGTGGGGCTCTGCTTTGGGGCGGGCGGGGGGTCCCACAAGGAGTGAGTGTCTGCTCTCAAATTTGAGGACTTGAGGACGGGTGAGATGTGAGTCAGATGACAAGCCCATTTGCTGCAGGAGTTGCCGCCTGGTTCTCACTGGGCTCTTTTGCAGAAGAACATCAGAACCTAAGAAGAGCCCTGCTGGATCCAGCCAAAGGCCTATCTGGTCCAGCTTCCTGTATCTCACAGTGGCCCCACCAAATGCGTCCGGGAGCGCACGAGACTAGATCTCTGTCTCCTGATCCCACTCCCCCTGCATCTGGCCCTTGAAGGACCCACGTTCTTTTGCAGTGTATATGTAAGAGGCAGGCAGGGCTAGTGGCTACAGCAGCAGAGGACTATGGGGGGAGGGACGGACATGGTGATTTTATTTATATTTTTTTCCAGAATAAAAGCTGCGCTTGTAAGCTGTGTGAGCAGGCAGCTCCAAGTCAAAACGGGTTGTGGTGAATCACCCTCTGGAAACATCATCCTTCCTTGGCACCGAGGAGGAGGGCTCAGCCCAATGGGATCAGGAGGGACACTTTTACAGCAGAAGGGGGAAGACGGGGGGGGGGCTTTCAAAGTGCAGAGGCACGCAGGGCCGAACATGCGCTCGCTTAAACCCGGAGAGAAAGAAGACGAAGGGAAGAGGGGAAGGAGGACCGCCAGGTTGCCAAAGCCGCAGGAGAGAACGGACGCTTCTGGGCCGCTTAATGGAAAACAGACTTTATTCCTGGCACTCTCCTTCCCAGTTTCCACGAAGGCTACAGCGGAGGGGTTTTGAGAGACGCAGAAAACTGGAAAAGGACAAGTGTTGGGCGTTCGCTTGCTCTGAAGATTCCTGCTGGCCAGCCTCCCCCCCCTTCTAAGGTCCTCCTCCCCATAGATCAACCCCAGAGGGTTCCTCCTCCACAGTTTACCGGAGGCCTCTTCCTCCCTAACCAGCCCCATTGGTGGTACTGGTGGTGCTGGTGGTGGTGGCAGCGGCAGAGGGCGGTGGAGAATGGATGCCAAAGCGGAGGGGATGTGACTCATTCTTACCAAAAAATGCCAAGCACAAGGAACGGGAGGAGGCGGTGCTCAGAGATGTGGCCACAATGGTCTTTTTTCAGGGCCTCCTCAGCTTAAGGAGTTTGCTTTTTTTGGGGGGGGGGGGACTACACCCCCAAGAATCCCCTGTTTTAGGCCGCATTGACAGGAGTCTACTCTCCAGCAGTGGCGTAGCTATGGAGGTGCAAGGGGGGGGACCTCTGTCCCCAAGCACAGCATCTGGGGGCACAAAATTGGATGCCAAACAGCTCCCCGCCCATGAGCCATGGAATGGCATGTTGTGGGCGACGTGCCAGGGCTGGCATGGGGGGGGGCTCCCCAGCCACCGCTGCCACCTTCTGCACAGCACCTGAGCCCCTCCCCATCCCTGGGTGTGTGTGTGAAAACTGACTTTGTCCCCGGGCACTGAAAAACCCTTGCTACTACGCCTCAGCTCTCCATATTTCAGGAGGTCCTAGTTCCCTTCTCTTCGGCACTGGTTTGGCCCCGTCTCGTTCTGGACACGGCATTTTAAGAAGGATGGCAAGTCACAGGAGCCAGTTCAGAGGAAGAAGGATGGCGTGGGGGAGGAGAGAAGCCAAGCCCTACTTACATGGAAAGGTAGAAAGGTCTGGGCGTCTTTGGCGATCAGAAGAGAAAATTGAGAAGAGAGAGGAGAGCACTGCTTAAATATTTGAAAAGCAGCCCTACAGAAACAGGGCGGGATCTCTCAGTCCTCGCAGAGTGCAGGACGTGCAACCAGGGACTCGAGTTACACAAAGACAGATTTTGGCTGAATATCAGGGGGAAAAAACTTCTTAACTGTTAGAGCAGCAAGACCATGGGACCTCGGGAGGGGGCGAGCGGTCCAGCGCTGTGGAGGCATTCAAGAGAAAATGGGACGGCCACCTTTGGGTGATCATTTTGGTCCAGGTTCTTGCACGAGTAAGTGGGCAGGGCTCTAGGCCCCCTCCCAGCTCCACAATTGTAGGATTGGATGTACATTTTAATGTTTATTTCACCGGAGACGTACACCTCTGTCTGTTCACAGTCTATTTGTGTGAGCTCCAGCCTAGCTTAAATCCACCCACCTGGCCTCCGCTTGGCACTCCAAGGGCCAAGAGAAAACAGAGCGGGTGCCTCCTGGAAAGGATGTGAATCAAGCCTGCATTTCTCCCATCAGGAACACATTTGTGACCAGAGATTTGGAGACTCACAAATTCCACTCAGATCATGGAAAGACGGGTTTTGGGAGAAGATATTTTTCTGCCTCCTCTCCTCAGAGGCTTGGCCCATAGCTTTGCCTTTTCCTCTCTAGATTGTCCTGGTTAGGTGTCATCTCGTCCCTTCTGACTCAGGTCGACCCTATGAATGAGCTGTCTCCAAAATATCCCATCCTCCACTACCCAGCTCAGCTCTTGAAAACCCGAACATCGTGGTTTCCTTTAGGGAGTCTGTTCATCTCACGGTTTCCCTTCCTCTTTTCCCGCTGTCTTCCGCCTTTCCCAACAGGTTGGTCTTTTCCAGAGAATCCTGGCTTCTCACAAGGTGCCGAAAGGAGGGCAGCCTGAGCTGAGGGAAGGGCTCTGCAAACGGAGTCAAGGCCCAGAGTGAGAACCGCCCCAGAGTGACCGTTGGTCAGATGGGGCGGTACAAAAACCCAACCCAATCCAATCAATCAATCAATAATCTGTGCACGGACAGAAAGCTGCCAGATACCCTGGGAGCCCTTGACACATTCAGCGGTTTTGCATCGCTCCACTCCTGTGGGTGGCTACTTCCACTTTCTCCCCCCCCCCCGCCTCCAAAAAACTTGGCTGAGGGTTTGGAGCAGGGATTACATGAATTGCAACCTCCAGCAGCAAGCTGGGGCTTCTTTCCACCGCTGCCCTCCCTGCCTTCCCAGTCCTCTCCTCCTTCTTTCCAACCGCAGGCTCCTTGAACCGCTCCAGAAAGCAGGGAGGCTTAAGAGGAGATCTGGCACTCCCCCCCCCGCCGCCTAGGCGCTTTGCTCCCTTGCGTCTGCCTAATGGCAACATCCAGCCCTCTCTCTCTGCTTTTGGGCAGGGAGGTCCCTCTACCAGTTACAACACAGGTTTTGGCCCATGCCAGGAGAGCCCCTGGGCGCCCTTTTTTCCGGTTACATCAACTGCACAGTTGGTGCCAAAAATAAAGGACAGGAAAGACGACCCAAAAGCTTTCTCCCCGTCAGCTTTATTCTGCTGTCCAGGGTTTTGCATCCATTGGGGACACCCTACTATGGACAAGCACAGCCTCAGTCTCCACGGACATATCCTTAAGAACATAAGAACCTAAGAAGAGCCGTTGCTGGATCAGGCCAAAGGCCCATCTTGTCCAGCTTCCTGTATCTCACAGTGGCCCCACCAGATGCGTCCGGGAGCGCACGAGACTAGATCTCTGTCTCCTGAGACCACTCCCCTGCATCTGGCCCTTGAAGTAGCCTGGTTTTTTTTTAAGACTGGAGATAACACATCTCCATCATGGTTTGTAACCTGTGATGGACTTTTCCTCCAGGAATCTGTCCAATCGCCTTTTGAAGGCATCCAGGCCAGATGCCATCACCACCTCCTGTGGCAGGGAGTTCCACAGACTAACAACGTGCTGGGTAAAAAAAAAAATTTATTTTGTCTGTTCTCACTCTCCCAACCCACAGTTTGAGTAGATGTCCTCTAGTTTGGGTATTTTGTGAGAGGGAGAAGAATGTCCCTCTATCCACTTTACTCATGCCCTGCATTATTTTGTACATCTCAGTCATATCCCCCCTCAGGCGCCTTTTTTCCAGACTAATGAGCCCCAAATGTTGTTGCCTTTCCTCACAAGCAGTTTCCTTCCTTTTAAGGACCTTTTTTGTCGCTCTCTTCTGGCTCCTCTTCGCAGTCTCAACCTCCCTCCCTCTTGCAGACTCAAGGCCCCAGCTTCCCTCACCGTCTGAATCCATCTAGTGTTTGGATTCCCTATTCTCTGCCTTCCAGCCTCCGCTTGATGCTGCTAAAAGTCTTCCCCCCCCCCCCGGAGGTGGGGGGTCTCGTGACGCGCCCCCCACTATGGCAGCCTCCATCACTTTGTTTTTGCTTAGAGAGAGAGAGAGAGAGAGAGAGAGAGTTGAGGCGTAGTTCGACCCAGGAGCCACTGGTTGGTCTTTCTGGCGGGCCAAGGGATGGGCAAGGTTCTTCTCTGGCATCACCTTCCCCAGGGATTTGTTCTCCTGCTGGTTCTCCTCACGTTCACGGCAATTCGGAACCTCATCGCGCAGACGGTCGTGGTGGCCGTGCTCGGCAGCGACACCTCTACGCAGGGGGTGGGCAACCCTTTGGCCTTCCAGATGTTTTGGGGGGCAGCTCCCAGAAATGCCAAGCCTATATTGCCAAGGAGAAAAAGACGGTGGGAGCTGCCATCCAAAACATCTGGAGAGACAACGGTTCCCTGCTGTCAAGGACCTTTTCTGGCTGCTTTTGGGAGCCTGCTTCCACCTTCTTGGCTGCAGTTCCCATTGGGTTTGAGGGCTGGATTGAACTAGAGCAAATCACTCACAGTTTCCATTTCTTAATTGCCAGCCCCAAAGTTGCCTGATTCTTCCGCAGCCGCGATTTCTGTCTTCTTTACGTCCCAGATGACACTCCTGGTTTTTTTCCTGCGTCTTTTCTCCCCATCCTCATTAGCAGTTTCCAGAAATGTTGATGGTGATAATTACCAGCCAGCCATTTTAATTTACACAGAATAGCTTGATCCGTTAAAAAAACACATCTGTCATCAGTGACAAAGGGTGTGACAGGCATGGAAATCTAGGGGTTTTTTTTGGGGGGGGGTGGTAAAAACAGCGCTCGGAGCTGGGAAACAGCCCAGGGAGGTTTTAATACCAAGGAAGATGCTCCAGAGAGGGGCTGCGCTGGGGAAAGGCTGAGCCCTCCCGTGGCCCATGGACTGTGGGAGTCACCGGGATGATGGGTGGCCACGAGGGTGGGGGGAAATGGACCCACCCCAGGGCTGGCATGTCCAATGGGGGCCAGGGCGGAGCCGCAAATGGGGGTCCCTGCCTTCTGAGCCGGCTTCTTTCCTCGGCCCACTTGAATCCTGGTCGGTTGTCCCAACCTCTGCTTGGCCATGGAGACTCGCATAGTGGCCACGGGGACCAGTCGCTCTCTTTAGATTGAGGTCAAGACACAACAAGAAGCAAGGCAGGGATGCCGTCTTGAGTCCGAAAGAGAGGTGATGCAGGTAAAAAAATCATCACCACCACCACCACCACCACCACCATCATCATCTTAGAACTTCCAAGTTGGAAGAGACCCTGTGGATTGTCACGTTCAGCCCCAGCCGGTGGGGAAACCGACCCCTGGCTCTGCAGAGACCCCCAAGCACGGAGAAAAGGCAACGGGGACCCATTGTTCCTTGCATGGAGACTTGTTGTCGTAGATGTTTAAAAAGCCCCGTCGAAAGCTCTGAAGAATCAGGAACCTTTACCAAACAAAAAGCAATGGCACCTTTAGCGCAAAATGAATGCAGCCGACGACGCCTGGATTCCAAGCCAGATTTTGTCTTGCTCAGTGCTCCGAGCTCCCAGCCTGGATGGATCCGTCAGTTCTGGTTTCTCCCTCCTCTGTATGTTTTTACGCTGGAGTAAAGGTTGAGCAGTTTACAGATGGTAGCACTCCCTACTGCAACACGCCGGCAGTTTTTATTTCTGCTTGCGCCGGCCTTTGTTCATGGGCCGTTGTAATTCCAAATATGTGTGGAAGCGGACCACAAGCGGGAGACAAGACCCGTAGAAAATGTAAGCTGGGCAGAGCTTCTATGGCAGAAGACACTTTGAGGCAGGCTTTCTCCACTTTTCCCAAATATCAGGAATGACACACACACAAAAATATTATTGGTAGTAGGGAGGTGCCCAATGCGTGAAAACAACAGGGCAGGTAGCCATTTCAACTGGTAAACCATTCCTGGGTGTGAATAAATAAATATTTGCCAGTTTAGGCTGCCCTCTGTATATTCTAAAGGAAATGGTTGGCAACCTTAACGAAAACGGTTATATCTGGTTAATCGTTAAGGTCCATTCGGAGGCTTTTTATTGGTTTTTCCTCTTCAAGGGTACAAGTCACACCCTTTTAAGTACACGCACGACACCTGGAGCAACCAGAATAAAACCTTTTACCGGATGTTCACCAAGTGGTTCCCATGTCAGAAATTGAGAGAGAGGAAGAGAAAGAAAATAATTTCATATCTGAAGCACACAAACGGTTTGGTCTCCTGGTTTCTCTCCAATCTCTCCAGTTCCCACAGGCTGTGACCAAAAGTAGACAAGTTCCTCTCTTTTCTTTAAAAAAAAAAATTGCTAAAAGAGCCAAATAGTGCCCCCGGGAGCTGTGATTCTGAAGAGACACTGTTCAGATAGGTAATGGTACCTGAATGAGGTGTTTGGCACCCACAGGTAAGGGGCACCCTCTCCACCTATTTCTCCCCGAGACCGAGGCATCATCCTTTAGCAGTTCAGCAACTTTTATTTTCCAAATGAGCGCAGAAAGAAATTCAGGCCAGAGCCTTGCGTACAAAAATGTCCAGGCTTTGATTTCGGTGTCGCGAGGACTGAGTCAGAGGATATTTTGTGCTTTGCTGTCTCTTTGAGGTGGTTTCCGTGGTGACGGCAGGGAAACCCCAAAGCATCTGGTTTTCGATAGACGCCACCTCAAATGCTTCCTTAGCAGTATCATGTGTTTGGGGAACCACACTGGCAGGCTCCTTCCCACCCACCCACCCGTCACCCGAGAGGAAGAGGAAGCCGTGCCTAACCACTGTGCCAAACTCCCCTCTTGCCTTTGGAAATGCCAGAGTTGCAAAGAGCTTTTCCACGCTCTGTTAAGCCGCCTTCGGTCCTTTTCAGGAGAAAGGCAGGATAAAACCATCAACTCAAGAAATAAACTTGCCTGCTTTCCCTTCCTTGCCAATGTTTAGGACGAGCTGCCCTTAATCTTCCTTGCCCGCTTGGCTAAGGCTGCGCTCTGTCAGCGGAGAGAGGGGAGAGAGAGTTGTAGAGTTGCGGATTTGACAGGCATCACTGGCCCCCCTCACGCAACCACAAGGGCCTGCCTCCACACAGAGAATTGCCTGCCCTGCGTATTCCCTGAGAGAAAGGTTCTCTCCGACCACCAGTAAAGGTGTTTCATTGCTGAGCGTGTCAAAGGTTGCTAAGGATCACCTTTCCTTCTTCCTGGAGGCATTCAAGGTGGCATTTTATTAATTATTTGAAAGGACGGCATTGGAGAAGAGCCGTGTGGATCCCTTGAACTGCCTGGAAGACCCACGAGTGGGTCCCGGATCGAATCAAGCCGGAACTCTCTCTGGAGGCCAAAGATAAAAGTTTGAGATGGGGGCTGTCCTACTGCGGGCGCCTCCGGAGAAGGCAGGTTTCCCAGGAAAAGACCACTCGGCTGGCACAGGCGGAAGGCGGCAGGAAAACAGGAAGACGCAAGGCGAGAGGGATGGACCCCCTTCCAAGGAAGCCGCCAGGTTGAGTGTGCAAGAGCTGAGCCAGGCAGTGGAAGGCAGGACGTTGTGAAGGTCGCTCGCTCGCTCAAAGAGTCGCCCTGAGTCGGAGGCCACGTGGTGGCGCCCATTCAAGAAACGCAAGCGTGCCAACGAGCAGATTCCGGGTCTTCCAGGAGCTGGTTTTTCCCACCCTCTAAAGTTTGGAGTCGCTTCCAAGCCAGGCCTTGGTGGTGGCCCTGATGCAAAGCTGGAGAATCTTGCGGTCCTTACCAACAGTGGACCTGATCCACGAAAGCTCACGTTACAATATAATAGTTGGTCTTTTAAGGGGCCACGGGCCTTTTGCTCTGTTTTGGTTCTTTGGTTTTTGCCACAAATACAATACAGAGGTTTCTATAATGTTTCACATCTCCTTCCTGGGCCAACCTCACCCCACCTCCCAGACAACCTGCCCCACCCAGTTTCTTGTTAAGCCCTTGCAGCAAGAGCCCTGCCTTTTGTAGAGAGCCGAATACAATGTTTTTTAAAAGATGTAAACCAGTACGTAAAATAAACACTTGGACATTGAAGCCTCTTCTTTCTATACACAAACACACAAAAAGAAACTTGGGCTTTCAGGCACCTTCTGGGCAATTAATCTGCTTCCAATTCAATAATTCAATTTTCTAAAAGTTCAAATGATATAAGAAAGGAGGTGTGGGGGGGGGCCTTCAAGTTCGCAGCTTTGGCCGCACCCAGAGGCAGGCAGGCAGGCAGCAAGCACCCCAGGTCACACAGCCTTCCCCGGAGAGACGAAAGGTACAGGACTTTGCAGGCAAGCTTCAGGCAAGGACTTGGCCCTCCCTGGTTTTCTTCCCGGAAGAAAGCCGGCCATGCTCCTCCCAGGACGTGGCCAGAGGTGGAAGGCAGAAGAGGGCAAGGGTGCCATCTCGTGGCCAGACGTCTTTTTTAGCAAAGGACACCGAAAAAAGTTTCCCGGGGCACCCAAGAACAAAAACCCCGAAAGCACCCAGTCATGGCGGGCACCTGAAAGACTCACAGGATCGTTTCCAAGGGAGCATTTGCAGATTGTAATCCACCCCATTTCCTACACACACACACACACACACACACACACACACACACACACACACAGAGAGAGAGAGAGAGAGAGAGAGAGAGAGAGAGAGAGAGATTATAATCCAGGACAGCTCATTGTATTAGAGAGATGCTACAGCATCTTTGCATTTTGTCATACATGGTGCAATGGCTTTCTGTATGAAAATTAGATCTTTGCTTATGTCTCTCTCTATCTCTGTGTAAACGTCGAAGATTGCAGATCCCTGCGCGTGCTTTAACGGTGGCATGAGGTAAAGTGACTTCTTTGGGACACCGTTTCTGGAAGCCCACAGAAACAGGTGCCTGCTTTGGGCTGATGGGAGTTGTAGTCCAACCTCCTCGGGGAACGGCCACAGTGACCTCCCTCTGCAATTATGCCTTTACTGTATATCTGTTTTAATGACCACGGGTTTGCCCGAGGAACCCAGGTATTTGTTGAATGTGCCAAGAATGCTCAGTTCATGTGATGGTTTGTGAGACCCCTTGCCTCTGGCAATGCCCATGCTGCGCTCCCTGCCTCCCCCTCCCTGATTTCCCCACTCCCAATAACCCAGCAAAGGTAGGGCAGCCTAAGGGAGCGTGACTGGCCAGGGAACAAGCAAGGAAATTCAGGGCCAGAGGAGGATTTGAACCTGGGTTCCGAGTGCCTCTGCACCACACACACAAAGGGGGCCACACCGTCCACACCGCCATCATCATCATCAGGGAGGGAGGGAGGGAGGGAGGGAAGGAACACCCCCGCCCCCCCTGAACACAGGCCAAAGTTGGAGGAGCTGCACCTCCCCAGACGTTTTAACTGAACGACCACACTACCACCCTTGAAAGAAATGGACTGGGTTGTGTGTGCCCCTTGTGCTCCGGGACGGACCCTAAACCTATTGGATCCACATAGAATTAAGGTACAAGAGGACCCCCGTATCTTCCAGCAAGACAACCCAAGACACCCCCCACCCCCACCCACCCCCCACCGGTGGAGAACCATGAAGGCTATTTTAATAGCGGCTGCTCTGCACAGCATGGACTCTGGTTCCTTCTAGTGTCCATTTCTGGTAACTTCATCTTTAGAAAGATATACAGTATTTCTAGGTTTTTCTTTCTTTCAACCCTGCTTTTTTTTTCAGACTGCAGGATAAGTGAATTTGCAGATAATGATGGTGTGGAGGCGGGGTTCCTATTGTACATTTTCAGTTACATTTCCAAGAAGGTAAAAGCTCACCTTTCATCAGCGGCTGGGACTTTTCTCGGAGGCGCCTCGTGTCTTTCCCGCAGTGGCTGCCCCCCTGCAGAGTCAAAACCATGACAGGTATGTCAGCTGATGGCAATGGAAGAAAAAAAACCCAGGCAGAGCCCTCTTGGCTTTTAGTGTTTCCACACAGCGCGCGCCTTGTGCTCGGTGCTTTGTCCCAGGGTTCTGCCTCCCAAAATCCACTGGTGGGGTCGTATCTGTATAGTCAGACCACATTATCTGCAGGAGATTGGTTCCAGGACCCTCTGCAGATGCTGAAAACCGTGGATAATGATGAATTCTATACATAGTAAAAAAAAAATTATAGAAACACATATTTTCATCCTGTATTGATCAGAACCCACCACTTTGTCACCAACCCTAAAACAGAGCACGGTCTGTGGTTCCCTCGAGTGGCCAGTCCGGGCAAATATACCATGAAAATCTGTATTTCTGTGGCCTTATATCCTTTTGATAATTTTAGACCGTGGATAAGTGAAACGGTGATCCCATGGGTCCTACTGAATTAATTTTCTCTCCTGTTCTCCCATCGACTGGCTCTCAAGGGACAGCCCCAGCTCTGTGACCAAAACACTAGCTACTACAGTTTGTTTTTAAATATGCAACAGATTGTTTTTTTAATTCTGTTTTTTCAGAAAACTAACACTTTCAGCCGCTTTGATTTGCCCTATCTGGAGAAAGGCCGCCTAGAAAAGAGACAAATAAATGAATAAATATTTTTGCAAAATTAAGACCATGTCAGATGCTTTGGACTCGTGTTTTCCTACTCTGTGCGCCTGTAGGCCAGGCAGGAAAACCCCAGATGAGTGGATTCACAAGTACAAAAAAAGAAGATGCCAACTCAAAATTATGAATTTCCTAGCTGTTTGACAGTGGAAGGGATTCCCTCTTCCTGGTGGGAGGTTTTTAAACAGAAGTTGGGTGGCCACTTATCTGGATTTCCTGCATCAGAAGGAGGGACTTGGACCAGATGACCTCGTGAGGCACCTCCCAGCTTTGCAAGCCTATCATTTTAAATGGATGGCCAGATTCTGTTATTCTAAGTGTGTTTTAATATTTTAACAGGATAATCATTCAATTCTTTTTTAAAAAAAATCTTTGTATACTCATTGGCTGGTGTGTGCATGTGGCATTTTTGTTTTTAAAAACAAAGCCATCTGCCTTGGGGCCTTTTAAAGACCAGGATGAAAAAAGTAAAATAAAACTTTGCAAGGATAATTGATTCAAGGAACTCAGGCCCAAGGAGGGACCCTCTGAAGCCTTCATTCTTCCCCGGAGAGACCCAGCCAGGCCTCTCCCTCTGCTCTCCTGCCGGACAAAGGAAAGGGGCAGCCAGGGAGGGAGGGAGGTGGTGGGGGTGGGGGGTGCCCACAGCTGGCAGGTGTCTCCCCCCCCACCCCATAGGACCAGGAGGAGCCCAGTTGCAGCCAATGAAGCCAGGCGCCACCCTCCCTTCTGCCAAAGGAGGAGGAGGAGGAAGGAGGAAGGCAGCCCACTGGGGATAGGGGGGGTCTGGTTTTGAAGATCACTCATGCTCTCTCTCGCTCTCTCTGTGTGTGTGTGTGCGTATGTGTGTGTGTGCTGGCTGAGTCATCCTGAGGGCAGGCGGAGGAGAGAACTGCTCCTGTTAGGAGGCCTTCCCTCCCCAGCCCAGCTGAGATCACCTTCTTTCTCCCGGACGCCTGCCAACACCCCCTGTCTGCCAGATGGCCTTTTATTTCTAGGAGGTGGCATTGGTGGCCGTGGCAGGGGAGTGAAACCCCTTGCATGGAGAGCTCTCCCCCCCCCCCACACACACACGCCAACCAGGGCTGAGCTGTTTTCTAGGGGCAGAGGCTGGCTGGCACAAGATGGAGACACGAAACGCCCCCCACCCACCCACCCGCCCCAGGGCTGCGAACTGCCGATGGGTTCCCAACCCAAACCTCCCAGGATGAAGAGCCAGCCACTGGCGGAAGCCACACCATCCCCACTGCGAACCTTGAAAAGTTCGGGAATCCCAAATGTTTGGAAAATGCTTGCCCATCCTCAACCGCTTGCCACGGGGCTTTGTTTCCAGATGTATTTATTTATTTATTTATTTATGGTCTCCCTCTCCTGGGAAACGGAGAGTGGCCTCAAAGCCAGATGAGTGGTGTAGAAATCCAATAGATAGATAGATAGATAGATAGATAGATAGATAGATAGATAGATAGATAGATAGATAGATAGATAGATAGATAGATAGAGAAGGAACGAAGGGATAGATAGATAGATAGATAGATAGATAGATAGATAGATAGATAGATAGATAGATAGATAGATAGATAGATAGATAGATAGATAGATAGATAGATAATCCTACCCCTCCTTCCCTCGCAAGGCTTCCTCAGCAGAGGTGCCCACCATGGGGACCCAACGGAGATCTCACCAAAGCAACTGATTTAATCTATTTAAAATACTTTTTACCTCGCCGTTTCCCTTGGAAAGGACCCAAGGCAGCTTGCCACACTGAAAGACAATATTCCAAGCTGGAAGCCAGGAGGAGACAAAATGGTGCAAGAATAGGCAGGGGGCCCTCCCTTTCTAGGGCACCTGCTTGATTCAGGGTTGGATGGGGTCTCCCCTGATACCTGGCTTCTAAATCCTCTGACAGTCAATAATCTCTCTGGCTGATCATTCCCTAGTTTCTGATGTTCCACTCGACCCAAACCAGGTTTTTTTTTTGGGGGGGGGGTGCTTTTAGAACTGTTGGATCAAAATCTCAGAAACATCTCAGCCGACAGTGAAGTCTCAGTCCAGGGAGCGGTTCTCCACTCCTCGGTCGGGGCAGATCAGGAAGGCACCCGGGCTCGGCAGCCCCAAGGTGGAAGGCTGGTGCCCCCTCCTAACAATGGCCTCTTGCCACTGGCATCACCTGGCCTTTCTTGGGACCTTCCTGGGGTCGGCACCTGTGACTCTTTCCCAGAAGTGGCAGAGACGGCAGGAGCCACTGGTGCCCTTTCTCACTCCCGGAAGAGAGAGGGAGGGAGGGAAGGCGAGATGACTGAGCCATTTTCTCCCACCATTTATAAATCAATAAGGCCAAGTGGGTGTGATTTATAACAAGTGCCAAGAGCACCAGGGCCTGCTAAAGGGTATGTGCCCTCTCTCTCCCTTCCGTCCAGGAGCCAGAAGGTGCAAGATCAGAGCTGGCACGGAAGTGGGCATCATCCTAGTGGGCATCATCCTCCCATCCTTCCTGCACCATCCAGTCGCTGCCCTTTGCACCCTCTCGGAACCTGGCCGGCGTCTTTCCGCCTCGCTGGATGGCGGCGTTTGCCTGAACGCCTGGAAGGGCTGGCTCATGTTTTTTGATTTGCTTTCCAAGAGTTTCTAAATAAACGCTCTCCAAGCCCTACTGTTAATTTCTAAATCAGCCCCAGAAAAAGATCTGCCTTGCCCCGTCCCGTTGGACGAAATTCTGGTTTCTGGGAAACACCGAGGGGTGTTAAGAAGGAGCCATCTAGGGAGGCAGCTGTCACAGAGAGTAGAATGGTGGGGGTCCACCAAAGGTCATCTAATCTCCCCCCCCCCCACAACACACACACTTCTTCCCTATGAAAGCAGCCCCGACAGATGGATGTCTCTGAGACTCTCCTTCCCAACTTGATTTCCGTCCCACGGCAGCTTTTACCCCAAAGAGGCTCCCCCACCCCCCGTGCTTTATAGAGCCTTTTTGTCACAGCCCTGCAGCTGAGACTCTACTCATGACCTGAGTCCGATCCCGACGCTTTGCGTTTGGCTTTGTTTCAGCTGGATCCTTTTCTTTCCCCTCCTCTTGAGGCCAGTTTGTTGGGATTCCCCCCTTTGGACTGGCAGCAAAACCAAGCCGGCTCCGTCTGTTCCCCTTGGACAGCCCTTCAGCTCTCCAAAGGCGGCTCTTCTCCTGGGCAAACACAGCCAAGCTCCCTGCTTCTTTCTGGACAGACTTCGTTAAAAGGCCACAAGTCAACAACAAGAAAAACAGCAGCAGCAGCAGCAGCAGCAGCAGAGGTAACTCCAGCCTGGCCCTTCTGCTGTCAGGAAAGTTTTTGCCTCTGGCAGAAAAGCTGCCTTCCACCGAGTTAGAAGTTTGGTCCACCTCCCAGGTGGTGGTGGTGGTGGTGGTTGGATCATCCCTAGAGACGGCCACTGCTTTCCTATGTCTCCCTGGGTGGTGCGCAAGTTAAAAAATAACACACACACACACACACACACACACACACACACACGCACACACACACTGCTGGAGACCTTTAGGTTTCCAGCTGTGAAGCCAGAGGTTAGAAGTTCAAATCCTCCCTGTGCCTCCTGGACTGGATGATCTCACCTCATCCCTTCCTGCTCTGCCATTCACAGGATACAGATTATTATGATATGAAGAAGACAGCTACCGGCCTAACCTTGAGCTTGTTGGAGGAAGGCAGGGAGTTGGGGAAAGAGCAGGGGAACAAACAAACCAGCACTGGAAAGTCTCTGTATACCTGAGCTCCCACAGGTGTGACTCTGCTGACAGCGGCTCTTACCTCCTGAGCCTCTCTGCTTAGGGGGACAGAGAGAGAGAGAGAGAGAGAGAGAGAGAGAGAGAGCACAAACTGCCTTGAGCCTGACACTTGAGCTTACCTGGAATACAAACAGGACGAGATCCACTGGGACCACCGGTGCTGGCGCCAGTTCTCCCAGCGGCTCTATCTGCCTCTCCTCTCTTGGGGTCCTGGCAGCTGCCCGGTGCCTGTCTGTCTGTCTGTCTTTTGTCCTCAGGTTGGTCCGTTGGGGCCACCATCATCCCAAGAGGCTTCCAGAGGACGGCTCGGATCTCACCTCACCAAAGTCAGCAGAGGACTCGCTTCCAAAAGTCCTCTTGGTCCTGCTTTGCAAGTGGGGGGGGCGGAGAAGTGTGGGTTTTCGTTCCTACACCTGGGCATAGGTCTTGTTCTCGCTGCTCTTGAGATGAGTCATGCAGTCAAGCAGCACGGGAAATATAAAAGAGCTCCGGGCTATTCCATCGTGCGCGTGCGCGTGTGATTTCCCCGGCTCTAGTGACAACCGGCAAGCCCTTTGAAGAAGACACCCGTGGGCCCGTCCTCTGTCCTGGAGACTTCCCTAAGGGCAGCACTGGGGTGGGGAGGAGCAGAACTCCAGACCGACCAGAGGGCTGGGTCCAAGGCAGACGGCCAGAAGCAGCCTAAGACAAGCCCCAGCTGAAGGTTGGAGCACTCTCCTAAACAGAATGCCTTCCCTGCCGCTGTGCGTTTCAGGGTGCCTGCGGGCATCGACAGCCCCCACCCCCAAGGCCAAATGAAGCTGCTTCTTGTGCCCCAGGGCTCTTGGCTGTGCTTGCTGCAGGGGAGACTCACGTGGCACCCCTTCGCCCCCAAAAGCCTTGGGTGGGCTTATTGCTCTCTTGGTGACTTTGGAACTGTCTCCCCAGTGGCGAAGCCAGCGTGTGGGCAGCGGGCAGGGAAGCCCCTGTGGGCTGCTGGGAATGACTCTGCCCCTACCTGGATGCACACCCACCCACCCACCCCACCCACACCCCTCCAGCCTCCTGGTGGTTCTCCTGGAGGGTCTTTTTCTCTTCTCAAGCTGGATAGGGTGCGGTGCCCCTTGGAGAGATCTCAATTCTCCTCCCATGGCATCAGAGATGCTCCAGGACAAGGGGCCAGAGGGACGGGCAGAGGGGCCACATTATTCTAGGAGCCAGGGAGCAAGCACTGCAGCCCTCTCCTCCTCCCTGGTGCCCAGTGCCAGCCCAGAATTGGGCGTCCGTCTGGCAGGACCAACAAAAGTGGCTCCCTGCCTCAGCCCAGGCTCTTTTTCTGTCCGCTCCAGCACCCCACCCCCCCAAAAAAAATAAAACCTGTGTGCACCTGTCTCACTTACACCCCAAAGCTTCTTTCAAGCCACAGTGCCTGCCTGATCCCCAATGGTGAAATCCTGGGTGCCGAACTCTCTCCTGGCAGCCTTCCGCTCTCTGCCCGCCTCCGCCCCGCCAGCCTCCAGAGGCACCCTGCACATCCATTCCAGGGGGAAACCTATTTTAAACCAGATTGTTCAGGGAATGGTTGTATATTAGTTTGGTTACGTTGTGAGAATGCCGGCTTTAATGAAAAAAAAGACGGGGAAGCGGAGGAACAACACAGCTGCCTGGCACCACCTGCAAGACAACAAATTCAGGATTGGCTGAGAAATTTACTGAACTATTGCAAAAAAAGAGAGAGCCTTTGAATCCTGCAGGATGCTTCACTGGGCTGGCCGTTGTGATCTTTGGACAGTTCCTGCATGACTTAAAAAAAAACCCCAACCCTCGCCTTTTTAGGACATTAGAAACAGTCTGATAATGGTACTTCCTAGCCTTGATTTTGTTTATATTTGCGAGAAAGTCCTATATTTCCCAGATGAGTTGCAGGGCTCTTGGCATTTTGGATGCCAACTAGGAGTGGCTCCCCTCTATTCAGGACTCAGCTTGAGTCCTCCATATCCAGTTCTGGATACTGTATCACACTTCGGGAAGGAGGTTGAGAAATTGGAACACATACAGAGGAGGGCGACGAGAATGATTAGGGCCCCCGGAAACCAAGACCTGCAAGGAAAAATGGAAAGGTCTGGGACTGCAGGGCCTTGAGGAAAGAGACTTTGGAAGGGAGAGAGGAGAGCACTCTTCAAACACTGGAAAAGGTAATCATTGAGAGGAGGGGCCGAATCTGTCCTTAACCACACACACACACACACACACACACACACAGGGTGCAGGGTGCACAACAACATGGAGCCAGCTTTCGTTTGAAGATCAGAAGCACCTCCTAATTGTTACAGCAGCACAACAGTGGAACCCATAACCTCAGGAGGTGGGGAGTGCTTTGTTCAAGAGAAATTTGGACAAGGGTCTCTCTTTGTTTTGTTTTTCTGCCCCGAGCAAAGGGTTGGACTTGTAGGTCCCTTCCCACTTCACGATTCTATGATTCTACGGTTCTGTGGTCCAGCCCTGCCTCAGGGCAAGCCACTTGGGGAGGGTTCATGATCTGTCCCGAGAACCCCGCAAAGAATCCCACCAGTCCTGGAGAGGAGCAAAAATCTAAAAGGAAGAGGTACCCATCAAGGCAGAATCTTGCAGGTCCTCTGCTTCCATATTCGTTGGTGGGGGGGGGCGGTGTTCAGGTTTTTAAAGGGGTTTTGCATCCAGGTTTATTGCAAAGCCCTTTCTCCAGGAAGTTCCAAGAATGAATATGATTTTCAAGCTATCGAAGATGGCCTCGGAGGGCTGCCAGCGACCCCCGCCCTGCACTCAATGCCCACCGGCCTTCCAGACACCCCAGAAGAGGTCCAGGAAGCCAGAGCCCCATTTCTCAGTCTGATGGTGTGGCTGCCTGGGGAGTTTCCAAGACAAAAGGAACGTCCGTATGGCATCTGAAAGGAACATAGATGTCCCTGTCTACTATGGGTCCCCTTTTAAGACACTGCACAGGACATTTGCTGCCTCTCCTAGCAAGGGTCAGTGCCCAGAGCAGACTCATGAGGGCCAGCAGAATGCCAACCACGACCTGGAAAGTTCACAACCTGTGTTTCCTCCAAGACTATCCGTTTTTACCAGTTGGCTGATTCTTTTTTTATCAGTGCTTATTTTGGTGTACAAATCCCTTGCTTGCTTGCTTGCTTGCTTCTATCTATCTATCTATCTATCTATCTATCTATCTATCTATCTATCTATCTATCTATCTATCTATCTATCTATCTATCTATCTATCTATCTATCTATCCATTGAAGTAACGAAGTAACTAAGGAACCCACTAACTTACTAATATTGAGATTGTGGTTAAATGTTGCATGTTTGTACTTTTATCTATTTTGCTGGGATGCCCTTGGTGGCAGAGGGCAAAAAATATTATCTTTATCAACCTGTTCCACACTGCATTCCACTCTGCCTCACAACGCTTGTGGACATAAACAGAGAGGCCCAGCCTCGGTGCTCCTTGCATCTAAAGAAGGGGACCACAACCCTGGGAAAGCGCATGCCAAAAGACAGCTAGATGACTTGTTAAAAATGCCACAGATCTCTATTACACACACCCATGCAACACCTGGGGGGGGGAATGCAATGTTTTCTCTGCTCCTGCATCAGCCAAGCCAAAAAAGTCACCGAGAGGAATTGAGAGAGAGAGTGGGGGGGAGGGGGGAAGAGGTGCAGGTGCCCCTTACCTTGCTTGTAAGAAAGCTGATAAGGACCTTGACTCTTGGAGGTTGTTCTGCTTTGCAAAAGCAACCCAGGGGGAGCCTAGAGGAGACCTCCAGGAAGCCCAGGGGAAGCCAGCAGAGGGGAAGCGATGCCGTTGGGCCCCACATTGCCCCCTCTCCATCTTGGAAGGAGAAGGAAGCCTGGTTGCTCCCGCCAGGCCCTGCGCTGCCGCCGGAGATCTGAGGCTCTCTGGTGGGGCAGGGGGGCTTGGGGTGGGTGGGGGTTGGTCTCTCTTCCTCCAGCGCCCCCTCGCCCCTGCCCCCCTCTCCCTTTGTCCCTCTCCCTTTCTCTTGCCCCTCTCTGGGCTCACGTGGCCTCCTTGCACAGGGAAGGACATCTGCTTTGACTCAAGCAGGGGTGGAAGGGGAAGGGGAGGCCTCCCAGAGGCAACAAAAGGCCCTCTCCCCCCACCCCCAGTCACCCCCTCATTTCAACAGAGGGGGAAAATATAAAACCTCCTTTTGCCTCTCCCTTCCCCTTCTGACACCCCCTCCCCCCAAATCTTTCCTCGCACTCTGCATTTGGGAACAAAGCAGCACTTTCTGAGCTCCCTCCCATGGCATCTTTTCTTGCTCTGGTGGTAAAAATAAAAATAAAACAGGCCTCCATGGGTGTGGGTGTGGGTGTGTGGAAGGGTGTGGGTCTCTCTCTCTCTCTCTCTCTCTCCTACCTGTGCATTGTTCTTCATCGGGCTTCTTGACTTGAGCTGCTCTTGGTGCTGCTGAGTGTGTGTGCGTGTCTCACACATCCCCCCCCCCCCTTATGAAAGAACCCTGCGATCCATGAAGGACCAAGGTACCATGCACCGGCCCAGCATGGAAGTCAAGGAATATCTTGTAGAAGCAGGGGGTGTCTTTCACAGCCGGCATGGAGAATCCCTCCGGTGGCCTACTGAGAGTTTTGGAACAGGCCTCTGAGAGAAAAGTGATGGGGTGGGGGGTGAAGAAGGAGCCAAGAGCACCATCTGCCACAAAGGGCATAAAACACTCCCAGGTGGATGATACACCATCCTGTTGTGCTGTTTTTTTCTCCCCCTTGGGAGGTTCAAAGCCCAGTGGCCAGGAGTTCCCACAGTGTGTGTGCAGAGGTGTACAAAAAAAAAACTTCCACAGTTTTGGGGAGAACTTTCCAAAAAAATAAAAAATCCTCTCTCTAGTCTGGAATCGGTGCCACAGACGAAGTGGCCAATGAGCATCGCCCAAAAATGGAAGGTCCTTTCTGTCAAGCCCAAGAACAAAAATTACTCCGAGGAGAAGATTGTGCCTCTCCTTTTTTCATCACTTTCGCCTCCTTCTCTCATCTCTGCTTAGCAGTGTTTCAGTGTTGCCCATTGTAACTCAAACTGTTGCACTGTTAAGGTGCTACAATCTCTCGGCTTAGAGATGTTTGTGAGATGGGATGAAGTTGATAAACACATCATTGAAAATGTGGAGTTTAGCTCAATGTAACTCTTCCCCACACTTCCTGTCCTCCAATCTGAGTTCCCGGCTTTGTGAGAAAAGTGGGCTATACGTTATGTAAATAAACAGCATCCATTCATGAATGCAAGTATAAAGATCGGATCAGCCCTAGCAGACGCACTGGAGACCAGAAATAACAGCACTCAGGCTGTTGCTACAACATCTTTTAGTTACCTATGAGGGACACCCTGGGGGGAGCTAGCTGACCCCTGGAGGCCCTTTCGGACATCATAATCCTGCCACTCTGTGGATTGTGTCAGATGGGGCCACGCCACGGGTTTAGACTGAGTAAGGTAGCAGTTGAATATCGATTTTTTTAAATTGTGAATTTTATTTCCCAGTAAACCTGCCTGATCAGTAGTCTGACCATCATGTTTTGGACCAATTCAGTTTTCCAAACACTTCCCAAGTGAGGTCCAAATACAGCAAGTGAAAGAGCAGGAAAATTAAGCTGTACTTCACCGTAACCAGATTAGACATTTCTAGAAATACGTACCGCTAGCTTTAATTGTACACACCCCTGGGATCTACAAGTATCTCGCAATGGAGACCCCCCAAAACAACGTACGGGAAGCATGACCAATCTAGCACAAGCCAGGACTCAATTCTTTGAGGTGCTTTTTAACTGATGAGAAGTTTCCCTGCTGGCTCCGGTTTAACTATCCATGTGTTCATCTCCACCCAGCCTATGGACAGGCATCCAAGTGCGTGGGGTGGTGCGTGAACCCCAGGACTCGTTCCCAACGTCTTGGTCTTTAGGTGTAAAATCTCAAGCATAACGCAATAGAAGGCCCTTGAGACCATGACACACACACACACACAGAGACAGACAGAGAGAGAGAGAGAGAGTGAGAGAGAGAGTAACATTCACTGCCTGAGCCTGGAATTATGTTCCCAAATAGACATCACATCAACATTCGGGCCCCTGAAAGACTATCCATTGCATTTTAACGGGAGCGTCCTTGGACGATTCCACTTCTGCTGAGTTAAGAGTGGAAACCACTGACTGGGAGCCCTTCACCACCGCTGCTTCGGAAGTGGGCACGCTTCTTCTGTGGACATGCAGCCAAGAATCGTGCTAGCCTTTTTCACCACCCTATCACAGGGTTGGCTCAGGGCTTCCTAAGGCCCCAGGTCCTTCTTGTTCACATGCGCGCGCACGCACGCACGCACACACACACATGAGAGTGCCCAAATGGATGCAGTGGATGTTAACGGGCAGAAGGGGCAAGAAAGCCCCAAGGCGAGTGAGTGGCTGTGACATGGGACCAAAATACCCCTAGTACAACCTTCTGAGATTGCCTCGCTCCCAGGTGTGGCTTGATTGGTGGTGAAAACACTGCTCTGGTGGCCTCCGTCTGTTCCCGCAAGGGGGCCCCTGGTTGGAGTCCCAGGATAGTCCTGGTTCCCTGGGTGAGGGAAGGGCAGGAGCAACTTGGCAGCTGGACCCAGCCTAAGGACACCCTTGTGTTCCTTTGTGACAGACTGCTTTGACTTTGTAAGACAACACGGCCAGGCAGCTCAGAGACATCATGACAGGCTGACCCAGGTGGTTGTGTGTGTGTGTGTGTGTGTGTGTGTGTGTGTGTTTCAGAGATACAGAGAGCAACCAGATGAGGCACCTAGAAAAACTTCCCAGCAAGCGAGACCAAACCTTTCTTGGGGGTTCGTGGCCTCTAAACAACTCTGTCCTGGGAATGCTTTGCTGGAAAGGAGAAGGCAGGAAAGCTTTGCACCCAAAGGGAATTGGGGAAGAGATGAAGAGGAGGAGGAGGGAGGAGGGAGGAAGGGACCGATTGCTAGGCTGGGTCAGCGATCCTTTTTGGAAACCAAGAAGGGGGTCCGGAGGTCATTGTGAATCGGAAAGATGGGGCACTTTTTGGACCTGCCACGTGGAAGCTGCTTCCACAATTCCAGGAGCCACCTGGCCCTGGGGGGCCTCTTGGCCGGGGTGGAGGCCGGCGGGCCTTTTCCACCCCTGCAGATGCATCTTCTGGTGGGAAGCCGGGAAGGGCTCAGGTGGGGGGCGGGGGCTCCAAAGAGGCCAGGGTCCCCCTCCCGGCTCCCGGCTCTCAGCTCCCTGGCGGCTGAGGGAAGAGGAGGGCTAGCCTTCCTTCTGTCTGGGTGCCAAGGGATGAGTCATGGGTCTGCTCCTCCTCGCCCTCCGTTGTCCTCCCTCCCACCCGGAGCCAGCCTGTCTTCCTCCCCGGTTGGTCTGGGGGGGGCGCTCCTCTCCAGCCGCCCTTCCCCTCCTCCTTTGGGTCCAGGAAAGGGCCACCCCGTGACCTTGCCCTGGCCCTCCTGCCCTTCCTTGCAGGGCTGTTGAGAGGACGTGGGGGGGGCGGGGGGGCGTGTGCGCGCGTACGAGAGAGAGAGAGAGAGAGAGAGAGAGAGAGAAAGCGCCCAAGAGAGGGGGCCCGGCTTGCCTGGGGCTTTTCCGGCAGCGACTTCGCCAGCCGGTCCCTTGGCAAGGAGACAAAGGCGCGCCGGGCAGGGCCCCTCGCCCAAGCCCAGCCCAGCCCCCCGACCCCCTTACCCCTCTGGGGCGAATCCCTTTCTCCCTCCGCTTCGCCCGCCCGGCTCCCCCCTTCCTCCTTAAGCCCCCTTTTCTTGCATTCCTTTGTCTCCTCCTTGCTCCCCGCCGCCCCCTCCCCCCCTCCTTGGCTCCTCTGTTTTCGGGTCCTCGCCCGCCCCTCGGCACCCCACCCCTCCGCCCCCTCCCTCGGCCGGGGGAGCAGGAGAAAGAGAAGAAGGCGCCAGCGTGCCAAGGGGGTGTGGCGCGCCCTGGACGGGGGAACTACATCTCCCATCAGCCCGCCGGCCCTGACTTCCTGAGAGGGTCCGCTGCGCGCCGCAGCCAGGAGGGCGTCGCAAACAAAAGAGGCTCCGGCGCTCGGTCAGCGGAGCCCCGTCCCGCCCCTCCCCTCAAAAAAACAAAACCCCGTCCCGTCTCCCGTCCCAGCCGCGGCTCCAGCGGCTGTTGCTGCCGCCGCGATCGGCTCCCTCCTCCCGCTGCCCCGAGACGCAGCCGGGCCGGGGGGCTCCGCCGGGTGGGCTTTTCCGCTGCTGGGCTGGGTTTCTCTCGCTCCCTCCTGCCTCCTCCCTCGGCGGCGGCGGCGGCGGCTTCCCTGCCTCTCGCGCTTTTCCTGCTCCACGCCCCCTTCCAGTTGGGAAGAAAGCGAGCGAGCGAGCGGGCGGGCGGGCGAGCGGGGATCTTGGTGCCGGATCGGTCCACGCTTCAGGCAGGGAGGGCCGCCCCCGGGCAACGGGGCGCGCGGCGGGGGGCGACCCGGTGGCCCTTCTGCGGCCAGCGGAGGCGGCGCTTGGCCAGCGGCGGAGGACCGGCGAGCGGGGGTGTCTCTCTCCCTCTCTTCCTCCCCCCTTCCTCCTTCTCCTCCTCCTGCCGCCTCCCAAACCCCTTTTGCGCCTCTCCCCTTCCTCGCTCGCCGGCTCTTTGTTTCCCCCCCTCCTCCTTCTTCCCCACCCCCAGCCGAACCGTCGCCGCCGCCGCAGTAGCCGGATCAGGGGCAGCCCGCTTGCGCGCCCCCCCCTCCGCCCCCGTGCCCGCCATCCCGCCGCCGCCGCCGCGCCCCCGCAGCCCCCTCTCCTCCGCCTCCTCCTGCTCGCCCCCTCCTCTTCCTCCTCCTCCTCCTCTTCCTCCTCCTCCTCCTCCCCCGCAGCAGCAGCAGCCTTCTTTGTTCGCCATGCCGAGCCTCGTCGTGTCCGGGATCATGGAACGGAACGGGGGCTTCGGGGACCTGGGCTGCTTCCCGGGCAGCAGCGGTGGCGGCGGGAGCAGCGGCAGCAGCGCGGGGGGCGGCGGCGGCGGCAAGGAGCGCGGGCTGCTGGAGGACGACCGGGCGCTGCAGCTGGCCCTCGACCAGCTCTGCCTGCTGGGGCTCGGCGAGCCCTCTGCCGTGGCCGCCGCCGCCGCCGCCGCAGCAGCAGCAGCAGCAGCAGCAGCCGCCGCCGCCACCCTCGGGGACGACCCGGCCGCCGGCGGCAGTAGCGGCGGCAGCAGCATCATCAGCGGCGGCGGCGGCGGCACCACCAGCAACAGCAGCAGCAGCAACAGCAGCCCGCAGCCGGCGCAGCCGCCCCCGACGCCGCAGCAGCAGCAGCAGCCGCCGCCCGCGCCGCCCCAGGCGGGCCACAAGACGACCGCCGCCGCCTGCTCCATCCCGGGGGCGCCGCTGCCGCTGCCGCCGCCTCCTCCCCAGCAGCAGCAGCAGCCGCCTCCTCCTCCGCCGCCGCCGCCGCCCCCGCTGCCCGCGCCCCCTTCCGCGGCTCCGTCGTGCGCCGCCGAGGCCGGCAAGCTGTGCGTCCTCTACAAGGAAGCCGAGCTGCGCCTCAAGAGCAGCTCCAACACCACCGAGTGCGTCCCGGTGCCCAGCTCCGAGCACGTGGCCGAGATCGTCGGACGCCAAGGTGAGGGCCGACACTCCCCCCTCCCGGGCCGGCAAACAGGCAGGCAGGCACGGAGGGCAAGGGGGTGGGGTGCGCACGGGGCCCCGCCGGGCAGCCTGCGCCTGATGTGCCCAACGCACCCCCCACCCCACCCCAGGCCACCCCGGTGACGCGGCGCAGCTCGGTGAGCCCGGTGGCTCCGGGGTAGCTGCCCGCTCGGCCGGCCCTCTCCGTTCCCTGCCTCCTTTCCTTTCTTTCTTTCTTTCTTTCTTTCTTTCTTTCTTTCTTTCTTTCTTTCTTTCTTTCCTTTGTCTGCCACGAATCCCCGCCTCCTCCTCCCTGCCTTTGTTGCTCCGCTGGCGAAGCGCTCGCCCGCCTTGGCCCGTGGCTTTCCGGCGCCCTCCTTCCCTGCCCCGCTCGCTCCCCGGCCCGGCCCGGCCCTTGGCCCTTCTGACACCGGCTGCCCGGGAGCCCTCCTTGAGCAGCGGAGCTGACTCCCTGCGGCGTCCCCACATCTCAGTCCTTCCTTGGCCCCACGGCTCCCACGTTCCTGCAAGGGTCTCGTCTTTCTTTCTTTCTTTCTTTCACACTCGCTACCACTTTCTCCTGTTCTTTCTTCTCTGGACACCCCCCTTTCCTGCTGGTCCCAGGCCTTCCAGCCTTCTCCCCCCCCCCTCTTCCCCTCTGTTGCACGGTTCCTTCCAGACGTCCCCCCTCTTGCCAGGGACCCGCCGGGCTGACCCCACAGAGGGGGGTTCTACCTAAAAGGGTAGAGCCATGGCAGCGGGGTCCCTCGCGAGCCTCTGGGTCTCCCTTTTCTTCTTCTTCTTCTTCTTCTTCTTCTTCTTCTTCTTCTTCTTCTT
>JAHTLZ010000014.1:145670-166561 GCA_023846285.1 Phrynocephalus versicolor
TCTTCTTCTTCTTCTTCTTCTTCTTCTTCTTCTTCTTCTTCTTCTTCCTCCTCCTCCGCCCACCTGAGCCTCTTTGTTGCAGACCCGACATCGAGACCCAACGGCGGTCGAGTGAGATCCCGTCCCTCAACCCCCGAGGGAGAAAAGGCACCCCTTGGTAGACAGGAGCCGGGAGAAGGAGGCGGGGGTGGGGGCTTCCTCCTCTTTGGGCATCCGTTCCTCCCCGAAGGGGCTCCCCGGACACTACAGAACCCGAAATCCCTCGCAGGGGTCAGGCTGGAGAGCGACGTCCGTGTGAGACGGAGTTGCGGTTACTTTGGAACGGGCCGCGCAGGATCCGCGCCGGCTGCTGCTCGCCCTTGGTTTTGCCCCTGTGTTGATCCGTTCCTGGAGGGATGGTCTTCTGGGGTGCTCGGGAACCCCCCCCCCCCTTGCCTCACTTCTCCGGGCTGGTGCAAGGGAAAGCTGAGCAAACCTCTTCCCCCTTTTGTTGGGCGCCTTTCTGCTGAAAGGGGGTGTGGTCGCCTCTCTCCCTCTGGCTTGTGCGCGCAAAGCAGCCCTGGCTCTCTCGCCTGCCTGCCTGCCTGCCTTCTTGCTTGCCTGTCTGGGAAATCCAGGGGTTCAAGAACAGATTAATGGGAGTTGAACTTGTTATGGCATCATGTGATTTTGGGGGGGGGGTTGTTGGCAGGGAGGGGGTGGCCTTCTTAGGTTTTAAAACCCCTGCTTTGGCTTGATTCATGCAGGCTTCCCTGCTCCACTCCTTTGGGTGCATGTGCTGGAATAAATGCAAGGGTCTCCCTGCTGGACATCTGAGCCTTCCAACAATTGCACATATATCTCCCCAATATGTTTTAAGCTCCCTTGGGGACCCCCCCCTCCGGATCCAGTGGGGTGGGGTCTATGTGGAGGAAGGGATCCAAGCAAATGCTTGTTGTGAATAAGAAGAACAATGGCACACTCCCCCCCCCCAGTCTTTTGACATATGGTGGCCCTTCCAGATATGTGTCCCTGCCATGGAAAGGAGGATGGGGATGCCCCGAGTGCTGTCGGAGGGGACAGGGAAGGGCCAAGATTTTAAGATGCTAGTATGCTGCAGCAATTGTGGAAAGAGAAGCGGGTGGGGGGCCCAATTGGAGGGGACCCAGAACAATGGAACAGGCGCCCTTGTCCCACTTAGGGGCCCGCCAGCTGCCTGCCTCCAGTATCCGGGCTGCCTCTCCTCTGGCCCCCTACCCCAGACCCTGGGGAACCTTTCCCTCCCCACTGACCTGATTCTCAGAGCTGGCCCCCACTCTCCTCCCAGACCCCTACCCGACAAAAGGCAGCAGGCCTCCCCAAAGTCACTTAGAGTTCATTCCCAACCTTTGTCAAGAAAGGAAGACCACAGCATACCGGAGGGGGTGTGCGCGTGCGTGTGTGTCTGAGTGTGCGCACACCGCCTGGGAAGGAAGATGCCTCCTTCTCTTCCCCTCACCCCTTGTTTCTCATTGTCCAACCCACCCACCCCAGTGGCGCACCGTGCCAACTCAGTCTTGTTTTTGCCCAGGTGCTCCACGCTGGTGGCGCAGACGTAAGACCCTGCAGGGAGGTGCATTGCAGTGCAAGGAATAGACCTCTCTTTGTCTAATTATTCCAGTCTTGGAGAGGGGGGTCTGTATAGGAGTGTGTGTGCAAAAGCGGCATTGTTTGGGGGTGGGGGTGGGGGGGAGGAAGTCTCTCTCTCTCTCTTTCTCTCTGTATTTCCCCACTCCCCCATGGTAAATGCAAAATAGAAGTATTCACCCAGCTTTGAACTAAGATGCCGGTTTTTTAAATGTTGTGTTCTCTGGGGTAACTGCCCAGGCCCGCCAGTCTGCAAAGCAGAGGGGGGGGTGTACTGCGAGCAGTGTGGTGCTGCACAGCAATGCGCTTAGAAAGAGCTAGCAGAAGAATGGCGGGCTGGGGGGGAACGCAGAGAGAGATGACCCCCCCCATCTGTTTAGAAATCTAACTGATGTCTAACACTAAGGTCCTTTGTGTAGGTTTGCGAAGCCCTCTCGGATCTTTTTGTTGATGGTGATTTTTTAAAAAAACACACACACCCAATATCGGAGTTTGTTTGTTTGTTTGTGCAGCCTACCCGCCCCATCTAAAAATAAAAATAAAATAAAAACTGAACAATTCTGGAACTCAAAGAAAAGGAGAGGGTGAATTCGGTAAGGCCTGGTGGTGGGTGGGAGCAGGGGCTTGTTCCTGGGGGTCTGTGTTGTCGGGAGAAGCTTCCGCCATATCCCCACACATCTCAACAAAGAAAGAAAAGGCCCTCGGCCTCATTGTTCTCCATGGGGCCTGTCGTTGGGCGTCTGTGGGAAAGCCAACCAATCCAGGTTGGGCAACGTAATCGGCGCAGCTTCCATCCAAGGGGCCTGTGATTCTCCACCCCCTCCCCAGTTTCAGGGTATGGGGTGATGCAAATGACAACAACAACAATAATAAAATGATCTCTCTGTGTGGGGAGTTTAAAAAAAAGAGAGAGGGAGAGGAAACAGTCCATTTGATGTCCGAATCTGTTCCTTAAATGCTGACGATGCCTTGGGAGAGCAGGAGGGAAATTGTGCCGCACACACACCCTCTGCGCCGTGGAACAGCCTTGCTTCCTGCCAGCCCCTTGGTGAGGCTGAAACCATGCACACACCCCTTTCTCCTAACGAGAGTGCGGGTCAGCGTCAGGGTTACACCAGGGACACAACAACAGCACAGCATCTTGTCTGGCTGCCACACCTCCCCTTCGCCAACCACAACCCCGGGACGGCATGATCACCCAAGTGGGATCGGAGTCAGGATAGAGGTGGAGAGGAAGAAGGCAGTGAGGCCGGTGGGGGGAGGAGATGATGACGATGATCTGGCAGCGATTAAACAAAAATCTCATGGGCAACTTGGACCAAAGGAATCCCACCACCTCCCCCAGTTTACACACAATGGTGCGTTTCCTCTTGTTTCAAGAGGTTTCCCTCCGCCCGGCTGTTTTGAGAGCACATTGCCGGAAGCATGACCCCCCCTTTGTAGATGCCAAAGGGGGGTCATGCTAAAGATGGCTGAGTATTGTATGACTAAAGACCTTTTTTAATCAGCAGGGGCTGTACCAGTCTCCCGCTGCCTGCCCTACAAAGCGCTGGAGCCATAGAGTTTTGCTAGCAATATAGGCCTGCACTAGACCGCCCAACCTAAATTTGCTCTTTTGGGGGCTAAGAAAAAGCACCATAAGAAGGGATGTAGTAGCCTTTGGCATCCCAAGCTCAAGTTTTGGAGCTTTTTAAAAGATAAGCAAGAAAAAGGAAAACCTCTCCCTGCCAGGTCTACTCTCTTTAATTCTTAATTTTCCAATTCTGCTCTTCTGTTGCAATTCAGCTGATTGTGAACAGGAAAGGCAATGCAAGGAGAAGAAAGACAACCTCAGGATCTCCAAAGACGAGGCTCCCAGCACAAAATGAGGTGCAAAGGACCTGATTCCTTGAGAAAATCCTGCTTCAATAAGAAGGTTTAGCCAAGTTCCCAGGAAGGGTGGGTGGGAGGGATGCTTCGCCTCTCTCTCTTTGTCTGCTCCTAGAATGTATTATTGTACAGCTCTCATTTCACAGAGGAACGGTTTGGGGGCAAGAGAGAGGCCCCCTGCCTGCTAACCTTCTGTGTATTTCCCACCATTTCATGGATGTCTTTGTCTTTCTGCTGGAAAAAAAACTCATTAAGGAGAAACAGATGGAATTAGATGCAAGAGCCCAGAACCCCCTAATAAGATGAATTCATCTAAGCCCAGATGCACAGTACATTTGGACCAGGGCCCTTAGGTTCTGCCCTCCCTACCTTTCACCTGCCGGCTTGATCAACTGTGTTTTTAGACACACCTTCTGCTTGAATGTGATGTGAAATAAGGGGCATATTGGGCGAGACTACACACTTTGGGTTGGATGTAAGGGGAAAGGGTGGCGTCCTGAACTCTGACCCTCATGGTTCAACATACAAAAAATAGTAACAACCAATTTCCCCTGTTTCAACAATCCCTTGCCTATAAAGGAGAACATCCTTTGCGATGCTGTGGTTTTTCCCCCCAATTATTTTTTTTTGGGGGGGGGAGGGGCAGGAAGTCATTTTATTTTACTAGCCTGATAAAAGGACTCAAAAGATTCTACATTTCTGTGGTACCTTGGTGGGGTCTTCACAAAGGTGGTGTGGCCTTAACTGTGGAGTTTGCCCCCCCCCAAACTCTGCTCAGAGGGACCCCAGGGAAACACAAAGAGCCTTTGACTCCTTAGGGACTAATCAGATTTATTTGGCCTAAGCTTTTGTGGATTGTAAGCCCAATTCCATCTAAGAGATGTGGAGCCTGCCCTCAGCATGAAAATGCTTGCATTTTTTGCTTGCAGCAAAACGTGTGTGTGTGTGTGTGAGAGAGAGAGAGAGAGAGAGAGAGACTGGCCACACTTTGCAAAAGGTGCCTTTTGGTGTCGCCGCCCATTGAAACCAAGGTGGTACACACATGCACGACGGAGGGGGACTCCCATCGACATCAACGGGGTCATTCCAAACATGACAAATTGGGGGCCTCGTCTGGCGTAAGATGAGGGAAGGGTTTGTGAAGAAACCCAAAAGGGCCTCTTGAGGCGTCTGGCTTCCTTTGCAAAACAATTAAAAGGCCCACAATCCTACTGGCAATTTGTGTTTTTGTGCAGTTGAAACAACTTGCCCCTTAAATTGCATCCAGCCAACATGGTCATGGTTGCGTTCCTAGGCACGTGTAATCCTGGCTAGGGGATTTGGGGTGCTGTAGTCCAAAAAAAAAAGCCAGTCTTTCCTCACTTCTGGATGGTAGTGGCATGGCTCAGTGGGCCAGCGGTGGTTGTTGTGGTGGGGGTGAAAGCGACTCTGGATCTATCCCTGTGGGATTCAAACAATCCCAGTTTCAATCCGTTGTTCATTTATTTCAGGCATTCTTATACCACTCTGATTATTGATGTGCACCATTCTGGAGGAGTTAAACAAGAAATATAAACTACTCCAAGCCTCCCCCCCCCAAAAAAACCCTAAACTCCCCCACCATAAATGGTATTAAAACCGAATTTTGAGGGGTACCTATTTTATCAAAATGGGGCTAGATGGCCAAAGGGCCTCCTAACTTGACCACAAAGCTTAACTTTGTGCATGGGGTCAACTCCAGCTTTCTTGACACAGCATGTGTCACACACAAAAATGCACAAAGGTGCCTCTGTGCATATGCAGAGTGCACTCATTAGGTCCGGAGGGCCCTCATGCACTAGAATGGTTGGTTTCCAAAGCTGAAGATTGCGTTCTCTGGTAGGGGGAAATGCTCCCCCCACCATATTTTTATAAATTTAAATTGTGTATTCTAGAAAATGTTTTTTAACACACACCCCTCTTGAATATTTATGGATTTGAAAAGTCTGTTGACTTGGCAGTCTTATGGCCAGCTTTGGCCATGGCTTCCTACAGCAATCCAAGATAGAAAATAAAATCTGCTTTTCTCAGACTACAACTCCCATAAACAGGGATTTCTGGGGGGGTTGTTGGACTACAACTCCCAGGATCCCTCACCGTTATCTCTACATGCTATGGCTAGCTGAGACTGTTGGGAATCGGAGTCTGGCAATAAAGATGTGCCACAATCTTGATGAGAATACGGTCCCAAAACCTCATACTGTATATATAGATACAGTATATACATTATCTATATATATTTCTCCTGAGAGGATAAATAGGAGGGAAATCAATACTGAGGAGAGTTCTGAGTTGAATGTTCATAGAATGAACTCATAAATATTTTGCAGAAAGAAAGAAAAACAATTTTGCCTCATACCACCCTAGAAATATACAGTATACTGTATACTCTGTGTGTGTGTGTGTGTGTGTGTGTGTGTGTAAAACACATACACCACCTGTCACCTCAGCTACTCAGTTGCCATGTTGGCTACAGGATGCTTGGAGAGAGAATGTTTGTCTACTAAAATAACCCTGACCAGACCCTCACGGGGTGAACGAGCCACAGAAGTCTCCTTATAGCCATAAATTACCTCAAAATAAACAAAATATTCCCTCAGAAATCCCATAATAGGTCTGGTAGCCCTGAGGGGAAATCCTGTGGAGCTGTCTCTGCTGTATATGGGGTGTGTGCACACGATATCTTGGTAGAATTATTTATACAAGCATCTCTCCAGTTCCTTCTGGGCTGTTTCCCCGGGAAAATTGGGTTAATTTTTAAATGATTTATATAGGTATATTCTCTAGTTCTTTCTGGGCCTTTTCCTTGTAGCACCAAATGGGTTTTTAAATCAAAGACTACAACTCCTATCCTTCTTCACTCTGGACTAAGCTAGCTGAGGCTGCTGGGAGATGTAGGCAAAATGGCGGGGGGGGGGGTTGGACTCACATTCTGTATTTTAAAAACATTGGGTCCCCCCCCTTCCTTATAATATTGGGTCCTGAGAATGGTTGGGCCAGCAGAATTGTTGGCTGCTTTTTAAAATTTACACATTTTCCTTCTTCAAACGTTTCTTTTCTCGGAATAAAAGGACTTTAAAATTCCCCTTCCAGAAGGTTCCAGCTGCCAACTCTCTTTTCTCGCCAAAATTCTCCTCAGGAAGCACATGGTGGGCATTTCAAGGGCCAAACTGCCTTTTATCCCACCTATCTTTATAATATCAGCTATGTATCAGAACCCCCTCCTTTCTTGTGGTTGTGTCTTTGTGTGGGCAGAAATGAACCACAGGGTTCTTCTTGTCTCTATACATTATCTCAAAACAAACTAAATATTCCCTCAAAAAAAAAACCCATAATAGGTTAGGTAGCCCCGAGGATAGGCCTGTTGGGCCACCCCTACTATATGTGGTTTGGTGTGCTATTATCTCCTCATCTTATTTTTTAAAAAATGATCTGTATAGTTATCTTTAGTTCCTTAGATCTTTTCCTCCCCATAGTTTTCAATGGGGTTTTAAATCAAGGACTACAATTCCTACAATCCGTCTCCCTGACTGAGGCTGCTAGTTGTAGGCATAACAGAAGAAAATCATCTGGATGGCTGCCTTTTGCATTCAAATGTTTGGGGTGGTGGTTGGTTTGTTTTGGTACCTGGGGAGGACTGGACAACCAAAACTGGTGGCTGATTTTTAAAATTTACACAATTTTCCACTCAAGTTTTCATCAGAGAGGGGGAAAAGAGCCTTTAAAATTGCTCATCTGGAAGGTTTCAGCCTCTAACTCCCATTTCCCATCAAAATTCTCCTCAGGAGGCACATGGTGGGCATTTGAGTGTGCGCTGGTGTAAAAGTGCATAGATGAATTGGGGATGAGGGGAATCCATAGAAACCCTCCATATTGTTGTTGCTAATGGCTTCCCATGATACTGAATGTTCTCCTCCAACCTCCCCCTCAGAAAAATCCTAAAAAAAAATAAATAGATATTGCTTTGTCAGGAAGTCTTCAGGATGGAACAATAATTCCCTTGTTAAAAAGTGAAAAAGGAAGGATCCCCTGCACTGTTTGATCCTACGAATTGTCTGTTTTTCAAAAGGGGATATCAAATTTTAAATGTGGAAACCCAGAAGTAGACTTCTGGGTGATTTTGTGGGGCATTTATTTGCCTCCCCCCTTTAGAATAGCCAACATTCCCTACAATTTGGTTTAAAATCAAAGGTTAGTGGTCGGTGAGAAGAAAAGTATAAACCTCTATAGAAATCGGGCGTCCATGGAATTTTCTCTCAGCTGGGCTATGCCAGTTGGTTAGCTGGTAACCCAATCTGCAGGCCATAAAAGGGCTTTATTGTTTGGTACAAGACTGCTACCAAACTGTGGGGTAAAGTAAAAAATCCGAAAACATTTGAAAAAAAGTGTAGGAGTGAAAGAAACCATATTTGGAGCCTTGATATCCCCTGAGCGCTGCTTTGATGAACAGAGGGACAAATCTGGTTTTGCTTTTGCTCCCAGATAGGTAAATTTGCCATTTAAAAAAAAAACAGTGTTGGACATCACAGGGAGCTCCACACTGGGTCAAAAGGGGAGGGGCGTATTCTGCAATTGCGCAAATTGCACAATCACATTCTTTCATGATTTTCCTGTTCAGGTCCCACTTTTATTCTTCATTTGGGGGGGGGGTCCAGCAGAGTTATGGGGGACTGCGAAGGCTCCCCCTTCCTCACACCCTTTCAATTCAGGGACTCCTTTGCCATCACAGAATCTGCCACACACTTTGAACAATATACAGTGGTATCTCAACTTATGAATTTAATCCGTTCCGAACGCATGCTCTTAAGTCAGGCTACTCTTAAGTCGGGGTACGTATCTAAAAATTTGAAAAAACAAGTTTAAAAATTTAAAAAATGAAAAAAAAAGTAAGTCGAGCAGACCATATCTAAAATTTGTAAGGCGGCAGTTAAAATACCAACAGTTTTCTGCTCTTAAGTTGAATTGCTCTTAAGTCGAGCTGCTCTTAAGTCGGGGCACCACTGTTTTTAAAACCCCCAAGATGCAGTTTTGTCTTCATTGCCCCATTCAGTAGTGTATGCTCATTGTTACTACTGTAACTTAAAGGCTGCATTTTAATTGTCGTAAGGCACCTGGGTGGGCCTTTTCAAAGCTTAAGGGTTGCCCAAGGACACCCCCCCCCCGGCTTGCCTTGGCCCAACTCATTGCCGCATTGCCATTGAAGCCCCAAGAAACCTTTATAAGAGAGGCTCTTGGCAGAAGCGGAAATAGCTGCTAAACTCTCCAGCAAGGGGCAGAGAAGCAGGGAGAATGGATGGCACACGGGGAATTTCTAGAGAAATCCAGCCTTTTCCGAGCCATCTCTGTCTGGCCCCGCCGGCACCTCTACTTGCTGGGAAGCCGAGGCCGTAGGAAAGTGTGCCGCAAGGCTGCCGTTCATCCAGCGTTCCTCTTCCTTGCCATCCCCGCCATGCCCGTTCGGGGTCTTTGTCTCCAGTTGCCTTTCGCTTGCACCCGCGGACGCCTTCTCCTTGGCTTTCTTCCCCATCTTCCCAAGAGCGTACCGAGAGAGCATGTGTGGGCCCGAGCCGGCCATCCCACAGCGACACACCCACTTCGGACTGCATTGTGAGCTGTCGCTCTTGACAGGGTTGTGTCTGGCGGCTGCCGACGGTGGTGCTGTTTTTCACATCAACGGCCGTTGATATGGACAGTGCGGTCAGCCCCAGATACACAGATGGACGCCTTGCCCTCCCTAGGTCCCTGTCTTCATTTCTTTTCTTTTGAAGTCTGTTTTTTTTTTAAAAAAAAGAAAAATCTGTATTCGTGCTGCATTTAATATCCATTCCTCTGTACAGAGCAAGGTGCAGGGTAGGAATGTCAACGCTTGCTTGTCTCATTGTCCTGCACAACTCAGGCAAACCACAGCATTGTTCTCCTCAGGGGTTCATTGGTTGTTTTTCTCTCAGGACAGGACGGAGAAGAGTTTTCCTGCTCTTCCTTCTTACCCTGACTTTTAAAAAACAAAACATTGCTCATGTTTTTCTGAACAGTGACGCAGACCTCCTCTCAGTGGTCTGTAGCTTGCCTCTTAGGAAATGCTTCCATTCATGTAGCCCTTGAATCTATGGGTACTTATTTCTATGGGTGCAAGAGCACTCTGGGGCTAGAGCGCTCACCACCTTCCTAAGTGATGGGTTCCATCCTTGTCCTGTTCTAACAATTAATAGGTTTTCCCCGGTATTCAACCAAAATCTGACTTCCTGTCACTTGAGCCGATTGTTACATGTTCTGCATACTGGGATCCTGTCCCTCATGTGTAAGAGATCTAGAAAAGTGTAGTCCTATCCCCCACTTCTGCCTTCTTTCTCAAGGCTAAACATGCCCGGCACCTATATTTCTTTCAGTTGTTCCTTCTCTCCACTCCCATTTCTGTCATCTTCTCTTTTCCTTCTTGCCTTGGCATTTTATGAAATGATTCCTCTCATGCAGCTCCTTCCTGAACCCACATTTCTGATGGGACGGCCTCACTCCATCTCTCTGTCTCTCTTAGCATTAACCTAGGTGCAGGATAGAGCTTTTTCTATTGCAGTGCTCAAACGTTATATTTACCTTCCCTCACGGGAGAGGGGGGGGAATCACTCACAATTTTATTCCCACCCCCTCTTCTGATACAGATTTTTAAGCAAATCACCAGTTGGGCATTGAACCTGTTTCATGCCCTTGAAGGAGACCATGCAAGGAAGGTTGACTCTCTTTGTCAAGGTCTCTCATATCCCCAAGTCCCACACACATCCGCCCAAAAAGAAAAGGCCATTGCCATGTGGTTTTTCTAACCCCAGTCCATGCATCAAATGTGTAACGTTGTGTATTGTTTCAGAGGTAGTTCTGATCAAATCAGACAGGACACAGATCCCAACAGACCCGAAGGGGGGAACAATTTGTAGTCCTCAACTGGATTCTCCCCAGTGATCTGGGACTCCCTGCATACAGCCTTAAACAGACGCTTTGCCTAGAAACCGGAATCATGGCTAGGTTTGCAATCTTGACCCTGATATTTTATACCAAGGATCATCAAGCAAGGGTCATCATTAGTTGGCATCCATTTAGTGCCACATAATCTGTTTTTTAGAACCAGTCTTGATTCTCTGTCTAGAACATGGAAGTGAAAAGGTACAAATGTTGCAGTGACCTGTAATGAACTACTTACTCCCCCCACTATTTTTTTCCTTTTTTAAACTAAGGAATAATAAATGGATGTCACAAAGTAGCAGAATTAGTAGGATAAAGGGGGACAGGCAAGAAGTGTTGTTTTCTTGTTACTTTTCACACTTGTAGAGTGCATTTTAGGGTCCCTTTGGAGATGAATGTCTCATGTTTTAAGCAAGAATTGTTTGATAGCTCCGTGGTTGACATCTGACTGCAGAGCCACTGGACTTCTTTAACAGGGGCTGGAATTGATTATCCAGAGGGGTCCCTTCTGGCTGAGCAGTGCTAGGATTATGTTGAAGTCCCTTTATCAATCGCAGGGGGCTCACCTGCAGAAAGTAATGGAAAAGGAACATGACAAAAGTTCCATTGAAGTTTTTAAAAAGTTGGGGGAAGTACTACAAATGCAAATGCAAGACTGGGCGATAGGTGATACCTATAAAAGTTATACTCCTAGCAGTAATGACTTCCTCTACAGTACTGAATTACAAACTGTTATTTTGAATGTAAAAAAACTGTAAATTCTATGCATTGCACGTGGTGTGCATGCCTTCCACACGTCTTGGATAAATACAGAAATATAGTCGTGGAGTTATAATGCACCTATTCCCATACTTAGGGTCATTATATTACACATTTCTCCCCTGCTGCCATAAATACTTTATTTTTCGAAGGTATATCAGCACCCGGCCCATTACCAATTGGAAATTGCAAACCAGCTCTAACTAGTGAGTCGTGCTCACCTGTATGGCAGTTATCAAAATGTGTCTGTGTCCTTATTGGGATGCTTCTACTAATTCTGAAAGACAAAATATTTTCTTTAAAAATCAAAATAAAGCAGGAGAAAGATGGGAATTACTTAAAACTTGCAAAACAAAAAAGCGTGACGGGCAATTGTCAATAAGAGATCCTTCATACTGCATCGTCATCAAGAGTTGCTAAATGACTATCGAGCTTTAATATGCTAGCTTGGTTGGCTGTTGGATTGAAATGTTTTCCCCCTCTTCCAGCACCTGAATGTTCTGTCTGGGGTGTAGCTTTTGAGCTGTCCTGGGTTTGGAGCCATGAAACAGAACAGGCAGCAGCAGGCGGGACATCATCTTCTCATGCTTCAGCCCCGAAACTTCAGATAGAGATGCTCCCTGCCCAACATGCTTTTCTTCCTAAATCCTGATTCATTGTTTTCAGTCGCCCAGCTGCGTCTCTCGTTTCCCCCCACACACACTTTGGCTCCAAAAAGCATTAAAACCAGGCCTCCCCTTGACAGGGTGGCAGCGTTGGCCCTATGTGGCTGTGCCCTTGCCCCAGTGACCTAGAAGGCAATGGCCTAATTAAAAACAGAAACAAAGGGACCCATGGCTGAGGGGTTTAAGAAGTGTGCCTGTATGTGTGCATGCACGCGCACACAGAGAGCCCTCGCTTCTGTCCTGCTCCCAAGAAGGAGTGGCCTTGGAGACAAAGGAGCAAAACAGGCCCCCCTCTTGCTCCTCCGACTCAGGCCCCAAACTCCCTCTCATCCCTCTGGGCCCCAAACCCTGCAGTTGCTCCCGTTCTAGAGGCATCCTGGCACATCCTCCCTATTGGATGTGCCTCCTTCGCCCCTGCGCCTCCCTCCCCCCCCTGCGTTTTTTTGCCCCTCTTAGGACTCACTCCCAGTGTTGGAGACTGAGATGTGCCCCAAGGGTGATGTCGGGTGTGTGTGTGTGGGGGAGTCTGCAGGAGAGTAAACCCATTAAAAAATGAGAGAGCAGAAGCGCTTTGCACACACCTCCTCCATGCCAGGGTGCACAACACACCCCCTCCTGCAACTTGAGATCGGTTTCGAATCAGGATCCCCTTCCATCTCTATCTCTCTCTCCCCCAGCCCTCCCCGCGCTCTTTCTCTGCGGGTGCACCCTTGGTCCTTTTTCTGCACCCCCCCTCCCTTGGTCCACCCCCCCCCCCCCCGAACACACACACATGCTTTCCCCCTTTGTCTGTCCTTTCACATCTTCCCTCCGTCCTTCCTGCTCAGAGTTCCCCTGGTCTTCTCTACCCTTTCGCTCACATCTTCACCACCACCACCACCACCACCACCGACTCTCTGAGGCTTGGACGACCCAGTTTTGCCTGCGTTTGCTTCCATCTGCTCCCAGCATGGTCTGTTCCCCTACACACACACACACACGCACACACACTTGTCTGCCTCTCCTTCCCTTTGTCTCTCCATCGCCATTAACCCTTTGTTTCACCTGTTCCTTCTGCCGTAGGTTTTCCGCTTCTCTTTCTCCCCCCATAACCCTGCCACCTGCTGTCCCCATCACCCCATAAACAGGGTCTTATGCCCATCTTTGGGGGGGGGGTGAGAGCTGCCGTCAAACCAGTGCCTGGAGATCCTGCCTTGTTTCATTTCGTAATTAGGCCCTGGGTGATGGCTGGTCTTCACAATGCAAATCGCCCTGCCTCCGAAACATCGATCCTTTTTCAGGGCAGAATTTCTGAGTAAGTGAGCCAGCTAGGAGTGGAGGGTAGTACAGCTCACCACCACCACCACCACCACCACCAACTGCCCTTTGCCTCCTCCAAAGCTGTCCACGAATGAACAGGATTCCACTTCTTGCCCAATCTGTCCCTCTTGAGAGTGGGATGTGTGAAAAAGGTCCCTCCCAGTCTTTGGGGGTGAATATTTTGTCTTCTTCCCCATGAAATCTGAAAGGAAATACATCTGTTTTCATTCACCTCCAAGAGTGGCCTTTTGGTCACACGGGTCAAGCTCGATTTTCCGTGGATCTAGTGTAGGAGGTCACCCCTGGAGAAACTACTCTTAAGTCGGGGTACCTATCTTTAAAAAAATGGAAAATAAATTGTAAGTTGAACAGACCATATCTAACATTTGTAAGGTGGCAGTTAAAACACTAACAGTTTTCCGCTCTTAAGTCGAATTGCTTTTAAGTCGAGCTGCTCTTCAGTCGGGGCACCACTGTATTACCATTGCTGGCAGGTTCTAACCATTTCCTAAGAATGATTAATGCAAATTAATCGGTTTGGTTTTAGCTTTTTGGATGGCAGGAGGGTGATTTCTAAACCAAGGTAGCCGTCACGGCCTCTAGTCACTAAGTGTTCTGTCTTCAGAGAATTGGCTTGATCCCATGACAGCAAGGTAGAACCTCCATCGCCAGGAGCAGTTTGTCTTTGAAAGCCAGGCTCTGTGGGCCTGTGTTGGCAGAATGGGTTCCTTCAGTTCTGTGCTCTCCCCATGTTTGCTCAAAATCCCACTCAACTTTTGCTTCCGTCACAGCGTATCCTTCGCCACAAAGGTGTCCCATCTTGTGGCCAAGAGTTCCATCAGAGATAAGGTGGCTGCTCGTAAGATCTGCCCAGCCTGCTTGGCTTCTCACCACTCTGAATGACACAAATCATCACCATCAGCCACAGGAACAACACTTCCAAGCTCAGGCCGTCTGTTTTTCCTCCAGTCTTCTTCGCACAGGAATTCTCCTTGACTGCATGGAGCCACAATTGCCAAGGGGGTTATATGTCTAGTCGTGCCTGCAGATTCTGGATGTTGTAGTCCAGACAAATACTACTGTTTCCCATCTCTGTGCAAAAAAGGGACTTGCTTTCCTTGGGATTGATGGCACAGGAGGTGAGGAAAAGGAAGTTTCCCCATGTCTCTGTTATTAGCTAAGAATATTGTTATAAGCCTCTTTATAGCATTATATCCCCCTATATACCCAGGGTCTCAAACAAACGTCATTATGTCTCGTGAGAAAGAAGGGACTCCCTTCCCTTCCGGTCCTTTTGACGGCTGGTTTCCTGACTTTTTCTGGCTCTGCAGTTTTCCTCCCTGACAGGTCGCCGCCTCCTTGCAAGGCGCCCAGCCTTGGCAGTTGGCAGAGTTGGGCCTCCTTCACTGATCTGTCTCCCGTTTCTCTCTTTTCCTTCCTTTCCTTTAAAACAGGTTGCAAAATCAAAGCGTTGAGGGCCAAGACCAACACTTACATCAAGACGCCAGTCCGTGGCGAGGAGCCCGTCTTCATGGTGACCGGGCGGCGGGAAGACGTGGCCATGGCCCGGAGGGAGATCATCTCTGCCGCCGAGCACTTCTCCATGATCCGGGCCTCGCGCAACAAAGCTGGGAGCTCGTTTGGCAGCGCGCCGACCTTGCCCGGCCAGGTCACCATCCGGGTGCGCGTCCCTTACCGGGTGGTGGGCTTAGTGGTCGGCCCAAAAGGAGCCACCATCAAGCGGATCCAGCAGCAGACCAACACGTACATCATCACCCCCAGCAGGGACCGCGACCCCGTCTTTGAGATCACGGGAGCTCCGGGCAACGTCGAGCGGGCCCGGGAGGAGATCGAAACCCACATTGCCGTCCGGACGGGCAAGATCCTCGAATATAACAATGAGAACGACTTCCTGTCCAGCAGCCCCGACTCCGGCATGGAGAACCGCTACTCGGATGCCTGGCGCGTCCACACGCCGGCGCCTGGCTGCAAGCCCCTCTCCACCTTCCGCCAGAACAGCCTGGGGTGCATCGGCGACTGCTCCGTGGACCCCGCCTACGAGACGCCCCGCCTCAACGACCAAAACGACTTCAATTACAGTTACCTCTTCCCGAACTACGGCGTCAACAAGCAAGACCTGTATTATGGCGTCCCCGAAGCTGGGGGCCCCTTGTGGGCCGGCCAGGAGAACACCAGCCCCGTTTCGGTCCTTTTCTCCAAGCAGCAGCGGCCGGGCAACGCAGGCGCCCTGCACTCCAACGCCCATCGCTCTCCGTCCTCCTCCTCCATCCAAGAGCCGCCCCCTCTCTCTGGGCTTCCCAGAAGGTCTCCGGCGGAGTCCTCCTTGCAAGGGTTTTCCAAGCTGGGCGCTTCGGCCGCCGCCCGGACCTCCCTCCCAAGCAGCCGGGAGTGCATGGTCTGCTTTGAAAGCGAAGTGACTGCCGCCCTGGTGCCCTGCGGACACAACCTCTTCTGCATGGAGTGTGCTGTCCGGATCTGTGAGCGGACCGACCCGGAGTGCCCGGTTTGCCACGCAACTGCCACTCAGGCCATTAGAATATTTTCTTAAGCGTTTTAAAATAAAAATAAAAAATAAAATAAAAACAATAACAATAACAATAACAAAATGCAGAGAGAGAGAGAGAGAGAGAGAGAGAGAACCAGACAGAATTTGGGGAAATTGGGGCAGATGACAGGGAAAGGGTAGGAGAGTCCAAAATATAGGATGAAACGCATCCGAAGAATGAACAAATGAATTAGGCGGAGGGAGGGGGGAGAATAAAAAGCAAAAGAAAGAAAGAGAAGAAAAAACGAATTTAACAAAGAAAGAAATTATTTTAGCAGCAATGTATGATATTTTTCAAAGGAAACAATGCTCCCAGCGATGGTGGCAGTGATTGCGACGGCCAGGAGGCGGAGGAGGCAGAAGCATGGAGGAGGCCTCGGTGGCCACCCAGTTGCCTAGGAGTAGGGGAGCTCCCCCCCCCCACCCACCCACCCCCTTTTCAGTCTTTGGACAGAGAACTTGGGCAGCCTGCCCGTGAGCGATTCGCAAGTGACGCAGAACGGGACCTGGCAACATCGGGGTGAGGCTCGATTGCCGCAGCCGGCAATTTGAGAGGAATCCTTATCGGGAGGGACGGATCAAAGAATGACGTGAAGAGGACGGCTTCTCCTCCTCTCGCAAAACTGCCCCCCCGCCCTGCCCCCCAGTTTTGGAACAGGATGGCCAAAGTCGCCGGAACCTTCCACCTGCCTGACAGAGAAAAGTTCAGAAAGAAATGAAACCCGGAAAAGTAAACAGGAAAAAGAGAAAGAGAGAGAAACCATCAGCCTCTTGAGGACCTGATCAAACGAGGGCACAACTGTATTACCTCAAACATTTTAGAAAAAGAAAAAGAAGCAGCTAAAGACCTTTATATTCTTTTTCCTCTATTTTTTTCCTAAGAAAAAAAAGTAAAATGAAATAAATACTATTAGAGCCAGTGAAATGGGTGGTGGTGGTGGTGGTAAAAGAGGGTTGTGCGGGGGGGGGGGGAGAGACAACCCCCCTCCCACGCACCCTCAAGGGAAAATCTTCCTGGCCACTTTTAAATTTTTCATTTTGAGTCTTCTGAGCCACTGCAAAGGTTTTTTCAAACTTTGATTTTTCTTTTTCCTCTTTGAGCAGGGATTCATCTAATAAGAATCAGGAGTCACTAACAGGGTATTTCCAAAACAGAAACAAACAGAAAAACACCCCCCCACATGCAGATGTTCACCCTTCCCGTTCTCCGGACAAGGAGGAATCTAGAGGGTCCATGTTTCTATATGTTTTGCTTTTCATGGTTGCCAGCCAATGCAATTTGAAAGGTGCCTGCCGCCCTCAAGGAGAGACCCATATGCCCCCTCACCAAAAGAGAGAGGGAGAGAAGGAAAGGTAGGAAAAAAGTTTTCTTCCCTTCTCCCTCTTTGGATGTTTGCAACAAAACCAACCGTTTTTTACACCAAAACCTAAGAAAGACGATAATGCAATACTGGCAACAAAAGTCCACTTAAAACTAGTCCAGCAACCCAACAGAAAGCAAAAATAAACAAAACAAAAATCAAACCCCACCACAGAAATATAGATGTATGAATTAACGTGTTTCTATATGATTTTGTCATCTTTTTAAACTGGACCAAAACTTTTATTACTCAGATTCAAGTAAAGAGAAAAAAAAGATAAAGAAAGAGTATTTCCTTATGGACCAAAACCTCTTCACCTCTCCTGACCTGGATCTTCCGGAGATAATTACCTACTTTTATATATTCTATTTTTTTCAGAATGAAGCAGAAGCAAACAGACACATGCTCAAAAAGAGAGAGAGAGAGAGAATAATTATAATAATTATACTAATAATGAATTGCCTTGTTGAAATCCTTAATCATTTCAAGACATTTGACTCCTGGTTTTGTTTCCTTGCATACTCCATTCAAACCATTGGGAACAGGAGGGTCATTCAGGGGGAGCGGCCTCTTTTTGCCGACACACACCGCCCAGCGGCACGAGAAAGCCGCCCAGTTTGACCAGCCTGGCCACGCGGACGCTGGACTGCTGAGAATCCCCAGGCGTGGATCTAAATGGCCAACTCATTAGGCCCGTGTTTGTGGGGTTGTTCTGTTCAGTTTTTCCCGGGCGGGTGTGTGCCTGCCCCAGCGCAAACACACAAAGGCCACCTCACCCCCCTCGACTGCTTCTCGTTCCCCGGGGTGTTTTGTTTTGCGTTCCTTCTGAATGCTTGGACCTGGCTCTACGAGAAAACGAGGGAAGCGGGAAGCTGTGTTAGGGTTAGTTCTGGAAGAGTCTGAAGGTCCTCCTGCCACATGCCTTTGTCATGTATGCTTTCTGAGGGTTCTGCCGTTCCATCACAACATCACACTGGTCCTCAGTCTCCTCTCCCCCACCCACCCCCGACACCCTAACCCTAACCCTCTCCCCACCCCCCAAAATCCTTTTTAAAAAAAAAAACCCTTCTGTTCATTGCTCCTTGGCAGTCCTCAGCTGACGACAGACAGGGCTGGCTGTACTCTCGCCCTCAAGAGCTATTTCAACCTTCTGCTGACGCAGCGCTCCCTGCTGTAGACCTTCTTCGTTTGCAAAGCATGGCCCCCTCGTCCGTGGCCTTTGGCTCCTCTCCTTGAGGCCAGCGTCTGGTCCCCTGGCTGCAGGAGGACAGACCTGTGGTGGCACCAGGGCAGCTGCCGGCCGTTCGGGTTCAAAGCTGTCCCGGATCCCTCCTCCACAAGGCCAGTTTTGCCGTTCACGTGGAGGAGCCACCCAGCCTCATCCTGTGCTGGTGCACCACCTCGAGAGCACACACAGCTCTGTCTTCTTGGCCTTTTATTCTTCTTATTGCTGTTGTTATTATTATCTCAGCAAAACAAGGCATGGGGAGCCTTCCGTGGGAACGTGGCAGCCGATTTGCGATCTGTGGTGCGGGAGTCGGGTGGCTCGGTTATTTTTAAAAGGTGGCGGGATAGATGCCGTCCGTCCGGGAGCTGAAAGAACAAGGAGACGAGATAAAGGATGGTGGACATATCCTACACTCTGCCTGCACTATTAATATGCTGCAAAAGGGGACACTGTCAGCTTCCCTGCCGGCCTTCTCACCCTCCACCCGAAAGCCACCGTGGGCTTCGTTCTCAACCCCCCGGGGGGGGGGAGGTGCCTTGTTTTTTTAATGCCAGCAGCCAGGTGCAATACAAAAAATCACTTTTGGCCACTGATTTCCACTTGGGTTCATCTTTTTTTTTCCCCCACAGTCGAAGCTGCCTGAACGTCTTTCAAATTCAAAGACAGGGTGGTCTTTCCTGTGGCATTCGAGTGACAGCCATGCCGTGATCCACTGGGGCATCTGGTCACGCCCAGTGTTTTTGTGGGAAACCCTGGTTGGAATCATCATCTCCCCCCCCCGCCCGAGAACCACGGTGGCAAGGGAGTGGGTGTCTGGCCAAACCAGTCTTGGAAGTCACGGCTTTCCAGAGCTTGCAAATTGTAAATATTGTCAAAATTCATGGGATTCACTCCCACTAAACACATAGTAGCCACTTGTCCACTCCACAGCGAAAGGGTGGGAGGAGGCCATTGGTCTGTTCTCAGCTGGTCCCTGCTATGCCAGCAGAACCACTTTCTATGCATTCTTTATGAAAGCCTACAAAGACTTTGAAATTTTGGTTACCAGCCCCCTGAGCCTATAATCCCCCCCCCCCCAACAAATGGCTCATGGGGACCATTAACTGACAGTCTCCCCTTTTCCCCCTCAAAAGGAAATATATATATATATATAAAATCTATGATGCTTGTTTTATTCCATAGGGTTGTAGGAATCCCAGTAGGTTAAAAAAAGGCAGAAAGGGGATGGGGTGGGGAATTTAAGAGGAGTAGGAAAGAAAATATTGTGCTTTCTTTTCTTTGAGAATAAGAGTGAGAGGAAACTTAACGGACAGCGGATTCGATTCCCTGCTTTCCAGGTGGAGGAATTCTCTTGCCCATGTAGATAGATAGGAGGAGGAGGAGGAGGAGGAAAGGGAGCCAGAGAAGGGGTCTGGAGGACCCTTGGTGGCAGAGCCGCCCGGGGTGAGGAGGTGGCACGCCACCGGGCACTCTGGCAGTCCTTTTTGGCCACCTGGCATGCTTTCCCATGCCCCGTTAGGGAGGCTGTCAGACGGGGTGGATGCCTTCTCTGGATTTAGTTGTTCTTGGCGGAGTGAAGTCTGTTTTTGTAGTTCATGTGAGGAAGTTTTCGGTCAATGTTTTCTTGTTTTTAATGCCAGGCAATGGAGGAAGAACGGAGGAAGAGGGGGAATTTGTCCCGGGCGGGGTGGTGGTGGTGGTGGTGGTTGGCCAGTGGGACGGGGTGGATTTTAGCTTTGGCCCTCCACCCCGGGGCCAGTAAGGAAGACAGAGAGAGGGAGATTGGCAGTGTGTGTTTGTGTGTGGGTGTGTTTTGTGGTGGAAGAACAAGACTCAAGCCCTTTGGTTCCCCCCCCCCACACACACACACCATCTTTATTAGGGATGAAAAATTAAAACCCACCGCCGCCCCATCCACAACACAGGATCAAAAAGATTACAATATTCTTCCCCTTTATAAAAATAACGAAAAATGTGAAACTCAAACCAGTAGCCACCCGTGCTGATCAGAGAACAGGAGTGGTATCACTTGGGTCTCCGGACCACTGCCGTTCGTGAGCCGGCCCAGTGGGAACCTCTTCTACATGTGCACCGTCTTTTGTTTTAAGGAAAAACGACGACAACCAAGTTTTTGTACCAATAACCTTTTATCTTATCTATCTAATCTATATATACATATATATTAAAAGAAAGCCTGATGTAGCAATTCTAGTTTAATAGCAGTATTTTAACTCCCATCTTTTAAAAAATATATATAAATATAAATATATATATATATATATATATATATTTCCGTGAACTTGCCCACCTTGTTATTTTTTAATGTAACAAGAAAGAAAGAAAGAAAGAAAGAAAGAAAGAAGGAAAGGGGGGAGGAAACAAACTGATGGAAAAGGTGCAGCACCTCATGTGTGGAAACCCAAGAGCTGCTACCCCTCTTGTCGGAGAAGGGGGATGCGTGTGTCTGTTTGGGGAAGAGGGTCTGGGAGGGAGGGAGGGAGGGGGCAGGTGGAAGCCCTTCTTGGTGGGGGGGGGGGGGGGGGGGGGCCTGGGGGGGGGGGGGGGGGGGG
>JAHTLZ010000014.1:166571-182973 GCA_023846285.1 Phrynocephalus versicolor
CCCCCCCCCCCCAGAACACGCATTGTAATTCCCCAGGTCTCTCTTGCAGGGAGTGATCGGGAATGGATTTTCAAGATTCCTTTTTTAAAAAGTGTATATATATATATATATATATACAGTGGACCCTCGTATAACAAATGGTTTGTATAACATAAAATCTGTACAACATAAAAAAATCCAGAGATAGGGGAAGTTTGCTTAACAGAGTCGCCTATGGGGAGAATCTGTACAACATAAAAATAGGATCACTCCATTTTCAATGCATTCCTATGGGAATTTGTATAAAGGAAAATTTGCTTAACAATTTCATTTGGAACGAATTAATTCCTTTATACAAGGTACCACTGTATATACATATGGGGGAAAATATCTTAAAAGGAATAAAAAAAGAAAAGGAAAAATGCCCAAGATCTTAATATTTCACTCTTGACGTGCATCTTTCTTGGTAGCGAGATAAGAGATCCATTGTTGGTCTGATTCCACCAGCAATAAAGATGACACGTGCACACACACTCACTCACTCACACACACACACACACACACAAAGATGATAAGAAAAATGAATACTTCTTAAAAAGGCAGCCCATGGGATCATCATCAGGTCCAGGGCATCTGAAGGAGTCCCAGTGGGGAGGTGAACATTCCCCCCCCCCCGCCCTGCAGCAAACCACCCTCTTTCTATCGATCCGCTCTTTGGCCATCCCTCTTGAGGGAGGGGTCCAGGGGCTTCTTCCCTTGCCTTTTCATGGTGGGACAGAGGCCAGCCCGGCTCCACCAGGCAGGGGTCTCTTCCCAGACCCCACACGTGGGAAGTGTTTGTTCTGTGGACCAGCATCCTCAGAATCACTGGTGGTTCCTTGTGACCTTATGAGAGTTCTACTGAATTTGAAAAAAAAAAAAGAAGGCTGCCCATTTTGATTAATCACACAGGTACAAGTTGTTCTTATTAATGTACAGTAAACGAGCGGTTTGAATCTTAATTGGGCCAGCCTAGACTTGACTGGGGCGCCTCCTTGCCCAAGGCGCCCAACGTGGCACGTGCAACTTTCACACAGCCCAAAATCCATTATTGCGACCCTCACAGCTGGCCACAAACAGACCCCTCTTCTTTTAAGACAATGCTGGCCAATTTTCATCATCTTCTGTCTGTCTTCTTGGAACTGCTTTAAGAAGGATTAAGCTAGATGGAGAATTCAAGAGAGTGGCACCTTGTTCCTGGTCCCAGATATGTAGGTGTGTGCATTTAAACTGATAAGCAATTCACCACCACCACCCCAAAAAGGTTGGGGCTCTTAATTCATGATACAAGTGTCTTGATCGTCAATGAATTTTTGTTTAGCCCGGGTGAGAAATTCCAGGGTTTGGGTTTTCCTGGAATTACTAGTTGGATTATCAGCTTTTGGCAGGTGGTGAGACACCAGGGCATAGAAAATAGGAGGGATGCGTCCTTAAACTCTGCATTGTTTGGGGTAGAAAACACAATCTGTCTAAATGTAATATGCAAAGTCCCTGTTTGGAAGTGTTTTTGTCCAAAGAGACATAGAACTGGGATTGTTTATTCCCAGGATCATAAAGTGATCGTTGCAGCTTGCTTGACATAAATTGTATAAAGAATAGTAGGATCACAATGGATTTAAAGAAAAGAAATTAAGATGTTTGGTTGAATAGGTGTCATATCCACAGTCTTAATATTTTCAGCTGGTCTCTTCTCTCTCTCTCTCTCTCTCTCTCTCTCTCTCTCTCTCTCCCCCCTCTCTCTCTTTCTCTCTCTCTCTCTCTCACTCACTCTCTCACACACACACCCTGTACAAACACACTTCTAAAAATTCCCAACAATGCAAGGCTATGACTGTTAAACCTCTTGAATCAAATCAACAAACATGTAAGTCTTTAATTCCATCTCCTTCTAGTTGGTTAGGGAAAGATAGATGTGCATTTGCTTGCCTGGTTGTTTGGATTTTTATTTTGTTTTTTAATCATTCTTAGCGGAGAAGGAGGAGGAAAAGATGAAAAAAATTAGAACATTTCTTTATAATTTAATATTCTATTTTAATAAATGCATTTATTACAGGTAAATGTAGTAAGGAACTGGGCTAAATAAAAAATACTTTTTATTAGGTAATTTATTATAAGGAAAAAAGGATATTTTATTTTATGATAAAGTGATCCTTAAAAAAGATTAGAATGTCTAGAATATATGTAGGTTAAAAATACATTTGTATCCAGAGTATTGCTTAAAAAGTGTTTTTAATATATGTTTTACTTCCCCCCCCCTTCCTCTTGTGTGTGCGCGTATGTGTGTATAAGTGGATAGTTATGGTAAGAATAGCCCTTCCCGGGGGGAAACCCCCTATTATAAAAAGTTGTATTTTAAAAGATGATTACTGAATTGGACAAAATAAGTGCCACTTGCGGAAAAAAAAGTGCAAGATATTTGGTTTGGCTTTAATAATTTCCCTCACCAGACCAACAATACGACCAACTGCATTTGAAATGGTTTGGTTTGACGGGAAAATTAAGCCCACACTTAGGGAACTCAGTCCTGTTGCAAATATGGGTTGAACTTGATCAGTTTCTTTTCCTCTGGATGGATTTTCTTGGACCCACAACGTTGGGTTCGTAGGATTATGACTAAAAGTTTTGTGAGCAAATTTGGGACCAGCTTTTTTAAGGTCCGTCTTTCAGAGCAAGGATTCTTCCCGGTTCTTCTCAGCCAGGCAGTTTGGCACGAAGAACACTGGGAATTTGGCATTGGAACATTACAAGTTCAGCAGGCAATTTTCATCCGCTTGCGTTTGGGCCTGGATTCGCCTTTCACGTGGAGAGCTCAGCAAAGGCAGGCAGACTGGCTGCATGCAGAGGAAAGTAACCAGAAAATGGAGGTTCGGTGCAAGAGTGAGGCGCTACCTAAAGAAAAGGGGAGAACAAACCACCACACCCTTTTGGTCACCGTTTGGAAGCAGGGGGGGTAGACTAGATGACCCTTAAGATCCCTCTTGACTCAGCTGCCCTCTGACTCCACAAGAATCTTTTTTTGCACAACTTATAGGGGAATTGTGTGCCCGACTCCTGTTAGAGATACTCATCTTAGGACGGATGTCTCGACTAAATCCCCATGTTGCTCTCTTTCTTCTCAGGAGAGTACAGTCAGGGATTTTGCAGAGAAAACTGTGATCTCTCTTTTTACAAACTAAAATTCTCGGATAGGATATGTTGGCTTGTAGGGCAGTCCTTGCTTCAGAAGGAGACAGGACGATCTAGAATTCATATTACGGGGCAACAAGATTTCCAGATATTCTACCTTTTCAGAGAAGAATCCTTCATGTAGAAAAGAAGCCCAGCTCTGTTGGACTTTGCTGAGAGAATCATGCTGTAGTTTTTTTTTTAACCAAAAAGTGAGAAAGAGAGAGAGAGAGAAAGGAATCAGTAAGTATAAAAAAAGAGAAATCTTTCTAAAAGTATACACTATCTAATGTATTTCTTATAATCCTATAGAAGAGAAAGAGAAAGAATAGTAAATGCTATCCATATAATTATATAAAGAAATTGATAATCCCAGACTAAGCAGAATGTAAACTGTTAACCAAGGTCAGAAAATATTATATTTTATTTGTTTATTAATATGCCTGCCTGAGGTCTCCCTCCACAAATACGACATTCCTTAGCTGAAACTTGAACCACACTTCCGTAGCTTTCTGTCAGTCAGTGCTGTAGTGCTATTTTTTTTTTAAACAGGCAGAGGAAAGTGTGGGATCTAATATTAGTACATTTTGTGGGTGGGGAGAGAATATTTTTATTTCTTTGTTTGTTATGTTGATCTCATAAAGAAGATTCCTCAGATGCGTTAGAGGGAGAAAGTATACAAGGCTTGATCCTTTAAAATTGTGACTTTCTGCGCCTACTCCCAGCTACAAAAGGGCTGGTATTTTTAACTGACAAGGTGTGGGGGGGGGGGGGGGGGGGACGTAGAAAACTGAGAATTTGGTTCCTTTGGAAAGAGAGAGGAAAAGCGAGGGCATTCTCAAAAATACTGACAAGACTTGAGGAGAGGCCCGAAAAGGGCTTGTTGATAACGGTTATATTTCTGGATGTACTTTATGCAAACAATCCCCTATCCACGGGGGTTGACTGATACTACCAGGACCTCCACAGTCTAAGGGGTGGCAGCAGCAGATTTGAACTGGTACCCCCTTGATAATAATAGTAATAACCATGTGCCATCCAGTCAATTCTGACTTTTGGAGACCCCTTTTCAGGTTTCCCCAGTCCAAGGAAACAAAAAATGGTTTCCCGTCCCTCTTTCCTGGGGTGCCCCCCCCCCATGCAGCTAGCCCAAGGCCACCCAGGCTGGATCTCTTTTGCATGAGGCACCGTGGGAATCACACTCACTAATTTATTTTTAAGCCATTTCTATTCTGCCTCGGTCCTCTCTGGGAGAAATCTGGGATAGAAGTATTTTAAATAAGCCATTACCTGTCCATTTTAATGACTCCCCCCCCCCCATGGCTTTTACCTGACAGCCTGCAGTTCTGTCCTTCCTCTGATCCCATCTCTAGCATGTCTACTTAGAAAAACAAACAAGTTGAATTAAAACAGACATGGTGCTGAATCACATTGAGGCCTTCCTTCTATACAGGAACATTTTCCAGATCAGTTAAACAAAACAAAACCAAAAAAAAACCCACCAGCAGGTATAACTTGTATGCACTCTCTCTCTCTGTGTTCCACAAAACTGTGTGGTTCAGAGGTCAATGTGATCTGATCCTTGCCTTGTCATCATCTCCTGGCTGGGTCGCGTTTCCAATGACGGAGCGTGATGGACCGATTGCCAGCCTTACAGAGCTATGAGAGTACAGCATCCTCCCTCTGGAACTGGCAGCCCCACCGGGCGAGGATGTGCTCCATCTGGGGTGGCCAAGGTGGCACACAGAAACACCCTCGGCCAACTCTTGTTATTCGAGTGTGGTATTTTCAGACCATGGATATGTGACTCAGTGGATTGTGACCCGTGGATTTGGGGCGGGGGGAGGTGCCCCATAGCAAACCAAGCTTTGGAGAAGCATAATGCTAGGTTTTTTAAACATTTCTGACCCTGTCATGAACTGGTAGAATAATGCAGTTAGGGATCAACGCCTCAGCTAGTTTTCAAAGGGGGAATTTTTAAATGGAAAAAAAAGTTGTTCTGCTCCTCATCCAGGGAGAGGTTTGTAGATTAGCAGAGTGCGGAGAGCTCCATTTGGGCCAAGAAGCTACCAGTCCACGTTTCCTTTTAGGTCTGGCGTACCACTCTTGAGTGACTCCCCTCTGACTCATTCTCACCCAGTGCTCACCCAACCCCACTCCGTTAACTTGAACCTTAATTGGTTCTTCTGTCTTGGTGGAGACTTGGGTTTGGTGAGGAGAGGTGAACTTGCTCTGGATTTTGGCCTGAACAATCTGAAGTATGGAATGTTGTCCCAGACATGGGTTCTTTTCTATGGGATCCCAGTCCCCACTGACCCCCCCCCCCAAACCATGACTCCGGAGGGAGCTGGCAGGAATACACAGAGTGATTCCCCAATACCAGCACCTACTGCCTCTTTTACTGCTCAAAGTTATGGCCTCATGCCTGCCAAACCTCGGTCCTGATGCTGGTCCTAAATCCATCAGGGTTTTAACAGTGCTTTGTCACAACCTCTTTAAAGCTGCTTGTGGGAAGAGGGATTTTGACAGATTCCTTTGGGGTCTGAGCCTGGAATATCATTTTTTTGCGTATGCTAGTTAGAATCCATCTCGGAAGGGTCAATCAGGCATAGGGAGACCATTGCCTTGTGGGGTGAGGCTATGACGGGGGAGCAAGGAGGCAGCCCAGTATGCTTTTCTATTCATGGAACAGGAGGCGGTGGTTGCTTAGGGGTGGCCTCAGGCAGCGTCAAACCTTGCACTTAAGATGTGTGTTCCAGCTATCAAAATCTTGCTGGGAACAGATTTCGGAGTGTTGGTTCTTCTCCGGCAGTCTCAAGAATTAAGCGTCAAGCTGTTTCATTGCTTTGTTGCTGCTGTTTTTATTTAGTTTGTTTTTATTTGTGTTGAAAGCAAACAAACAACCCTCAATTTGTTCTTTTGCTTTGATACTTGAAAACCGTGATCCGCCTCTGATGCCCTGGGCTGAAACTCAGATGCACTTTAGAGAGAGGATCTCTGGAGGACACATTCAAAGCGGCTTTCCAAATGCCACGACTTGTCATTGCCCGCAAAAATTCCGATTTCCACAAGGGTGCTTGCTTTTAGAGGGCTCTCTTGGACTTTTCTTTGGATATTAATTCGTAGGGTTTCGTGCAGGCAAGAAGCCAGCCTGAGATAAACCAGTCTCAACTTGTATTCTTGACAGGGGGCCTGCTGCTCCATGAATTCCAATTGTTAAGTTGGTATACGTTAGAAGCAAAATTTTAGTTGGTAAGTTCTCCAGAAAGGTATCCCACTTCTAGAGAGAGATGTGCATGCTGTTTTTCAATGAATTTTATTATAAAGAATTACTGTCTAGACTAAAAACAGGTGCCCACTTTTTAGCCGTGCTTGAGATTTTTTTAAAAATGTGTGTCCCACCTCGGCCTTGGTAAAGTTTACATATAGACTATCTGGAACCTTGATGACTGCTATAGAAGTAAAAGGGAATTGAATTACTTCATCTAGAATTTCACCTTCCAGGCCATGTGGAACAATCCAGTTTTTGTTGCCTCTTGAACCAGGTTCGTTGGAAATTAAACGGCTCCCGATTAATTGTGTTGCAATGCCTGTTTGTACCCATGAGACCAGCAGGGGAAATCTTAACTGGATTGCATTTGGTTATTGTGGCCTTGAGGGGTTGAGATAGTTGAATTCAGAGTGATTAACTTTTGAATAAAGTTTTATCATTGAGGAAAGGGCTTCTGCCTTTCAAATGATGGCTGGATCCCTTTCGTGGGCAGGATGGCATGGCCACCGAATCAGGACCATCTGATTAAAAACTCGGCAGAGGAAACGGCTCCTGGTCCTGGAAATTCTCAGAACTGGGAAAGTTAAAAGACAGGATCAGTCAAGAAAATGTCTCCCATGAACTTTCAGAAAAATGACTTCAGGCTGTCGGACAGCTGGGAAGCCCCGCAGGGGCGGCTGTTGTCTGAGAAGGTTGTGGTTGTCCCCCCTGGCCTCATCTCCGGGAAAAAGTAGAACCCAAGAGAGGGAGATTCCCCACTGTGGTGCCTCCTTGTCTACCCACCCGTGGCTCCATTTTTAATGGTGTCCAGCGTGTGTGTGTGTGGGGGGGTGTCAGGTGGTTGAATTCCCTCCTATGGGATGGCCCCCGAAACCCACTCCGTAGCTACTTCTCAGGCGAAAAAGTGGCATGGATATCATGGTGCCATCGGGAAACGTTGTGCTCCGCCCCTGTATCGCTTCGGTTTGCAGTGGCCCAGCTTGCAACGAAAGGTGCGAGGAACCCATGAGATCATAACGAAGTAACAATCATGCCATTTTTACAACGCTATGCTGGTGCTAGAAGGACCTTCCCTGTACAATCTTGGTTGCTGGCCACCCCAAAACAGGTGAAGGATGGGTTTCCAGTCACCCAATCCTAACTGGGGAGGGGGTATTCCTTTCAACCCCCATTCTCTATGACCCTGTGTCATCAAGGGGTGGACTAAATGGCCTCTGGGTTCCCTTCCCCGTTCCACGGCAGCTCTAGGACTCAAAAGCTCGGGACCTCCAGGCTTCCAACGAATCCACCCTAATGGCAGGATTGTCAACAGCCGAGGTGCTAAACCAGCTAACCCTAGACAGGATTGGGTCCAAGTCCTCTTTTTGGATCCCACTGATTCTGGGGAACCCAAGAACCTGGGGCCAAGAGGGCTGAGGCATGGGTGCTAAACCGACTTAACTTTTGCAGGGAACCAAGCGCCCTTCTCCCCAGGAGGTGGGAATGTGAATCTCTATCGAGCCTCGCTGGATTTAGCCATTTCTCCAAGCCCTAAAAGTGTGGGGCCATGCAAACCGCCCAGGGCGGTGGTCATTTTCTCACAAGGTGCTGAAATCCCACCCACCCCCGATTTTTACAGTTTATATAATAATAATAATAATATTAATAATGATGATGATGATGTATTCCGGTACTGCTTTGTTCAGTTTTGTACTCCTGTTTCCAGCCCCAATCCTTGTCTGAAACAGTAAGACTTTCTTTGTCATATGAACTTTGTAAATCAATCCTTGGAAGTTGGTAATGCATTCCTGCCGGTGTCTTTTTTTAAGTCTCTAATTTTTTAAAATTTAACTTGTTTGCGGGGGAGAAAAACAAACAAACGATGACAAAAATTCTCTTTCTTTCTCTTTCTATCTCTCTGCCCGTGGAAACCCAAGAGGGAAAGAGAGGTAGAGGGAGAAAGAAGCTGATAAATTTTAACCCATACGTACAGAAGAATTTTTAAAAAATAAGAATTAAAATAAAAACTAGTTAGACTCAGTGTCTTGAGTTCGGAGGCATATAGTTAAAAGGAAAAAAAACACAGATTTTTTTTAAAAAAATTAAAGTTAAGAGAATAACGATGTTGCACAACTTGTAGGAAATCAAAGAAGGGAAAGGGTTATTGTATTAAATGTGCTAAATTACATTAAGAACTTAATTTTATTAAAGTATTATTACTTAAGAGATGCAGAGTCTTGGTCTTGATTGGGGCCCCGGGAGGCAGCGGGTGCAACGCCTGGTTGGGTTCAGGAGGAAGCCGTAGGAGTCTTTGAAACCAGGAATTAGGAAACAAACCGTCAAATGAAACTCTGTAACATTTTAAAACCAACAAGCGAACTCAGCTGGATGGCTCAATGTTCACAGATCCGTGACCCCCCCACCCACCCCCGTTAGGCTTTCATGGGCGAGACCTCCGCCCATGCCCCTGGCACTCCCCTTGGCAGTGTTGGTATGCTCCGCTGTGCTAGGCCGGAGACACCAGGTCCGGGGGGGGGGGGATTCGGCATTATTGCTGGCTAGACACCTCAGCCAACAGAAACCTGCCTTTCCCCTTCCCATTTCTTTTGAGGAGCACGTCTGGTTCAAAAGTGTTTCTGCAACAACCCGGCTCCCTCCCTGGCATGTCCGAATGTTGCCCACCCAAAGGTCAGGACTCGTGATGTTTCACCTGCTTTTGGGAGCCAAGCCATGCTCAGCTTCCTCCTGGCCGGTGCTCTTCTTCAGAAGTTGGGGAAAGGGACTTCTGATTTTCCACCACCACCACCCCCGCCAAAATATTCTGGGGATCAAGATCCTTTCCGCTTCCAATCCAGATGTTGCTGCTCCTGGATTTGCTCACCTGATTTCTCCTGCCTCATTTTAGCCCTGCTTCATCTTTACCTTGGTTGAAATTCCACCTGTGGTGCAGTGGTTAAATGCCTGTCCTGCAGGTAAAACTGTGCTCACGACCTGGGGTTCAATCCCAGGTAGCCGGCTCCAGGTTCGATCAGCCTTCCATCCTTCTGAGGTCGGTAAAATGAGTACCCAGCTTGCTAGGGAGGCAATGTGCAGCCTGCATTCTGTAGTTACAACTGTAAACCGCCCAGAGACTACTTGAAGTGGTATGGGGCGGTATATAAGCAGAACACTTTGCTTTGCTTTATGATGGGTTTGGCTGGTTCTCTGATCTCCTAAAGCTGCCCTGAATCCCGGTTCTCTCGTCTGAAAAATCGGCCCAGATCCCGTTGGGGCAGCAGCACCGGAAGAAGGGCGTCCTTGCCCACTGCAGGCTTGGTTTCAGGGTTCACACGACTTGGCCCCATCCTGAGCCAGTGGTGCAAAGGGCCAAGAAAACAAGAGACCAGCAGCAGCATTGGGAGGGTGGGGACTGGCGACCTTGCCTCCGCTATGCAGGCTGCGCTACGCAACAGGATGCCAGCAGTTCGCTCCCTCTCCTTGCTTGGGTGTCACCTGTGGGTAGGAGGATGGCCATTCCCCGCCCTGCCTCCACCCAGGTCACGCCATGCTTGGGCTTTACGTTTGCATGGAGGGGAGGGGAGCAGGCACATGTAAGCAGACGGATGGAGTCCTATTAAGAGCACCTGCAAACTGGAAAAATTAGCGGATGACTTCATCACAGCACTTACTCTGCTCACAGCCCTTGCGAGAGAAGATGAGCTCACCACTTGGTCCAGGGTGCCTCCACAGCAGATGGCTGGGCTGGGCAAGTGAAGGTGGAGGGGCCTCCCTGCCATTTCCTCCTCCTCCTCCTCTCCAAATGCTTGGGCTAGGGGTGGCATGCCCAAATGTACACCTGACCCTCGCCTGGCACACATCCCATCCCTGCCCTGACTCCGTAACTTTTAGAAATTCATTCTCCCTCTGCAGATTCTTGAAATGCCTGCCTCACTTGGTCTCCTTCTGATCGCATCTTGTAAATAGAGATGAGGAGAATGACAATGGCTGGTACAAATGCAGAAGAGAAAAAGGATGGAGCATCCCAGAGATGAGGGTGGGGTGAGGGGACCCCAATAAAATTAAATGCAAAGGCTTGCTGAACGATAGACCTCAAGGAACTCTCTGGGCCAGGAAGGCAGCCCCAGAAGGCCCCGAGGCAAACAGGAGGCAAGTGTGGGTGCCCCAAGGACAGCCAGCAGAGAGCAACAAAAACACCCTTGAAATCCGGATCACCAGCTGCATGCAAAAAAAAGCCCGCAGGGGATCCAAAGCCCCCTTAAACAGCGCTTCTGCACCAATGAGGTGGTACATAAATAAAATAAAGAATACAGGTCATAAATGCCTCCTTGCCTGCACACCCACCCACACAGAAAGAAGAGATGCCAGGGTGGAATGTGCCAGTTTAATGCTGTGAACCCACCACTCTAAATTCATAAGCAAGGAGGATCCCTCTAACGGGCAGGAAGCAATAAAGGGGGTGCGGTGGGGAATCCCTCTTGATTTATGTTGCTTCTCTGGGGGGGGCAGGGAGGTGTTTCCTAAGGACCAAGGGAAGGCTCTCCCTCGGTGGCTTTCAAGCAGACATCAGAGCTCCCCTGGTCAGGGATGCCTCGGTGGTAAATTCTGTGCGTTGACCAAAAAGGGGTTGGAATAGATGACCTTCGGAGGGACCCACATTGTCTTAGAATTCTCCGATCTAGTCAAACCTGCTGGGAACTCAAACTTAGCGGGCAGACTAAACATTTTAATGTAGTAAAATTAAAACAATTTTTAAAACCACACTGCATCCCTCCTTGAAAGGAAGGGAGAAGAAAGATGGAACATCATAACTTCAGGAGAGTCTCAAGTTACCTTTCCCTGGACGATCCCAAACTGCAAGGGGGTGGGGGCTGCTGCAGGTTGTCCACTAAGAAAAGTTACCACACACTGCCACCTCCTGGGCACTGCTGGGTATCACAATCCAGTTATCTACTGTACCTTGTTCCACTACTAAGCCTTGCAACGGCCCTTATTCTCTTTATTCGAGCCGATGTAACCCTCTTTTCTAGCAGAAAATAAATAAATCAATTTTAATGCCTCCCAAACCATTGTGATGCTCTTCCTTTTACGCATCTGTTTCTGCCTGGAAAACAGAGCTTGGAAAAGTGTTCTATGGCTAATAAAATATTTTTAATTTTTTTTAGCAGGCTCTGAAAAAATGAGGCATAGGTTTGGTAAATCACTGAGGGTTCTTTTTACAAGCTGGAGAAATGGTGCACAGGATGCAGGTATGTACAGGACAGGCCGGGGTCCTCAGACACAGCATGCAATGGGACCCCCATATATGTGGGGGATCAGTCCTGTCCTCCTGGGGAGGCTGAGAACCTGTTAATTATGGCAAACACCCTTTTAAGAGCCAAAGGCTCTCCGTAACATGGCCTCTGGCGCCATCTCGTGGCCAGCTCTGGTAACTTCATCTTTAGCAATTTGTGTTTCTAGGGTTTTTCTTGAAATATTTTTAACGCTTTCAGACCGGGGATCATTGAATCGGCAGATACTTATACTGCAGTTAATGGGGCCCAAATGTGAGGACAGTTGGGTTCAGTCTTTCTTTTAGCACACAGACAGGCCAGGATGGTCTAGTCAGCTCTGCAACGAAGGATACCGGTACAACTCACAACCTCACAAGAGCGGTTTCACAAACCGGGGTGGGGAGAAGGCTCATGATGTTTTTGAAGCTGGGGTATCCTTCAGAGCCTGAAGAAATAATGTTAGAGCTCCGTCTAAACCTCACCCATCCCCAGCTGCTGTGGATTTTGGGAAGGGTAGTTTTAAAAGAAGTAAGTTTCCCAAGGTCTGCGGTTTTCCAGAGCCTTTTGCCTCCTTGCAATCCGACTGGGTTCGTAGCTGCCTAACAGAAAGCGCCAAGCCCATGTTCAGCTTAATGCTAATTTGTTGGGTAGCACAATCATCTGATAATTGATTTATTTCTCTGTATCACAATGAAGCAAACTGGTGAAGGTTATACAACAATTGGGAAAACACGAAAGGAACACACAACACACAAGGGACGTTAGACATTCAAATGGGGTTTCCAGTACCGCAAATATCCCCCTCACAAATCTGCCGCTTTCCCAGAGAGACTGCTGACCGTGAGAACATGGCATCATCTCCGTTGTGGAGTGGGGGAGGGGAAAGAGAGATTATCAGTTGGGCCAAAGGAGTGATTCCAAACCACCACCTTGGGTGGCAAGCCGGCTTATTTCCCAGACTGAAGCGTGCACGTTTCTGCCTGCAGGAAGGGCCCAGCTGACCCACAGCGGTGGGAACGACTGTTTCCCTTGAGGGTGGCTTGGAGAGGGCTTTCAGGGGGCCACCCTCCTGTGGCGGAGAGTTCCCCAGGCCAAAGGCAGATGGGATCAGAACAAGAGCGGCCAGAAGGCTCCGTCGCCCGTGGGAAAGACTTAGCAACAGCCTTACAGGAAGCCTGCAAGGAAAGCCGAGGAAAGACTGCCAACCCGGCCTGATTCAGACTAGTGGGGAGAGCTCACACTCTCCCTCAACGAAGCACCATTAAGAGAACAGAGAGTGGTAGCGCCTAGGAGACATAAGGAGAACCTGGGGTTTCTCGGGAGCAGGTCTCGGGAGGTGCCAGGATCCGAGTGCCTGGCTTTCCCAGAAGGAGGCTGACAGATTTCACCCCGAGGCCAATGTCCTCTTCCGTCTGGTGGTGGGACCCCCGGGCGGTTGGTGCTTCCCCTGCCGCGGCCAGTCAGATGTTCTGGCAGCACGGGGCCTGCCTCGCCTCCTGGTGGGTGGGCAGGACATTGATGGGCTCGATGGTGGTGGTGGTGTGGGCGCTGAACTCCGCCTCCGGCTGCCCACTCGCCATCTGCCTCTGCGAGATGATCCGGTAGATTTCTGGAGGAAGGCAAAAGAGTGGGGGGGGGGCGTGGATGCCACAGGTTGGCCCAGCACCAAACAGCACCTCTAAGGATTCTGGAGGAGGGGAGCCTGGTTGCTTTTAAAAACGGGACCAGCCTCCCCCTCATTGCTCCTCACTTGAACCTCACTCTGAATTTTCTGGGTCTCAAATTGTCATTCAATACTGTAAGTCGTCTTGGGTCCTTTTCCAAGGAGAAAAGTGGGGTGAAAATATTCAAAATAAATAAAATAAATGCTATGGTCGAAAGAAAACTGCAACCTCTTTCCTTATCAGTAAAAGGATGTCAGGATTACGAGTGCCTTTAAAAAACCCTTTTACACACCAGGCAAAAAAATGAGGGGAGGTCAAAGTTAAAGAAGATGGAAAAAGTCACCTGCACCTTAAAGGGTGACTAATTGCTCTGGTTTAATGTGAGTTTTCAAGGGATCCGTGTTGCAGGGACAGGATTCGGCCCCTTGGGTGGCAACATTTGAGACCAAAACTTGGAGGGGGAGAGGCCAACCCCAAGGAAGAAGGTGTGGCACAAAGCACTCTCACGGAACTTGGGAGCCCCCCCGCCCCGCCCCGCCCCGCCCACCGAATGGAGCAGGTCCAGCCAGTGGCCAAGAAGAGTGGGTGTCGGGGACCATCCTCCAACAGTTTGACCGCTGCTGTGGCGGCCCTAGCTGCGAAAGGGCCTTTGCCCCAGAAACCACAGTCACACGAGCAAGTGCCACATCCACGGCCTGTGCTTAATTAAGAGAGCGGCGCCAGCCACGTGCCACGTGAATGCACCGACACGGGCCTATCACCCCACCCTGCAGAACTCAAGACAGACCTGTCAGGATGTTGTGGAAGGCGGTCTCCACGTTGGTGGAATCCAGAGCTGAGGTCTCGATGAAAGACAAGCCATTCTTTTCTGCAACCGGCGGAGAGAGAGTGAGAAAGAGAGGGTCAGAGCCCCAGGCCTCGTACGGACACAAGGCGCCAACCCCTCCTGGCCACGGCTGCTCCATTCCCTTTCCAGAAACCCGGCTATTCTAGGATCAGGGCGGGTCAAGATTCACTCCTCCAGTCGCATTTTACGACCCTAATCCTCAGGACGCCTGAAGAGATGGGCAGCACCTTTTGGAGAAGACGACGAACCTTTGTTTTTAAGATCCAAACATGCAAATATATAACTCTCACTCTCTCTCTCTCTTTGGGGGACTACCAAAATGTAACATTTGCAAACTCTGCAAGGAACGGTACAGGGCGTAACGGAAGACCTCTGCCTTTTGCAGCGGGAACGCAGGTCCTCGTCGCTGGAGCTGCCACCAAGGAGGCCCCGCAGAAGGAACAGAGCCAAGGAGAGAAACAGGCGGCGCCCTACCAGCAAAGCTTTTGGCCTCGTCGGTGGGCACGGCCCTCAGGTGCCGGAGGTCACTCTTGTTGCCCACCAGCATGATGACGATGTTGGCGTCGGCGTGGTCCTGGAGCTCCTTCAGCCACCGCTCAGCGTTCTCGTAGGTCAGGTACTTGGCGATGTCATAAACCAGCAAGGCCCCGACTGCCCCCCGGTAGTAGCTGCAAGCGGGGCAGAAGAGAAGCGACCGAGCCTCATCAGCCTCTGGAGAGATCACGGTTGGGGGTTCAAATCGCCCCAGGGGCTCCTTAACCGGGGCTGGCCTGGATGACCTCGAGGGTCCCGCCCGTCCCTGCAGCCCTAAGCCAACACACACCACCCAGTCACTCAGTGCTTCGCGGTCCCGAGAAATCTGCACAGGCATGGGGGGGCCATATGGACCCCCCCCCAGGGGGCAGTGATGGTGAACCTTTTAGAGACCGAGTGCCCAAACTGCAATTCAAAACCCATTATTATTTTTGCAAAGTGCCAATACAGTAATTTAACCTGTATCCAGGTGGCTATGAAGGGGCGATGTCAGATGCCCTCAGAAAGGGCTCCTTTGAGTGCCACCTTTGGCACCCGTGCCATCGGTTCGCCATCACTGCCCTAGGGCCTGGCTGCCATTCATCTTGTGCTGGGACTGCCCTAGCAGATCTTCCTTGCCTCAGCCCAGTCTACCTGGCAGGGACGTTGTGAGGCCAAAATGGGAGGGGAAAAGAGGAGCAGTGCCCACAGGGCCCCAAACGGGGGTGGGGTGGGGTGGGGGGGAGTCACTTACGCAGAGGTGATGGCCCGGTAGCGCTCCTGGCCGGCGGTGTCCCAGATCTGAGCCTTGACGGTCTTGTTCTCCACCTGGATGCTCCGGGTGGCAAACTCCACCCCGATGGTGCTCTTGCTCTCCAGGTTGAACTCATTGCGGGTGAAGCGAGAGAGCAGGTTGCTCTTCCCGACGCCCGAGTCCCCGATGAGGACGACTAGGGAGGGGGGGGGGCGAAGCGGGAAAACACACAAGTTTCATCATCACAACCCAGCCGTCGCCAGGAGGGTTAGGAATGGTTCTCACGTGCCGTCAGGTCGGAACAGACTCCCAGCTACCTCAATGGGGCTTGTGAGCGAAGGGAGATATTCAAGGAGCACACACACAAAACACCCCGTGAGGCCTCACATATCCATCATGCTCTCCGATGCATCACATTAGGTAATTTTAATTTATAAAACCCTCCATGGCCTGGGACCTGACTACCTGGCAGAGCGGATCGACCAGCGGTCAACATCGGCCCGACCGACATGGTTGTCGCGGGCGCACATGCTGCGGGTGGCCACGACCAGGGAGGCTCAGAGAACATCCACCCATACACAAGACTTCTCTGTGGCTGGCCCTGCCCTGTGGAACCATCTCCCCAGCGAAGGGCGCCTTGCACAGCCCCTGCCAGCCTTTCGGAAAGCATTAAAAACTTGGCTCTTCCGAGAGGCGTTTGGAGACTAAAAGTGTTTTTTTTTTCTTTTCTTTCCCGCCATCTGCTATTTGCTGCTGGTTTTGGTCTATTGATTGACTGATTGTTAGTGTTTTTAACTGTGTTATTTAATTGTTTTGATTCTGTTTACATTTCTTGCTGTGAACTGCCCGGAGTTCCTCCAGGAAGACAGGCAGTATAAAAGTTTGTTTAATAAATAAATAAATAAATAAATAAATAAATAA
>JAHTLZ010000014.1:182983-198165 GCA_023846285.1 Phrynocephalus versicolor
AATAGCAATTTGGGGGCTGTTATTAACAGCAGGACCCCTGCATCCACGGATTCAATATCTGCTCCCAGAAAACACTATACCTAGCATGGAAAAAAATCTGGATCCCCCCCTTTTATTCTACTATATAGTTAGCATTCACTATTATCCACGGGTTTCAGTATCCGCAGGCCCCCTGGAATCTGCCACGGATATTGCTGTGCAGATTAGTGTTTGTGCTTCTGTCTGCCACATCCATGATAATTAATAATCCCCACTGGCAGCATGGGCTGATGGGGAAGGATGGGATTTGTAGTCAAGAGAACGGATTTGGGGCTCTAGGACACAGCACCCCCCCCTTCACAATTTTTGCCTGCCTGGCGGACCTTTCCAGCAAAGCGGCCGCCACATTTGAACACTGAAAATAATATAGGAAGAGAGGGGGCGGTTGGTGACAAAACCAGGTTTATCAGGCCCGGGCCAGGTTCCTCCCCTTCGATACAGGGTCCAAACCCGGGTGCCTCCGTCAAGGGGGGGGGGTCACAGACACAGTTTGCTCTGTCACAGGAGAACAGGTTTGCCTCTCTGGAGGATGATGGCGATTCTGACAACAGTGAAGCTTCAGGTTTCCCATGCTCACCAACTAGACCACCATGCTGGGTTTGCAAGTGGCAAGGAGTTTCATATTTTATTTATTTATTCACTGGATTTATACTGTCTGCAGTAAGTGGCTCACAACAAGAAAGAACGCTGGCCAGCAGCATCCAAACGGGCAACACACATCAAATCCTAAAGCAGTGAAAACAAGATACCTTACGTTTAAATTATAGCATCACAAAGCACTAACATTCTGATAGTACTACACGTTAGAACTGATAGTACAGTATAAATGTTTCCATTGTAGCTCTTTGTATTCACTAGGATTCTCCGTATTTCCCACCCCTTCTGACAATCACAAAAATTTCACTTTATTTGGGGTTCTGGAGGGGGCCTCTTTTGTTTTTGCAAGCTGCTTTTTTAAGACCTCAACATTCCCCAAACTTTTCATATTCTGGGGTTCAGACTGGACCTGCCCAAGTATCGCATCGCGTGGGGTAGCGGAGAAAGGCACAGAGGGATGTAGCAGATAAAAGGGTCCCACACAGGACCTAGGGAGACCTGACTTCACATCCCCATCGAATGTCCGGCTTTACAAGTAGCGTCACGGACATCGGGCAGGTTCCTTTTAAAGCTGGACGACTCCTCAGATAGAGGACCCCTGTCCAAGGAGGATCGGCAGACAGAGAGAACCACCCTTTTGGCTTCCAGTCACCCTAGGCCACCTCCCTTCCACTGGAGCAACCAGAATCCGGCTCTGGAGCCCAGAATCCTTTGTGCAAACCGAGAAAAGCAATGCAACCAAACGGGTAGGACCGGGTTTTTCTGCCTCCGATCTCAGCCGACGAAAGGAGGAATGCATCACCGGATGAGGCATGATTCATGTTTTCTTATGCACGGCTCTCCTCCTCCCTGCTTTAGCTCCAGCATGCGGGGGGGGGGGGAGGGTTTGCAAACCCCAAGCCTGGGTGTAGAACGAGAGGAAGGCGGCGGGACGTCCTGCCAAGGTGTGCCGCGGGCTCAGTTGAATGAGCAGGAGGCATTCCTGGGCGAGTCCTCAGAGGCCAGGCGGGGTGGGGACTCAGCAGTGGGAAGACCCCTGAGGCAAACCCCCCTGGGGGGCTTCCTTACGTCCTAAAGGGATGCCAGGTTTCTAGAAGGGTGGCCATCAGAGGGAGCGGGGGCCACCAGGGGCCACCAGACCCAACACACTTCCGAAACCATCCACGCCGGTGCACAAAGCAGGGGTGTGGAGCCCCTGGAGGAAGGGTCACTGACCTCTTCCCACAAACACGCCAGGGATTTCTCCTGCCACCCACCTGAGCAGTCGTTTTAAAACATGGGAACGGCACCACTTTTATTCTCTTTCTCTCAAAAAATGGGGAGCATCTCCAAGTCACTTCTAAACCTGGATTTCACCGCCCCGTGGTCTGTGTGTGCTGCAAGAACCCCATTGCCTCCCCCCCCAGACCTTTCATGCTTTTATCCAAACATCCCACACTGGAAATTTCAGTTTAAAGGTGGCAGGAAGGTGCTGGCGAAGGGTTCTGCATCAACCTTCCTCATCCTTTTTGCCCCCCATTACACATGATGGGGACCAAGGGAAGAGCAGGTGCAGACAGAAAGATGCCACCACACAAGGATTAAGCAAGCCGCAGGTCGAGAAATCCTGCTGGGAAAAGGTGCCCAACAAAAATCCCTGGAGAATTGGAGGTTTTTAAATTTATTTTTGTTTTGTTTTTAAGAGTAGGGAGATGTGAGGCTGGAGCAAGGAAGTGACCCAGATTTTGGGAGGCGAGGCTTCCTTTGGGGTTTGGATTTCCCAGAATCCTCCCTGCAGGCTGGGGGATTCTGGGAGATCCCCTCCGAGCATGGCATTTCCCCCGCAAGCCATGAAACTGAACCCATGAGGGATGAAGAGGGAAAAGTTGACGGGAGGGGGCAGGCTGGGTGGGAGGGAAAATAACACATTTGAGGTTAATCTTAAACAATTTGTAGGCCACCCAGGTCACTCTCTTTTAGCAGAAAAGCGGGGCATGAAAACTGAAGAAGCGATTTTTAAAAAAAGGGAACCTGTTAAAAACAATTAAGAGGAAGGACACAAGGCAGGACCCATGGAGAAGCTTCAGCTGGAAGGGAGGATTCTTTTTGGGTGGGTGGAAAGTCTCTGGGAATCTGAGCCCCCTCCCCCCCAAAAAAAAACTTACCTGGGGAGGGGATTTCGTAGGCAGCCAGGTGCTAGTCTCCAAGGGAGGGGCCCCATGAGTTAGTGGCTAGGCTACAAGTCAGGAAAACACAGGGCTGGTCCCGGACCAAAAGCCCTGCGGACTTTGGTGCTCCCGGAGCCTGGCCAGCCCGGCAGGGTTGTCGTGAAGACCAAGTCGCAGGGGGGACGGGAGAGCCAGGGGCATCTCTTGAACGTTCAATGAAACATGGGGTGGGAAGGAATCCCGGAACCCCACTTCTCATTGTGGGGGGGGGGAGACCCATAGACGGGCCCCCGGGCTGCCACTGTTGGGGGGGGGGACGCTTTTCCTCCTAATAAAAATACAGACACACACAGGGGAGGGGGGAAGAGATAGGAAACTAGGAAAACCCATATATAATATTGTTACACATAAAATGTTTATCGATCGATTGAAGAGGGCGAGGGGGGGGTTCTTACTTTTGAAGAGGTAGTCGTACTCGTCGTCTTTGCCCCGCATCCTGCCTTGGCGCTGCCCTCCGAAGGCCCCCCTCCCGGCCCGACAGGTAAGGGCACACCTGCGCCTCCGCCGGACCCAAAGGAGGACGATGACCTCACGGCTCCAGCCGGGCGGCAGGTGGGGGAGGAGGAGGAGGAAGGCTTTCCCGGCCCCCTGATTGGTCCGCTCGCGGGCCTGGAACCGCCCCGCCTGGCCGCCGGGAGCTCACCTAGGGCAGGTAAGGGGGCGGGGCCAGCCTCTTTCGTTCCTTCCTTCCTCCCCTCCCACCTTTCTCTTTCTCCCCTTTCATCCCTCTTTTAAAGGGACAGTCAGACTGAAGTTGATTTAATCGCCAAGGGAGGCTAATTTAGCAAATGAATCCGGGTTAATGGCCATCATCTGCAGGGCGTCCGCCCAGGTGAGGTGATAAGCAACGGGGTGTGTGTGGCGCGGGGGGGGGTGTCACGCGGACCAGCAAAGAGGTGGCCGAAAGGGACTTTCCCAAATGACCCCATGAGGCAACCATAAAAGCTATAGGGCAGGTTTGTGAAGGTCGGTTCTGGACTACATATCCCAGCATCTCACCATCAGCAGGTAAGGATCCCAAGGTCCACCAAGCCACGGAATCGAGAGCCCAGGCGGAAGGCTTGCTCAGTATTATTTATTCATTTATTTTTATATTTCTATACTGCCCGTCTTTCTTCCAATGGAACTTAGTTATACAGTAATTCAACAATAACAAAAAATGAAAATAACAATAGTTTAGTTTACAGCTGTTTAGGTTTCAACAAGGCCATACGCCAGGAGTTCATATCCCCATGCCCCGCCTCCTTGGTCCCTTCCAGCTCTGCCATTCGATGATGTTGATGATGTTGATGTTGATGATGATGATGATTTTATGTCTCTCATTTTGTTAGTCTTCACTTTTCTGCAAGAGGGAGAAACTTGCAAGGTGCGGGATGAACACCTCTGAGTCTTGTATTATCTTTTTTAAAAAAGGGAATATTTAATAGCCCTTTAAATAGCTTTGTCCCGAACGGGCTAGGCGGATCATAAACGAGTCAGACAAGCACAATCCAGAGCAATTTATTTACAAAACATTTCCTCTGTAAATACATACAAGTGATACAATTTACAGGCACCATCTCTGGGGCCATTTCCGCTCTCACAAATACCGGCCCTCCTCTTCTGGAAGGAAATCCATCCAGTTGTGCCGGATTCCAGGCCAGGCGCCGCCGTGTGGCCACCTTTGACCACACCAGCCTCCCCAAAAAATTAAAAACAACCCGTGCAAGAAAAATGGGGTCAGAAAGCATTCTTCATGCACTCCTTTGTATGCTTCCTACTTTAGAGCCAGGGGAGTGTTGTCCCCCCAAGAACTAGGATATTTAGGAACAGGAATTGAGACCTTTTTTAAAAAGCGAAAGACCCTGAGAGATGATTTTGGATTGGAAAGGAATGCCATGCAGTATATTTCATTTGCAGCTCCAACGATCAGAGACTTTGAGCACCTCCTGAGAAAGAAGGGTTGTCTCTTTAATTTATTTCTGACCTCGGATAAGTGAATCAGCAGATGCAGATCACACAGATAAGGGGATCTGAAGATAGGTTTTCCCTGGATGCACAAGGGATAAACCCGATTGTTAATCTCAGCAGGATCAGACCCCTGGAATGAACGGGACCAGCTTAAGTCAAGGTTTATTTATTTGGACAGTTCCAAGTCTGTCCTTCGGATTCAAGGCCATTGCCCGCCCCTCTTCCTTTGTACTTGATTCTCACGACGACAACTCTGCGAGGTAGCTCAGGCCAAAAGACCCCAACAGAGAGGCTTCAGGACAAAGTGAATAGGAATAGGAATGGGAATCATTATTGTCATTGTTCCCTTGCAGGAACAACGAAATCTCACAGTTACTATATTCAACTCATATAAAACATTCCACATTGATTTAAAAACAGTGACAACCCAGGTCTCCTGGATTTCCTTTCGGGTGAAAATGGCCCCACGCTGGCCCTGTTGATTCAAGAGATATTCTCCGGATTGGACGTGCCTCTCTGTTGGGACCCTGGATGGATCCTTCAGCTGCACATTATCTACTTTTCTGGACCCCCGTTTCCACGATGGGAAAGACACACACACACACACACACACAGGCACCACCCTGGCCCCCTTCAGAGGTTCATGCAGCAAGGCCGCTTCCCTTGCACAGGCTGGGAGGTGGAAGGGGCACTGGGATTTTCGGCAGAGAGCGGCACCGTGTTGGCAGCCTTGTCCAGGGGGCTTTTCTGCTTCTGTTTCTGCACTTTGTTGAAAATATCTAACAGGGAGAGAAAGAGAGAGAGAGAGAGAGAGAGAGATTTGTCACAAGATGACCCACCAGGAACACAACCGTTTGGCTCCCTTACCATTGTCAAAGGAAGCTAGACACACACACACACACACCCTGGCATCCCTCTTAGCAACCCCCGGAGTGCCCTCCTTGCTAAATTCATCTAGCTCCGTATTGGCCGACTCTGAACCACATTTAAAAAAAAAAAAAAACCTGGCCACTAGAGGATGCAAGAGAACTTTTAATTAATTAATTTTTTAAAAGTTTTTTTTTTTTTGTAAGGATGTTGGGTTTGCAGGAATGAGTTTCAGGAGGTATCGGAGATTCGGGGATGGGGCCAAATAGATATGGAGCCCAGATGACTCTAATGTCTGAGCAAGGACCAAAGTGGTAGGCAAACCTCCCCGCTTTTCTGCCATCACTTCACCGACGGCCCTGCCACCTACCTCTCAAAATGGTCTCGAAAGCCAGCTCAACGTTGGTGGAGTCCAAGGCTGAGGTTTCCACAAAGAGCAACCCGTTGTTTTCTGCCGGAAAAAAGGAGGGACAACAAAGCCCATTCAGATCTCCGCACCCGCTTGGAAAGGCGATGGGAGGGTATGACCACAAATCCCAGGAATCTTCCCCTGTCTCGAAAATATTCTGATAGCGGTAGTCCCAGAAAAAAACAAAAGTTTGGGATCTCTCAGAGTTTTTGGAGGATATTGCTGGAAAGAAGCGGAGGCTGCCTCAGCCATAGTGCTTGTCAACAGCATGGGGGGAAAGTGTGAGCATTACTTGAAGGGGATTCCGTGTCACTAAAAGAAAACCCCAAATATTAAATTCCTATTTTCCAGCTGAGAGCTTGGAGGAGAATTACTTGTTCCGGATAAGCCCAGCTTGTCAAAACCACCCGACCCAACCACCCTCTGTTATAGCTAACCCATCATTGGAAGACTGAGTCCCTCCATACCTGACAGTGTGTGACTGTCACGGTCAACCTCAACTCCACCTGTTCCGCCCCCGCGGGGGCCTCCAGCCTGCCCCCCCTTTCTCTACCTGCGTACATCTTGGCCTCCTCCATTGGGACCTCCCGGGAGTGGGCCAGGTCTGTCTTGTTGCCCACCAGCATCACCACGATGGTGGCCTCGGCGTGGTCGTAGAGCTCCTTCAGCCAGCGCTCCACCACGTCGTACGTCTGGTGCTTGGTGATGTCGAAGACCAAAAGGGCCCCCACGGCTCCCCGGTAGTAGCTGAGAGGGACGGAGAGGTCGGAACAAGATTAACAGGAACGGATGGATGGATGGATGGATAAGACAGAAAGAAGGGTGGAAGGATGGACCTTGGCATGGAGGATCTCTACGGAGGGAGCTGCTACGTAGGTTAGTCCCTCTGCTGGCAAACCTTCAATCTCAGCAGTTCTGAACCACCTGCCCTCCAGATGTGCTTGACTCCCTGTGCCATTATCTCCACCCAGCACGGCCACTGGTCAGGGATGTTGGGAGTGGACACCCATGGTGGAGGGTTGGGACAAACATTGGGATCCTGGCTCCTAGCCTGAAGACCAGCGACTCTTGATCTAGTCCAGTGGTTCTCCACCAGTGGGCTCCACAGATGTTCCTGGACTGCAACTCCCAGAAATCCTGGCCGGCTCACCAAGTGATGAGAAGACTTCTAGGAGTTGCAGTCCAGGAACAACTGGGGACCCACCCGTTGAGAACTCCTGATCTAGTCCAACCCTACGCCAAAGGCATGGGTTTTATGGAGAGATCAGAATCCATCCATCCATCCATCCATCCATCCATCCATCCATCCATCCATCCATCCATCCATCCATCCATCCATCCATCCAGCAGTTCTCCGCAACTTTGGGTCCCCAGTTGTTCCTGGATTATAACATGCAGAAACCTTCACCACTAGCTGGGCTGGTCAGGATTACTGGGGAATCTGGTGTAGTCTAAGAACACCCTGGGGAGCCAAAGTTGGGGGCCACTGCTTTTAAGCCAACCTAGGTGGCCTTGGTCTAGTTGGGAAGTCCCAGGGCAACCAGAGAGGGAGGGGATAGAAAGCCACTTCTGAGTTCTCTCTACCTGGAAAACCCTGGAAAGGATCCCTAATAGACAGAATTGACTTGAGGACCCATGGTGATGATTTATTTGTTTATACTGACACCTTTATTTGTTACATTTCTATCCCACTTCTCCTTCCAGGAGCTCCTGGTGGCATAAGTGACCTCCCTCCCCTCTACTTTATCTGCCTGACAACCCTGTGAGATATGCCAGCTTGAGACGTTTCCCGGGGGGCCCCCCCCCCCCGGTGAGCTTCATCTCCCGAATCCAAGTGCTGTGGCCACTGCACCACGCTGCCTCTCCACCCGCCCACCTTGCCCCTGTTTCTACTTACGCCGAAGTGATGGCCCGGTAACGCTCCAGACCGGCTGTGTCCCAGATCTGGGCTTTCACGAGGGCATCACCCACCAGGATGGTGCGCGTGGAGAACTCCACTCCGATCGTGGTACGACTGTCGTGGTTGAATTCATTGCGGGTGAAACGGGAAAGGAGGTTGGTTTTCCCCACGCCGGACTCTCCGATCAGGACCACTGTGGGGAGGAGAGGACACCACGACACACATTGCAATGATACAGTGGGTCGTGCAAAACACAACGTGCACGGGGGAAATGTAGTGTAAAACCTGTTTTCTTGGGCACAATTGTTTTGCAAGTAAGCGTGATGGTGGTAGAACCTACTACCGTGGTACTGACAATAATAATAACAGAACCACACAGCGGAAAGGTAGTACAGTATAATGAACTTTCAACAAGTTGTTTGGAGAGGATCCGGAGGAGAACAAAGGGATATTTCAGAAGTAACACCCACAGAGGGGGATACACCCATTCCAATGAAGTGGTGAGCACACTCTTCTAGTTATTTTTGAATGTTATTTTAAAAGGCTGTGCCTCAGTCTGGAATATCTTATAAATGGGGCACATTTCTACTTTTGTGTCCCAGTTGATCAGTGAGGCTACAAAATAAAACAGGCTGAACTATGCTTTCATCATTGTAAGGCTAATTACACTGGTGACAATGAGGCCTGTAATAAGACTTCCTGGGGTAGGAACTGGCAAGCCACCCCAGTATCCCTGCCAAGAACATTCCATGGACAGAGACAAAAAGCTAAAAGATATGACGCTGGAAGATGAGCCTCTCAGGTCGGAAGGCATCCAACATGCTACTGAGGAAGAGCAGAGGACAGGTACCAGTAGCTCCAGAGCTAATGAAGTGGCTGGGCCAAAGCCGAAAGGACGCTCAGCTGCAGACGTGTCTGGAAGAAAAAGGAAAGTCCAATGCTGCAAAGAAATATACTGCATAGGAACCTGGAATGTGAGATCTGTGAACCAGGGTAAGCTGGATGTGGTCAAACGTGAGATGGAAAGAATAAACATTGACATCCTGGGCATCAGTGAACTTAAATGGACAGGAATGGGTGAATTCAGTTCAGATGACTATCACATCTACTACTGTGGGCAAGAATCCCATAGAAGAAATGGAGTAGCCCTCATAGTCAACAATAGAGTGAGAAAAGCAGTGCTGGGATACAACCTAAAAATGATAGAATGATTTCGGTACGATTCCAAGGCAGTCCTCTCAACATCACAGTAATCCAGGTTTATGCACCAACTACCGGTGCTGAAGAGTCTGAGATTGACCAGTTTTATGAAGACTTACAAGAACTTCTAAAACTGACACCAAAGAAAGATGTTCTTCTCATCATAGGGGATTGGAATGCTAAAGCAGGGAGTCAAGTGATAAATGGAATAACTGGCAAGTTTGGCCTTGGAGTTCCAAATGAAGCAGGGCAAAGGCTAATTGAGTTTTGTCAAGAGAACAAGCTGGTCATTGCAAACACTCTTTTCCAACAACACAAAAGGCGACTCTACACATGGACATCACCAGATGGACAATACCGGAATCAGATTGACTATGTTCTCTGCAGCCAAAGATGGAGGAGCTCTATACAGTCAGCAAAAACAAGACCAGGTGTGACTGTGGCTCAGATCATCAGCTTCTTATTTCAAAATTCAAACTTAAACTGAAGAAAGTAGGGAAGATCACTGGGCCAGTCAAGTATAACCTAAGTCAAATCCCATATGAATACACAGTGGAAGTGAAGAATAGATTCAAGGAACTAGATTTGGTGGACAGAACACCTGAAGAACTATGGATGGAGGCTTGTAACATTGTACAGGAGGCTGCAATGAAAAATATTCCAAAGAAAAGAAAATGCAAGAAAGCAAAGTGGTTGTCCAACGAGGCCCTACAAATAGCAGAGGAGAGAAGGGACGCAAAATGCAAGGGAGAAAGGGAAAGATACAGAAAATTGAATGCAGACTTCCAAAGAATAGCAAGGAGAGACAGGGTGGCCTTCTTGAACGAACAGTGCAAAGAAATAGAGGAAAACAACAGAAAAGGAAAAACCAGAGATCTATTCAAGAAAATTGGAGATATTAAAGGGGCATTTCGTGCAAAGATGGATATGATAAAGGACAAAAACGGTAGGGACCTAACTGAAGCAGAAGAGATCAAGAAGAGATGGCAAGAATATACAGAAGAATTATATCAGAAAGATCTGGATGTCCCTGATAACCAAGATAGCGTAGTTGCTGACCTGGAGCCAGACATCCTGGGTGCTGACCTGGAGCCAGACATCCTGGAAAGTGAAGTCAAGTGGGCCTTAGAAAGCATTGCAAACAACAAGGCCAGTGGAAGTGACGGCATTCCAATTGAACTCTTTAAAATCTTAAAAGATGATGCTGTAAAGGTGCTGCATACGATATGCCAGCAAATTTGGAAAACCCAGCAGTGGCCAGAGGACTGGAAAAGATCGGTCTACATCCCAATCCCAAAGAAAGGAAACACCAAAGAATGCTCCAACTATCACACAATTGCACTCATTTCACATGCTATCAAGGTTATGCTCAAAATTCTACAAGGCAGGCTTCAGCAGTATGTGGAAAGAGAACTTCCAGAAGTACAAACTGGATTTCGAAGGGGCAGAGGAACTAGAGATCAAATCGCCAACATGCGCTGGATTATAGAGAAAGCCAGAGAGTTCCAGAAAAACATCTACTTCTGCTTCATTGACTATGCCAAAGCCTTTGACTGTGTAGACCACAACAAACTATGGCAAGTCCTTAAAGGAATGGGAGTGCCTGACCACCTTATCTGTCTCCTAAGAAATCTATATGTGGGACAAGCAGCAACCGTCAGAACTGGATATGGAACAACTGACTGGTTTAGAATTGGGAAAGGAGTACGACAAGGCTGTATACTGTCACCTTGCCTATTTAACTTATATGCAGAGTACATCATGAGAAAGGCAGGTCTCGATGAATCAAAAGCCGGAATTAAGATTGCCGGAAGAAATATCAACAACCTCAGATATGCAGATGATACTACTCTAATAGCAGAGAGTGAGGAGGAATTAAAGAACCTCTTAATGAGGGTGAAAGAGGAGAGTGAAAAAAATGGGCTGAAGCTCAACATCAAAACAACTAAGATCATGGCCACCGGTCCCATCACCTCCTGGCAAATAGAAGGGGAAGAAATGGAGGCAATGACAGAGTTTATTTTCTTGGGCTCCTTGATCACTGCAGATGGCGACTCCAGCAACGAAATAAAAAGACGCCTGCTTCTTGGGAGGAAAGTGATGGCAAACCATAGTATCCTAAAGAGCAGAGACATAACTTTGCCAACTAAGGTCAGGATAGTCAAAGCTATGGTTTTTCCAGTAGTGATGTATGGAAGTGAGAGCTGGACTATAAAGAAGGCTGATCGCCGCAGAATTGATGCTTTTGAGCTGTGCTGCTGGAGGAGAGTCTTGAGAGTCCCCTGGACTGCAAAGAGATCAAACCTATCCATTCTGAAAGAAATCAGCCCCGAATGTTCACTGGAAGGACAGATTTTGAAGCTGAGGCTCCAGTCCTTTGGCCACCTCATGAGGAGAGAGGACTCCTTGGAAAAGTCCCTGATGCTGGGAAAAATCGAAGGCAAAAGGAAAAGAGGATGACAGAGAATGTGATGGTTGGACGGTGTCATCGATGCAACCAAAATGAATTTGACAAATCTCCGGGAGGCAGTGGAGGATAGGAAAGCTTGGCAAGCTCTGGTCCATGATGGGGCCACGAAGAGTCGGACACGACTGAACGACTGAACAACAAATTTTAAAAGGCACCTTTGGAAACCTCTTGACCTGAAAGTATTTTTTTAAAAAAAAAACATTTGAAAACCACCAAAGGGGCGAGAAGTAATAGAAAAGAGGTGATTAATGACAAAAGGTAATGGCTTTACAATGTTGCACCAAGGACTACAAATAATTTTTCAGGCACCGTCCCAAGTGGCATGGGCGTTGAGAAACGAGGCATTTTGCTGTGCGTATGCTCGTTCTTAAAGACCAATGCACAACCACATCTTTATCCTAATTTTCATAAAGTGATTTTCATAAAGAAACCAGCATTTGTTTCCTGCAAAACAATCTGGCACCCTCCGCTCCAATCTCACTATACACACCCTGTTTGTGGTGATCTTTCCCGAAAACACACACAAACACCCACCCAGAAAACGAGCCATCGGTTCCCATTATCTCCTCTGTTTATTTATGCGATTAGGTTTTTATCCTAGGTTTCACTTAAGAAAAAAATAACAACGTTCATGACTGCTATAAAACAAACAACGCCGTTAACAACATTGCTGGCAGGAAAGTATGCAGGAAAACCAACAACCTTGAATGTCATTCCAGTGATCAATAAATAGCCAGACAACCGGGCACTTCACATCCAGAGGCTGTGAAAGCATATTCTGAATTGTTGTCAGTCTTTTCTAGAGTGACTCCTCTTTCTGGTCTTTTAACCTGGAACCACCAACCCACAGAGACCAAGCTTGTAAAATCAGTGCTGGAAAGGAGATTCTCCAGGATTTATCAGTATTTTTACAGGTCTGCTAAATTATCCTTTAAAATATGAGCTTTTAAAACACCAGTTGATCACTCATATGGACATTACAGAGGACAAGAGGATAAGAGGAACATCCAAATTGCATCTCATCGTGATCACACCCAGCCGTGGTTTTGTGCTTTATAGGACGGAAGAGTTGGACGGGACCACCCGTAAGAAGCAATGCAAGGAGTTCCTTGTTCTACAACATACCGTGGACGGTGGAGGGAGCATTTCCTTCTGAAAAGGAACTTCCCGGGCTGGTGTGTGTTTGCAAATGACTGATCTGGTCAGTCCAGCCGGACTGGAAGTTTGAAGTAACTCATTAACCTTTAGTCCAGGCGGGAAGCCTCTCCCACGGGTGGGTCCTTCAGAGCCTCTGGGAGGGAGAGGGAAACCAGACTGGAGGCATTTGGATAAAGGTTGTTGTTGTTGTTGTTGTTGTTATTCCTTTTGAAGACTTCATTTCCCAGGATGTTCCAGGCTGAAGAGCTGCTGGCTAAGAGAATCTGGAAACTCTAATCCAAACGTTGGGAGTTTTTGAACCAGAAACAAATGCCGTGAGCTGACTTAAGAGTGACACCGAGCACACCTGGTCTTTTTACACTGTGCAAGCCACTTGGGCAGATTCTCCTGGAGCAATGGAAATCATTTTGATGTACATATTTAGGAGTCTGATCTATGCAAAAAAAAAACAACCCTTCCTTGTTTTAATTTTCAAAGAGAGAATTATGTTTCCCATATTTGTGTATTGCATTGCTAAACAACCAGACTGCCTTTCAACGCCTACTAGTTGAACGGCTTCTTCCTTCTCTTTGGCTCAGCTCCATCCGGCTACCCAGCAAAACAGACTGAATTGCACCGAAAAACCGAGACCGGTTGGAAAAGGGCCACCCCAAGTTTTTTTGCTGCCTGAGGCAGAGCAGCTGGCAAATGCACTGGTGGAGCAGGGTCCCCCTTAAGTCCAGTTGCACAGCCGCTTTGGCCCATGAGGCAGCAAACACCTGAAGCATCTCTCCCCAGGCCCTGAGGCAGCGTGGGGTAGTGGTCGGACACCCGGGTGGGGCTCAAGAGACCTGGGTGCAAATCGCCAACCACAGAGATTGAAAGAGAAAACTCCCCGGATGACTGGGGGGGGAGGGGGGAGTCCTTTCCCAAACAAGTTCATGACTATTCCTGAGATTCGTTTCGTTAACAGCTTGGGTCGGAGGGAGGCAGGCGTGGAAAAGGGGATTTGGAAGGGGCTGGTCCAGGATTCCAGGACAGGCAAAGAAATGCGGCCTGGAGTTAGTCAGGAAACGATGCAAGTTTTCCGGTTCCCCAGAACTCCGACACACACAAAAAAATTAAGTACGGAAACATTAAGTGAGGAGGAGAAGACCAGAGAAGTCCAGGCATTAGACCAAATGTGGCCAGGCACTGAGCAGGCTGACTGGCTAATTAACAATCTCTTGATTAGACACTTGGCTACCCTGTATTTCCCTGATCAGCTTCCTTACATACACGCTTTGGTTTCTTCCTCCCACTTTTTCTTCACATCCGATTGAACACTCCTACAGCCTCAACTTGGGTCCCTGGGGCCTTATTATTAAATAACAATATCCATTGTAAAAGGAGGACAATTTTGTTAAGAACAAGGGCACCCTAAAATCAAACCTCGCAGGGAAACGAATTTTAAAAAAAACCTGCCTTGGTTCCTGAATGACCTTCTACACCGGCTGAGCCTCAGTTCAACAGCCGGCCCATTTCTGTTATTCTTACTGTATATATTTGAAGCCGGTTGGGTGTTCACCTCCTACCTAGTGGCATGTTTTGCGGTTAAAATAAGCACCTGCCCTTGGAACAGTGTGGCCAATGTGGCTGAGAAAGGGGACGCTTTCTATCCACCAGGTCCAGGCCTGGGAACTAAGGACTCAAGAGAAGGGGGTTCAAAAATCCTCTCTTGACCGTGAGGGCCTCTTGCTGACTGTGGGTGACGTGGGAAACTGGAAGCCGTTTGTCCTCCATCGTGGCAGCAAAACATGAGCAGCTGGGTGGATCCGTAGAGTTGACCCAAGAGCCTGTCTTTTGTAAAGCTAACGGCTCCAAATGGCCTGGTGAAGCCCCACTGCGTCCCATGCTCAGTGGGGCGAATGTATCCCTTTCTCGGCTGCTGTGAGGGTTCAAACTAAGTGCAGAGGAAAGGAGGGGGCCTGGGTGGCCGGGTGCTCTAGTCTTGGCCACCTCAGAGAGTCCCAAAGCTTTGCGCACCTTGGGGGCGGGGGCGGGCGGGAGGGATTGTGGCTCCACAATAGACCCACCCACACCTCCTGGGTCTTAGAGGCAGAACGGAAAGGCACGGCCAGCAAAACGTGTGCCCAGGGTGGGTCCCTGCAAGGGCTTGGCTACCAGCCTCCCACCCCTGAAGGACAGAGGAGCCCTGCTGAAAGGAGGGCAGGGGGTGGGGTGAGTGGGTGGGTGCAGGCAAGGCCATCTCCATCCACCCCCACCCCAAAGAGCCCGAGGGGGGGGTGGATGGCTGGGGAGGCTCCCAGAGGTTAGCTGGCTCACCTTTGAAGACGAAGTTGTAATCCTCTTCGGAACCGCCCATGGCCAGGCAGGAGGGGTCGTGGTGGTGGTGGTGGTGGTGGT
>JAHTLZ010000014.1:200165-221764 GCA_023846285.1 Phrynocephalus versicolor
AAAACCAGAGAAGATTGTGAAGAGCTCCAGAAGGATCTCTCCAAACTGGGGGAATGGTCTGAGAAATGGCAAATGCGTTTTAATGTAACCAAATGTAAAGTAATGCATATTGGGGCAAAAAATCCAAACTTCATCTATCAACTCATGGGCTCTGAGTTATCTGTGACGGATCAGGAAAGAGATCTTGGTGTGTTGGTGGACAGCTCCATGAAGGTGTCTCCCCAATGTGTGGCAGTGGTGAAGAAGGCCAATTCCATGCTAGGGATTATCAAAAAGGGGATTGAAAATAAAACAGCCAACATTATAATGCCATTATACAAAACAATAGTAAGGCCCCACCTGGAGTATTGTGTACAATTCTGGTCACCGCATCTCAAGAAAGACATAGTGGAACTGGAAAAGGTGCAGAAGAGGGCGACTAAAATGATTAGTGGGCTGGGGCACCTTCCTTATGAAGAAAGGCTAAAACATTTGGGCCTCTTTAGTCTGGAAAAAAGGCGCTTGAGGGGGGAATATGATTGAGACATACAAAATAATGCAGGGTATGAGTAAAGCGGATAGAGGGAAGCTCTTCTCCCTCTCACAAAATACCAGAACTAGGGGACATACACTCAAATTGAGAGCTGGGAGAGTAAGAACTGACAAAAGAAAATATTTTTTCACCCAGCACGTTGTAAGTCTATGGAACTCCCTGCCACAGGATGTGGTGATGGCATCTGGCCTGGATGCCTTCAAAAGGGGATTGGACAGATTCCTGGAGGAAAAGTCCATCACAGGTTACAAACCATGATGGAGATGTGTCATCTCCAGGCTTTAAACCAGGGTACTTCAAGGGCCAGATGCAGGGGAGTGGTATCAGGAGACAGATATCTAGTCTCATGCGCTCCCAAACGCATCTGGTGGGGCCGCTGTGAGATAAAGGAAGCTGGACTAGATGGGCCTTTGGCCTGATCCAGCATGATGGCTCTTCTTATGTCCTTATGTTCTTATGATTCTGGACAGCTTGACCCACTCACAGCGGCAGGCGTGGCGTCCTAGGAAGGCAGGTTTGTAAGACAAGCGCCCAGGATTTAGAGAGGGCGGTCAGCCCTGTACAGGCTGCAGATACATAACAGCACCCAGATCGGGGGGGGGGCACTGTCGTTTATTCCTCTTTGGGGGAATAAATCCCAAAGAAAAGCCATTGGTTTCTGTGACGCCATATTTCTACAAAACTGTTGTGAGGCTGCATTTCTGTAGATTCCAAATCTGGGACACCCCCCTTTCTCTCCGCCACCGCCCCCCCCTTCAGGTTTGCGCTTAGGTAGGTAGGTGTTCCTGTGACAGCTCCAAGGGTTGATACCTGTGGCATTTGTGAAACGTACCTGCAGGCACCAGAGATAGTCCCCCCCCCTCGTCCGCGTCTTCTGAGGAAGTTAGAATCTGCTGGACTTCTCATCCCAGGGGCAGTGGAAGACATAGAATGTGGCTTAAATAGGAAATTGCATCTGCCCCTTCCTTGGTCTAAGACGGTGGGCTTTTTGGTTTGGTTTTTAAAATTTGGTTCAAAACAGACACCTGCCCCTCCTTGTCCGTCCTTCCCTCCTGTGGCCGCAGGCGTTTTCAGCAGCCCCGAGATGCAGAGCCTCCTCCAGCAGATCTCTGAAAGTCCCCAGCTGATGCAGAACGTCACCTCGGCTCCCTACATGAGGACAATGATGCAGGTGCTGGCCCAGAACCCGGACCTCGCAGCCCAGGTAAGTGCCGGCCGGAGCCCAGCCCGGGGCAGGGGGGGCACGGAATGGGGGTCCCCTGGCAGCCTGAATGGGCCGGGCACGGCGCAGGCAGGACAGTTTCCAGTTTGCTTGGCTTCCGGTTGCCTGTGAGGCTCTAGGCCTGGAGAAGCGGCTTTCTCTGCTCAGTTTTTTTTCTCCCGCATTTCATTCCAGACGATGGTGAACGTCCCCCTCTTTGCCGGCAACCCTTCCCTCCAGGAACAGCTGCGGCACCAGCTGCCTGCCTTCCTGCAGCAGGTGGGTCCGGGCGGGGGGCCTCTCTCAGCCCCCCCAAGGCCCTGACCTGGGTCCAAGCCTCCCGGGGGGGGGTGGGGTTTGACAAGCGCCTGAGAGTCAGGATCTGGAAGGGGCCGGGCCAGCGCTGGGCTCAGCTCAAAAGCAAGGCAGGGTCCTGGCATCGCTCAGGTGGAACATCCCCCGTGGGCGGCCGTGGGCTCACTCTGGGCTTGTAAGGAGCCCTACGCCAGGGCCTGGTTGGGTGCAGCCGATGGTGTTCCCAAAAACTAATCCCAAAACAGTGAAAAGGGGCTGCCCTGCCTTGCTGTTGTCTTGGCAGACCTTTAAACACCAAAGCTGCACTACAGGACTTGTCCTAAAACGAAGTGCATGCGTGTTAGAGGAGCGTCGTCTTGTCGTAGAGGAGAAGCGGGTTCTTCCATGAGGCTTCTCGGGCGCAGTGCTTTTGGCATCCTGGCGGAGAAGGCACTGGAACAGAAAGCGGCCATATTTCTTAACGAGCCGCTCAGAAGTGCTGGGTCCCCCAAGATCTCTGGGGGAAAAGAAGAGCTTTAGTGGAATTGGGGCTGATGTCGCCCAATCAAGAGGGGCCCCGGCGCTCACTCTGGCTTGGAACGTGTCTCCACCCCAGATGCAGAACCCGGACTCGCTCTCAGTCCTGACCAACCCTCGGGCCATGCAGGCCCTTCTGCAGATCCAGCAGGGGCTCCAGACACTGCAGACGGAGGCCCCTGGGTTGGTGCCCAGGTAAGGGCGAGGGGGTGGTCGGGAAGATGGTTCTGGGAAGGGGGGGCGGAATCCAAGAGCAGAACAGGCAGGGCCGATTGAAACCAGGGTTCTTAGTCCCCAAAGCGGCCTGGAACCAAGAACTCTTTCTTAGGACAATATTTGTGGCAGGGCTGTCGCTGGGAAGGCGAAGGTGAGGGCTAAGAAGAGTGAACGCCAGTCATCTGATGGCTGCCCGTTTCTGCCTTTTATTTTTATTTTATATTTGCTGATTAACCAGGCCTATAAGAGGCCCTGCAGTGTGCCTGGAACGCTGCTCTGCTGCTTCTTTGATGATTTATGACGATTTTATCTTTTTGTATTATTTTGTAATGTATGTTTAATTTGTTGTACGCTGCTCAGAATTTATACAGTAGGTAGGAAGGAAGGAAGGGACTGATGGGTAGAAGGAAGTAAAGGAAGGAAGGGGCATTGTGGGGCACGGGGCTTTGCTCTGTAAGAAAAATCAGGAAAGATGTTTTTGTATTCTCAAAGACTTTCATGGCCGGCATCTGATAATTGTTGTGAGTTTTCCAGGCTGTTTGGCCGTGTTCTCGAAGTTTTTCCAGAACACAGCCAAACAGCCCAAAAAACTCACAACAACTATAGAGATACTTTTCCCATTTCCTTTCTGGAGACTGCCGGGTGGCCCCATGGTTTGAGGTCTCCGCCTGCAGAGCCAGAGGCCGGGCCTTTGAAGACTGGAGATGGTGGAAGGCTGGGGTTTCTTTCTTTCATCCCGGGTGAAACACAAAGGGGACACTTGCTCCCTTTTCTGGATCTACGCCTGGGTGTGGCTTCTCCCTCCGTTTGCCATGACGCTTCTCTCTCTCTCCCCCCCACCCCCTTCCCCCACAGCCTTGGGGCTTTTGTCCCACCTCGGGTCCCCCCGCCCGGAGGAAGCACAGTGCCCGAGACGCCCCCGGTCCCTCCTGCTTCGACGCTGCCCGGCGCCTCTTCTTCTTCTTCGGCCGCCGACGGTCACCCCCACCAGCAGCTCATGCAGCACATGATCCAGCTCCTGGCCGGCGCCAACTCTCAAGTAAGTAGTTGCCGCTGTTGTTGGCCAGCGAGTGAGCGCACCGTTTCTCCTAAGGAGGCTGAGGTGCCCCGGCTGGGAGGGGGTCCCATCCCTGGAGGAGAGGCGGGCAGGAAGCGGATCGTGCCAAACTGGAGGAGAGTCAAAAGCCGTGGGCACGTTACCAAGAGGCAAAGGACAGCAGGGGGGTGTCCTCTGATCCTGCTCCCTTATGCCAGCGGCTGCCAGCGACCTTCCCACGGTCTCCTTTTATCCTCCTCCCGGCAGGCGCAGAGCCCGGAAGTCCGGTTCCAGCACCAGTTGGAGCAGCTCAGCACGATGGGCTTCATCAACCGCGAGGCCAACCTCCAGGCCCTCATCGCCACCGGGGGCGACGTCAACGCCGCCATCGAAAGACTGCTGGGCTCCCAGCCTTCCTAACGCGGCCTTCCCCCACTCCCACCCCCACCCCTGCCTGCCTGCCCGCCACGCACGTACGCCCCCCTCCCTGCCTGTGGCGCTAGGGGGCCACGCGGAGGTGGGGGAAACGATGACTCTGGCCTTCTCCGGTCCATCGGGGTCCTCCAAAGGGTCCGTCCACCCGTGGAAGAAGAAGAAGAAGAAGGTGGTGGACTTGGGGTGGGCCTTGGTCTCGGCCCAGAACCCCTTTGGACATTGGCTCCTCGCTCTCCCTGGGGAGACCTGCCTCGTGCGTGGCTCCCTGTTCGCGTTTTTTGAGGCCACGTTCGGTCCGCCCCACCCCCCACCCCTTGCATACAGCTCCAGTCTCCTCTCGGACCCCCCTCATCCCCAAAACCAGGATCCCCACTCTAGTGATTAGAAGCGGGACATCCTGGCATCCTAAACCATGGCATTGGGTTCGGGTGCCTCGTTCTCCTTCCCATCCGAAAGCAAACGGCCAAGAAATTGCCCCCTCTTCCCACTGCCAAAAGACAAATTTTATTTTATTCATCTTGAATAACGAGGAAGGGATAAGCTTTTTTTTTTAAAGTTAATAATCATCCAAAGGCCAAAGGATGTAGAGCGGGTTCCCCTCCCTTCCTCTGAGCCATCCATCGCTCCCCTGGTGACCGTGGCTGGCGTCTGGCCTCTTGCAGCCTCTTGGCCCAGCTTGGAACCGCAAAGGTTCTGGGGAAACAGAGCTGAGCCCTGCGATGCCACCGGGAGCAGGGTTTGCCAGGGTCAGTCCCGGCAGCAGACACGTGGGGGGAATCGCTGGTTCCTTTCTCTCTTAGGAACCTTCCCCCTGCCCCCCCCCCTTGAATGCAACACAGCTGAAAAGTGGCCTCTCGTATCCCCGGCCCCGGCTCCATCTTCCCTGGTCCTGACCCGTGCCAGCATTCCCACCCCCGTACTCGAAACACGACGGTCAACCTGGGCGCCCTCCTTGTGCCGGGTAAAATGCAGCCACGGAGAACGGGCTACAAAGAGCCCTTTCCCCCCCTCCCCCCCTCCCTGGGCAGCCCGTTCTCTTCCCCTCTGAACTTTTAACCTGTTCCAGACATTGACGATCCCCTGCCACCTGCTGTGGCGGAGGGTGGTATCCAGCCATGGAACGTGGCTTAGGACTTCACAGGGCGTGTTCAGTCCGGGAATAAAGTGGCCCGAAATAACCGTTTCCTTCGGTGCAAGGCGTCTGTTTCTTCTAACGCGGTCGGTGGATCCTCAGGCCGGCCTCCCTCTCGGCCAACTCCTCCCCCCCCCCCGAGAGGGGCTCTGTGTGGTTTTTTTTGGGGGGGGGACAGGATGGGGCCCATCACGTGGCCACTTTCCAATTGATCCAGTTTATTGGGTCAGCTCAAAATTCGGCACGACTGCGACTCTCTTGCTGAAACGTGTGGAATCAGACTGGCTCGTCTTTTTTACTCCCTTTGGTGAAATTTTGAAAATCTCTCTGCCCCCCCCCCGCCCCAAACCCTGCAAAACAGGGAGTGATGCATCTCTGAGGGGTGCGTGTTTTGCAGAACAGAGCTAGCGAGGCACACATTTCAACCGTGCCTTCAAATAGGGGAAACAACAGCAAGAGAATTCTTAAACTCCACCCCCCACCCCCCGCCACCCCAGGGAATAACTAGGGAACTTTGGCGGTTTTGTTTTTAAACTATCCTGCTGACTGCATCCCTTAAAGCAGTGGTTCTCAACCTGTGGGTCCCCAGATGTTTCTGGACTGCAACTCCCAGGAGTCTTCATCACTAGCTGAGCTGGCCAGGATTTCTGGGAGTTGCAGTCCAGGAACATCTGAGGACCCACAGGTTGAGAACCACTGCCTTAAAGGCTTATTTTTGTGAGCATAGTAAGAACTAGATGCCAGTTTTTCACTGAAAAAATACATTAAAAATAATTTAAAAGCCCCTTGAATAAAGCTTCTCAGGAAGTTGTTTTAGGGCCCTCTCCTGACCTCTTTAGGAGCACAGGATCGTGCTAGCAAGCTGGAAAAGTTGCCACTTTCCTGTATTTATTTTATTTGGAATGTTTTTTCCATTGCCCCACATTCTCCTTGTCAATGGACCCAAGGTGTCTTAATGGATCTCAAGGGCTGACCCAATACAGCTCGTTTTCTGAGCCTGAAAGCCAAGATTCTTTATCAGGCCAGAAAAGGGGTGCCCTGTTTGCAGACTCCACCTTGAGACGTAGCTCTCCTCTCCCCCCCCCTCTGTCCACCCCCGTCCACCCCTTGGCCTTGCCTGCCTGGTGGGACTGTTGAGAGGCCATCGGAGGGCCAAAAGGCTGGTCCATTTCCCCCTTCCTTTCCCCCCTGCACCTTTCCCACCAAGAACAGCCCTTGCAATCCTGGCTGGCGTCTGTATACACAGCCCGAAAGTTTCTGTAACCATAATTTTGTCTTGTGTTTTTTCCCTTCCTGATGTATCGCTTTTGGTCAAAGCAAAAGGAAATGGTTACAACCCCTGAAGAGTCAAAATACCAGTGGAAGACAGATGTATAAAGATAGAACACAATCTTTATGCCCCGTTAAATCTTTTTTTAAAAAAAAAATTCCCGTTTTGAAGTTGCAGTTTTGGGGAGTGAAAAAGAACACTGCCAACAGCCTGGAGGCCCTGTCCCGCTGGGAGAAAAAGGTGGATGATTAAATAATTGAAAAAGGATAGAAATGTTTAAAAAGAAAAGCCCTTTGCAAAATCCTACTGCGGGGGGGGGATTTGGGCATCCAGACTTGGCCCCCCAAATGCCAAATCTAGGAGCGTGGCAGGGGTTCGTCTATCCATCCTCTCCTGGCATTTGGGGGGGGGGGCGGCGGCTTGATCTCACTCCGTCTGGGATTTTATTGACTGATGGGTTTGATTTCGATCCTGCCTGGAGACAGACAGTGACACACGGGAGATTTTACCACCAGCCCTTCTCCGGGCTCCCAGATGGACATCCCTCTTCCTGACATTTCCAATTTTTTTAGGCCGAAAGGAAGAGGAGGAGGAGGGAAAACACCCCCGGTGCCTGCAAGCCCCACTGGGGTCTAGTGCACTGAGGAACCCTTGCCAACTTAGGGGTGGGAGAAGCAATTGGGGGCTGCCCTCGGTGGCAGAGGCATGAAGCCGGCCATCTCCACGAGAGAAGAAAGGTCCAGCTCAGATCTTCCCAATCATCTCCGCCTGGCATGCCGAGCCGAGTCGGGCCGGGCTGAGAGATTCCCCCCCCCCGGCTTGGGCTTTTGGGGAGGGGACACGGCACCCCTCGCTTGCAGAGCGCCTGCTGCTGATTAAGGCCCCGCAGGAACAACCCTCGTCTGTTGGAGAAGGTTTTGCGGGGGGGGGGTAGAGAGGACGATTCGTGCAGCAAGAATAGCACCCCCCCCCCGCCCCGCGTAGCCGGCAAAAACCCGCCTTCCAGCCAACCGGGGCAGCCTTTCCGCCCAAACCCTTCCCAAAAGGACCGCTCCTCCTGCCTGAGCCAAGCAGCTGTTGACGGGGGGGGGGGGTTTGAGGGCCATCCGGCGCACCCGGCATTCTGGGAGTTGTAGTCCAAAGGAGAAGCCCAAAAAAACAGAGAGCGCCCCCGCCCCTCGCCCCGCGCGCGTCTCCGTGCGCTCCGCTGATGGTGCTGCGCCCACGGGCTCGCCTTTGAGCTGCCGGCGGTGAGATTTGTTTTGGGAAGGGGGTGGAAGGGAATCAGCCCTTGGGAGAGTGGGCGGGGAGGGGGCTCCTAGACCTCCCTTTTCTGGCCTTTCTTGCAGGGAGGGCGGGCGCCCCCCCCCCTTTAAGATGGCCGCGAGCACGAGGCTGGCACAGCAGGGGAGGGGGAGGAGGAGGAGGAGGAGGAGGGCCGGAGTGGGACCCCCCCCCTCCATCGGTGACCTCCCTCGCCCCTCCTCTCGTTAGGATCGGCGGTGAGTGGGGCCAAGGGGAGGAGGGTGGGGGGCGCAAGAAGGGCGCAGGAGCAAGCAAGCAAGGAAGCCTCCCTGCCTCCCACCTCTTTGGCTCATCGGGGTTGCGGGTTGGGAACAGTTCCCTTTTTGGTGTTCGTTGTCCGTGGGCGGCGGGGGGGGGGTGGACTACACTCCCCAGAATGCGCCGCCGCCACCACCACCGCCACCCCGGGAGTGGTAGTCCCCGGGATCGCTGCTGTAGCTCCGCGTGCGCCTTTGGAGAGACCCGGCGAGGGTCCTGCGCCCGCCCATCCCTCGCCTTGGTTGCTGCGCGCTCCCGGTCTCTCTCTCTCTCTCTCTCCCTGGGCCAAAATGGTGGCCATTTAGGAGATCCGGGGGCAGATCCTGCCTTTTTCAGTCTCTTACCCGGGGATGATTTAGGGGTGAGTTGGGGGCGGGGGTTCTCCCTTCCCTTGACTTCCCCAGCTCCAAACCCTACAGTGCCCGGCCTGCTCAGGAGCCCTGGGGGTCTCGGGAGCTTTGCTTTTTAAAAAAAAAAAAAAAACCGAGACATTGCCACCGGATCAAAAGAGTCTTTTTCTCACCATTCCCTGCCCTAAAGAGAAGCTTTTGCTGCGGCGTTAATCGGGCGGGTTAAGCATCGTCGCAGGGGAAAGAAGAGTCCAGGAAGCGGGCCCCTCGGTTTCCAAAAAGACAGTGCAGAATTGGAGTGCAAGGGCCAAAAAGCCTGGCTTCCAACTTTTGCTATTTTAAACCGTAGAAGTGCATAAGAACCAAAACCAAAACAAAACATAAGAACCTAAGAAGAGCCATCATGCTGGATCAGGCCAAAGGCCCATCTAGTCCCACTTCCTGTATCTCACAGTGGCCCCACCAGATGCCTTCAGGAGTGCATGAGACTCGATCTCTTGTCTCCTCATCCCACTCCCCTGCATCTGGCCCTTGAAGTACCCCGGTTTTAAGCCTGGAGATGACACACATCTCTATCATGGTTTGTCACCTGGGATGGACTTTTCCCTCCAGGAATCCGTCCAATCCCCTTTTGAAGGCATCCAGGAATGTCCCATGATCAATTTTCCTTGTTTTGTTGCATCGTTGACATGGCACAAATTAGATCTGATCCTGTCCCCCCACCCCCACCCCACCCGCCAGCACTAAGAGCACGCGGCCAATAATCTGCCTGGTTTTGCCCGGAGTGGATTTGGGCACGGGGGGGGGGGTACAGCCGAATGCCAGTCACAGATCCAAAATGTTGGATTTTTGATGGGGGGTGGGGTGGCAGTAAGCATCCTTCTGGAAAAGGTTCAGTGCCGGGAACGCCCACCCATCCTGGGGCTGCACAGCCCCTATTAATTTCAAAGCAAGTCCTAGTTCCAAAATTGGGGCTCAAATGCTGTTCTTGTCTCCTTCATGCCCAGGTGACCGACCTTAGTGGGGGGACAGAACAAGGATCCGGCCCCTTCAGGAGTAGCGGGGATTAGAGATGGGCACCAAAAGAAAAACGAAACACTGTTTCGTCGATTCATTACAAAACGGAACGGTAGAACACGTTTCATAACGAAATGAACCACCATTTTTTTGCTCTGAAAACGAAACGATTCGTCTTAGAGGCACCGCATTTGGTGGGTAGTGAGTTCCCTTGGACTCTCCCCTTTAAGCCATCCAAAATTGGAGAGGTTGGGCGTCCAGGGGGGCAAGTTACGTATTCAACTCCAACGTGGGTTCTCCCAGGAATCCGTTTGTAATTGGAAAAGTGCTTTTTAAATTTTTTTTAAAGGAGAGGTTTGGTTTTGGTTTGGTTTCTCTTTCATATTCAATGCTACTCTCCTGTGCTTGCTTGCTGAAGCTGCTGTTATTTTAAAGAAAGAGAGATTACTAGTAGTGGGTCTTTCTTTTCTTTTATTTGACTTGATTGTATATCTGAAGAAATTCAGTCGGAGCTAGAGTTTTTTTCTCTCTGTGTGTGCGTGCGTGCAGGCTTGCCTGTCTCTCTGCTAGGGCAGAAGGCACAGCACACAGACTAGCAGTGGTTGGATATTTTTTATTTTATTCTGCTGGGTTTTTCTTAGGAATTATTCTAACTTCTTTAATATTTAGCTCAGAGATTTCTTTCCCCCCTCTCCGACCCCCTCCAAAGTTTACAAATTCACCCTTCCACACACATTGGGATCTCACCTACTTTACCCCCCCCCAACATTATTGCTTGTGCAATACAGTACACACACGGTTAATTGAAAAAAAGATAAAACATGAAGAAGGAAACCCATAGCAATATAACAATCCAGAGGACCCTGTTTGTAGGCAGCAGGCCCACGGATGCTGCCGCTGATGCCAGTTCCCCCAGTTCATCCCAGCAGCGTTCATCCGGGCCTGGGGACGAGGCGGGCCCATCAGGAAGTGCAGACCCCCCCACCGCACGGGCCAGGGCAGCCCGGAGTTCACCTCCTGGTCCTGAACCACTCCTGTATCTCGAGGAATCACAGGGGCTGGTTTCGGCCAAAGAAGAAGAAGGAGATGGTGGTGGTGGTGCGGATGATGATGATGATGATGATCAGCACCAGGTGGAAAGTGTGTCGTCTGGTCCGTCCTCGGCTGCCAGCACCCCCCCTGACACTCCCATCATCTCCCTGCCCCAGCCCAGGGCCGCCTACCTGACCCCCCCGGGTGGCCTTGGCAGCCAGCAGCTCCAGCCGGCAGCCCCCGCCGTCATCCGCAGCCACCGGCCTCGGGGCTCCTTGTGGCAGCATTTCTCCTCCAATGAGGAGGACCCGCGGCTGGCCACCTGCAACATCTGCCAGGCGGTGGTGCGCAGGGGCAGCGACCCCCGGCACCTCTCCTCGACGGCCCTCAGGACCCACCTTCAGCGGCACCACTGCCGGCTGCTGCCGCTGCTGGCGAGTACCAGGAAGAAGGCGGCTGGGGAGGCCAGGGAGATGGAGGCACCACCGCCTGCCAAAAGAGCCGCCCGGGCCGCCGCCGCCGCCGCAGAAGGAGTAAGGCCCCCCCAGCCGGCCGTGTTGCAGGAGGCGTCGCCGCCCCTCAGTGGGGCACCCAGCCTGAGCCAGCGGGCCAGGGCCCGGGCCCAGGAGGCCACCACGCGAGTGGTGGGCGAGATGGTGGCCTTGAGTGGGGTGCCCCTCTCCTTTGTGGAATCCCTCGGCTTCCGGCACCTGCTCAGGCACCTGGCCCCCTGGTACGAGCCTCCCTCCAGGAGGACGCTGAGCCGGAGGGTGATGCCCTCCCTGTACGAGTCCGTCCGGGAGATGGTGCGCGCCCAGCTCGACCGGGCCCGAGGTCGGAAGATCCACTTCACCTCCGACCTGTGGACCGGCGGGCACCACACGTACTTGGCCCTGACGGCGCACTGGTGGCAGCCGGAGGACGTGCGCGACGGCGCCGGGACCTCGGAGGTAGCGGCGATGCAGGGGGAGCCCCCTGCCCAACCTGCAGGCTACCGGGTGGTCCTGCTGCAGGCGCGGAACATGGAGGACTCAGCCACGGGCCGGAGCATCTCGGAGGAGCTTCTCTCTGCGCTGAGGGAGTGGGCGCCCGAGGGGGAAGTGAGGCGCGGCTACATGGTGACGGATGCCGGCCGGAGCATGCTGGCCGGGCTGAACGCGGCCGGGTTGGAGGGCGTCGTGTGCATGGCTCACAAGCTGCACCTGGTGGCGCGCGACGCCCTCGGGCTGGGGAGCGAGGTGAGGGAGACCTGGTGTGAGGGGACCCACGAGACGAGAGCCCTGCTGGACAAATGCCGGGAGCTGGTGGGCCACTTCTCCCGCGGTGCCAACGCCCGGCAGCTGCGCGAGAAGCAGGAGGAGCTGGCGCTGGTGGAGCACGCCCTCCTTCAGGACGTGCCCACCCGGTGGACCTCCACCTTCGAGATGGTGATGCGCTTGGTGGAGCAGAAGGCCGTCCTGGAGGACCTGATGGCCGCGGCACCCGTCTTGCCCGGGGGTCGGGAGCTGGGCCTCAGCGCCACCGACTGGCTCGCCCTCTCCCAGATGGTGGATGTCTTGAAGCCTTTCGACGAGACCGCCAAGGTCCTCTGCGGCCCCGACGCCAGCTTGGGGCACGTCATCCCGCTCATCCACGCCCTGGACCAGGGCCTGACGTCCTGCCTGGCCGAGGGCTCCTCCCTCCTCCCGAGGAACCGGGCCTTAGTCTTGAGGCTGCAGGCGGGCATCTGGGACCAGCTGCACCCGCTCTGCTGGGACCGGGTGTACCAGCTGTCCTGCCTGTGCGACCCTCGGGTCAAGGGCTCCCTGGCCAGCAGCCTGGAGGAGCTGCAGAGGTGGAAGGCCGAGCTCTCCCTGGAGGTGCGCAAGGGGGTGGAAGCGCAAGGCGGGGATGTGCGGACGGGGATGCAGGGGCGCCGGGGGTCGGGGGAGGGGGAGGGCTGCCCCCAGGAGTCCTCCCCCCTACCGGGCTGCGCCAACCAGAGGCCCGCCAAGGTGCCCTACCTGGCCTCGGTCATCGCCTGGGCCGTGTCCAGCTCCGTGGAGGAGGAGCAGGACTCAGCGGAGGCCATGGTCAGCGACTACGTGGCCGAGCCCCTCTTGCCCCCCACGGCAGACCCCCTCTGCTACTGGGCCAGCAAGGCCGAGGTCTGGCCCCAGTTGGCCAGCGTGGCCATGGACCTGCTCTCCGTCCCTCCCACCAGCGTCCAGAGCGAGCGCGTCTTCTCGCAACTCGGCGACATTTTGAGGCCCCGTCGCTCACGCCTGGACCCGAGTGCCGTGGAGAGGTTGGCCTTCATCAGGTTCAACCTTTCGGCGTTGGGGTTCCCCTCCCCCAAACCGTAGTGCGCGCGTGCGCGCACACACCCCCCCCCACACACACACACCTTCCCAACAGTGACAACCTTTCCTCAAGCTCATCCCTGCCCCACCGCTCTCCTCGGCTCTGCTGCCAGGGGGGGGCCGAGAGGGCCCAGTATTTCTGGCCCTGCCCTGGACGTGCCAGGGAGCTCTCGTCACACCTGAGAATCTGACACGGCCCAATGTTTGCCAAACCTGCCCTGGACCTACCAGGGAGCTCCACACACTCTCTTCATGCCTGAGGGTCTGACGCGGCCCAATGTTTGCAAGACCTGCGTACCTGCCTGGTGCGCTCCGACAGAGGGTCTGATATGGCTGATTGTGCCTTGGAATACCACACTTGGGGGCCTGACAGGGAAGAGCTTGAGGAAACTCCGCTGTAATTTCCATGCTGCTAGATTCCTGAAATCACTATTTTCGAGTACATAACTTTCCAATGACAAATGGGGTTTTTTTCCTGGGGGGACCCGCTTTGGAGTGGAATAACTCGGCCACCTGAACCCCAAACCTCTCCAAATTTGGAGGGCTTAAATGGGAGCATCCAAGGGAGCGACCCACCACATTGGGGAGCCATTTTATCGTGTAACGAATCGTTTTTGTTTTGGTTCGTTTTGTTTCGGAAATGCTTTTTAAAAATTTGTTAACGACGAAGCGAAATGCTATATTTTCGTTTCGTGCCCATCTCTACTAAGGATCCTTGGTGCTTGGGTCCCTCCAACTCTCGACATGAGCCAAACTTCACCGGAAGGGAAGATGAAGAAGGGCCGAGGGCTGACTTTTGCTGAAAAGCAGCTGAAGAAGCACGGCTGGGAAAAAGGTGAGTGCATCGGACGGGGGGTTTTTGTGAATCTGTTTGGGATCCCCCCGTCCACCCCCCCCCATGGTGGATTAGGACCAGCTTCCGACCCCCACATGCAAAAGGGCAGCGGGGATCTCTCTCAGCTGTTTACAAGGATATGAAACACAAGCAGCACAATGCGCAGAGTAATAAATGAAGATAACAGTAAATACCCCATTAAGAAACGAGGCTCCGACACCAATAAACGTTAAAAAAATCAATATCAATGCTACTAGGAAGTCTTAAGAAGATGAGACCAGAGGCAGAGTTTGCAAGTTGGTCCACCATTTGAAATTTTGTCCACCAGCTTCCTTAGTGTCATGCCACCATCTTGCCACACATTAAATGCCTTTCTTTCGGTAAAATGAGGACCCAGCTTGCGGGGGGGGATGTGTAGCTTGCATTACTGTAATTAAACTGTAAACTGCCCAGAGCCTACTTGAAGTGGTATGGGGTGGTATGTAAGCAGAACACTTTTTCCCCCTTCTTTCTTTCTTTCTTTCTTTCTTTCTTTCTTTCTTTCTTCCATCCATCCATCCATCCATCCATCATTCTTTATACTCAATTTCCTTCCCCCTCTCTTTTTAGGCAAAGGTCTTGGGAAGCAGGAAAACGGGATTTCTGAGGCCATCAAGGTGAAAGTCAAGAGCGACACAGCTGGGGTAAGGAAAGCTGCGCTCCTGAACGCGCGAGGTGTCCAGAGAAGGCATCAATCTCTTCAGCCCTGACATCATCCAAGGGGTCATCACGACCAATGGTTACTGTCCTGCTGGAAAGAGACCCTTAGGAAGCAAACGTCTCTAAGAGGCGTGGAAAAAGTCCAAGCATATTTTATTCTCACCTTGCCTTGAGGACCAGAAACTTGTTTTACGTGTGTGTGTGTGTGTGCGTTGCTTACATGTCTCTAAGATGCCCTTGTTTCTCGTGTGTGTGTGTGTGTGTGCCTCCTGGTGTTTTAATGTTGTCCTTCCTCTGATGCAGGTGGGCCACCATTCAGGCGAGCAGTTCACCTTCCACTGGTGGGACCACCTCTTCAACGCCTCGGCCGCCAATCTTGCAGTGGAGGCTGGGAAGGTAAAAATGGGGTGGCGACTGGAGGCAGTGGGAGGGGCTAGATTTTGGGTATCAGTCAGTGTATTACTTAAAATATTTGACCTCAGGAAGGTTTCCTTTCCTGCTTCAGGTTTCAGGTCTGCACCACTGGGCTTTTTTTTTTTAAACATGCCAAGAAGTTTCCCCATTTGCAATGTGTGTGTGTGTGTGTTTGGGGGGGGGATGTGTATCCTGCATTACTGCAATTAAAAAACTAAACTGCCCAGAGAATACTTGAAGTGGTTTGGGGCGGGATATAAGCAGAACACTTTGCTTTGCTTTGCTTTGCTTTTTGCAAGACCAGCTAGAGGTTTCGCAACTGGGTGTGGAGAGGGAGGGGGGGGGGCAGTGGCAGCCTTCCCACCTTGCTTGGCTCTTCCCGCAGGGCCAAACCAGGGCAGACACTTTGGACGCTTGAGGTTCCCATCCTGTCCAGGACCAGACCAGCCGGGAACGGGGCCCGCTCTGGTGCAAGGCTCGCTACCAGCCATGTGGGCTAGGCCCTCGATGAGGGTGGTTCCCTCAGGTGTCTGTACTCAGTTCAGTCCCCAGAGGACGGTGGCCAATCCAGTGGCTGGTATTGGGCAGAGAACGCGCTCACGCGCACACCCCTTGACGGCCTGTTTTTCCTCTCCAGGATGGTGGAGTCCGGGTGAAAAAAGTCTCCAAGCAGGAGGGAAGAGTTACGAACAAAAAGCCCCGCCGGGCCCACGAGAACAAGGACATGCTGTATGGCTGCTTTGTGAAGGTAAAGGGCGGGCGGCATTTGCACTCGCCACCTCCACCAAAAGGATGGGTTGAAGGCGCAGGTCCAGAATCTGGGTGCATTTTTTTTGGGGGGGGGGTCTTAGGCAGCGAGAGACCAGTTTGCTTCTCCTCTTGGCTACCCCTGGTGGAGATGTCCCAGCTAAGAACCACAACAGGACCCCCATATCCACCAGGATTGGCTTCAAGCCCCCCGTGGATGCTGAAAACTGTGGTTGTGGCAGACCCTGTTTTGATAACAAATGCTGCACCTTCTGTGCTCTCTGTCTCCCTCAAGTGGCCAGTCCTGTCAACTTCACCTTGAGAATAATCTAGACTTCTGGGATTTTTTGCCTTCCTTTTCGTATTTTCACAACCATGGATAAAAGTCACCAGCGGATTAAAGGGGGGGGGGTCCTGGCCTATGTTGTGCTTCTGAGGGTTCTCCTTCGGCTCCTTGCAGGCAGCCACCCTGAAGTCGGGCGGAGAGGAGCCCTTGAAGCCCGATCCCTCTTCGGGCAGCAGTAGCGACGAGGACGAGAAGCTGGACCTGTCCACGGCAAGGAGGTGAAGGCATGGGCCACGCAGGGTGCCACGGGGCCCCTTTTGCCCAGCAGGACCACCTGGGCAGCCAGAGGAGCGTTATTCTACCCCACCCCACCCCGCTGCCGGGGCAGTGCGTGGCTCTTGTTGACGTGGTTCCCCACATCTCTTTGTCGTTCACAGGCTGACGGACGAGGAGCTGGTGCAGGCTTGCGGGGGACGGACAGCCCACAAGTGAGTGGAGAACCGGGGTCTCCCCGACGCTTCTGGACAGGAGGATGCACGGAGTCTTTTTATTGCAGTCCGGCCCGTATCCAGCGTGCAACCGAGGCGACGGTCATTTCGCCTGAAGTACACAAGACCGGCATGAGTTGCCCCCTCGTTGGGACCCTCCCTGCCCCCCCCTCAATTTGGACCCTCTGCCTTCATTCTTGTCCCTTAGTAGAGAATCCTAGGGAACCAGGTCATTCTGTAAGCAGGATCCAGCCCGTTGTTAAGAGAGGTTGGGAGGCACAATGCACGGAGAGGCTGGACTTCACGGCACTTAAGTCAGTCCAGTCGTCCTTTCTTCCTGGCTCGTGTCCTCCTAACAACCCTGTGAGGCAGGCCAGGCCAAGGGGGTGCCCCAGCTTGCTCTTGCTGTGCTTTGGGGCCGAGTGGTGCCGAGTTTGGTCTCAGATTTCCCCCCCAGTGTCGGTCTCACTTGCGGCACCAGCCCTTTCAAACTTGGTGGGAGCTTGCTGGTGACTGCCTTCAAAAAAGCACTGGAGACCGGGCTTTTTCAAGTGGCATTTGGCGACCTCTCGTTTAGTGTTGGTTTTTTGGTGCCATTTTGCTGGGTATTCCTCCTTTGTTTTTTGTTTTCTTTTCTCCATTATGTATAGTATTTGCAGGCTGTGATCTGCTTTTACTATTGTTGTTAACCACCTGGAGTTCCTTTGGGAAGACAGGTGGTGTAAAAATCCATAAATAAATGAAATAAATAAATAAACTCCAGCTCTTGTCAGAGGCACGGGGGTGGGGGTGGGGGTGGGGGAGTGGGTGTTATCTGAAACCCCAACTGTTGGCTCTGCAGCCAGAGACCTCAACCCCCCCCCCCCGAGCTATTAAGCAGTTCATAAGATTTCTCATAGAATGGCTGAGGTCATAATAAGGAGGCATAGAGGAGATTTGAACACCCAACCCAAGCCTGAAACCCAGCTTTTTGCTTCTTTCTGACCACTTTTTCTCCTCTGTGCTTTCTCCAGGGGGGCTCGGCACGGCCTCACCATGAGCGCCAAATTGGCCCGGCTGGAAGAGCAGGAGAAGGCGTTCCTAGCTGCCCACCCCCAGGAGCCAAAACCGAAGCCGGCAGACAGTGGCAGTGGCGGCGGCAGCAGAGGCACGGGCGGCCTCCCTCGGGAGCAGCAGGTGGCCAAGAGGAGACCAGTTGACCCCACGAGCAACATGGCCCTGGGAGAGGAGGAAGGCGCTCCAGGGGATCCCGGGGAGAAAGGGAAGAAGAAGAAGAAGAAGAGGAAGAGGAAGTGGCAAGAGGAGGAAGGAGGGTCCGAAGCAGAAGCCGCAGGGCAGCAGGAGTAGGGGAGGTGGGCGGAGGGGCCAGGCCGCAGCCAGAGGGCCGAACGGAAAACGGAGTGACAAGTTTGTCTGCTGGAAGGTCTTGTCCGTTTTCCAGACGCAGTTCCGGCTGGACCTGGCCTGAGCGAGGGGCAGAGCTGTTTGGAAGGGACATATGTACTCCTGACCACATCTGGATTGTGGCTCATGGCCCGCCTTTCCCCCACCTCTTTAAAGTCAAACTTATGTGCCCGGGAAGGGAATTAAGAACCGAAATGGGCTTCAATAAAGGAGTGTCAAACCAAGAGACGGTAGGTGTATGGATTTGTTTTCGCTGAGCCCCAGTGGCACTGAGGCAGACGCTCCTTAAAATATAAAATGCAGAGAGTCAAATGACCGGAGGCACCCCAGGGAGTGCCAAAGCAGTCTCTGAGACAGCAGGCCGGCAGTGGTGTGTGTGTGTGGGGGGGGTGCCTTTGCACTCTTGGGACTAGAGATGGGCACGAAACAGAAAAATTGTGTTTCGGCTTTTCGTTTGTCGTTGAGAGGTCTGTTTAGGTTCGTTTCCGTTTGTCGGGGATTTTTTGGAAAAATTTCGTTCTCGTTTTTCGTTTCTACCCGCTTTTTGCGCGATTTTTAAAGCATTTCCGTGCGCAGGCATCCCCCAACGCCCCAGACCAGAGGGAAAACACTTAAAAAATGGATGCTGGCAGAGACACAGTATAGACTAGGTATGCAGGGAAGCTGCAAAGGCAGCGGCGGGCGTTGCCCCGGGTGCAAGGCAGCCGCAGAGTGACTGTACTGTGGGGCAAGGGAGGGTACTCACCGAGAGGTACGCAGCACGCACGCACACAGGGAGGCTGCACGACTGAAGTTAGAGTCGCAGCAGAGACAGCAATCCCACCCTAACTCCCACCAGAGACTGCAAGGAGGACAGGGGCTGCCAGAGTTTTTTATGCCCTCTGTGGCTGCCAGACCTGCCTGCCCAGTCTGCAACCTGGGCATGCTATTGGTTGAACATGATCCCATCACATGGCTTGCCTCCATTTTGTGGCTGGTGGCGACATCCATTTTAAAGGGAAAAGAAAAATACATCGCGATGGGAGAAGACAAAAACAAACGCTTTAAGGACCCCAACCCCCCTGGTAGGTATTATCAGACAATATAAATAATTATCACTGCATTTTAATGGCTGTCCAGGGCGTTTTTTAACATTTAAAACAGCTCATTTCATTGCGCGTCGCCATTAACAGAAACGAAACAACAACCACAATTTTCATGGTTCTGTTTGTTTCATTGCATTTTCAGCACAATTTTCGTTTGTTGTTTCGTTACGTAACGGAAATGACAAACGGTAACGGAAACGAAAATTTCACCGCTCCGTGCCCATGTCTACTTGGGACACATATAAGAACGGGCGTGGTGCCCCCGTTCAGGCATCTGTGCTGCTTTGGCACTTTGGGCCCACGGCTGTTCCGTGGTACCGCAGCTTCCCAGACCCACCTCCTCCAGCCGCTGCCCAAGATCCCCGACAAGGAGCTGTTAGAACGTTCTAGAAATAAAAGACACACCCGAGGCAGATGAAGTTGTCGTGGAAAATCCCTTCTATATTAACCCAAACATCAATACAAAGGAAGAAGCCTCTGTGGCATCAAGTTAACTCGGAAACCAAGGTTGAAACAAGGAGACACCCTGGAGGTCTCTGTTGGGAGTTTGGTTGAAGCTGTTTGGCCTTTTCCCCCTCCGTGTTGGCCCTGGAGGTCAAGTACAACTGAGGAAGGGGAGTTGGTGGGGCTTCTCACGCCTCCCCCCACCCCTAAGAGCCAAGCGGCCCATCAGGAATATTGGTTCCTCAGGGCCTCAACTCGCAGCATGAGATGGGCATGAACCACTGGTCCATGGTTCGTGCTGGTTCGTTTAGTGGCCAAGCAGGGGGTTGGCGCTTCCTGGTGCTGCCTCCTTCTGTGGACACCCACTCAGAGGCACGATCGCTGAGTAGGTGCCCAACAGAGGAGGCAGTGCTGAACCCCTTCTTCAGCCGATCAACCGGCACGAACCGCCGAAGCCTGGCTTCGTGCCCATCTCGACTCACGACGCCAGGTACGGAACCTCCCTCCCTTCCGCCCAGCAGGCTTGGCTTCTCTTCCGCCTCAACCGCCCTCCCGTCACGCAGAGCCCAGGGTTTAGGAGAGCCTCAGGACGCAATCCGTCTCTGGGTACAGGGGCAGGTTCAGGGCGTATTTCTCCTGCAGCGCCATGGGCACAAACCGGCCCCCCAGGAAATGGTAGCGGCCGGCAAACCGCTTGGCTGCCATCTTGGGGGCCGTGAGGGAGATCAGCATATCCGGCTGCAGCCCGTCGGCATTTCCTTTCTCTACGTCCCAGCCTGAGAACACAAACAAGAAAGGAGACGCAGCCTGAGGGAAGAGCTGGCCGAACGGTACCCCCCCCCCTCCATGTTGTCCCCGGAGGCCTTTGCCTTCTCTACTTCCCGAAATATCAACGCTCCTTGTTTTGAACTCCCATTTCCATTATCCCCTGGATTGGGAGGCGCTGGGAGTCATAGTCCAAAAAGACAGAATCCTTCAAGCCCCAGCCGTGTTTGCTGGCACCTACCCCAGTAAGGGTCAATTAGGCACAATTTCGGATTTCACAAGGCGGGTGACCTGGCAGGGGGCAAGGTTTGGGTCCCCTCTGAGGCCCAAACGGAAGTGAGGAGACGAGCCAGGAGCAAACCCTTTGAACCACAGTTTTTATTTGGCCCCCAACCCTCCCTCCCTCCCTCCCTCCCTCCCTCTTTGAAGCCAGGTGCCCGGCTGGCAAGGGCACCACCCACGCCTACCCGAGGGTATGTCGATGCTGGCTATGGGGACCGTGACTTTCTCCAGCGTGCTCAGGATGGACCCGAAGGGCTCCCGCACCGCCCCTTGGAAGCTGAACCCGAAGATGGCGTCCACCACCAGGCCGTAGACCTCGTCGATCAGCTCCGCCTGCCGAGAAAGCAAGAGGCGGCTTGAAGGGAAGGGAAATGTGGCCCGCGAGACACAGCCCGCCTCACGGGGGTGGGGGTTTCCCAGTTGTAAGTTGCCGGCTGTGAAGATATTGAATAGCACCAGACCCAGAACAGAATCCTGGGGCACCCCACTGGTCACGTCTCCAAGCTGATGAGAGGCCCATTTCAGACGATTTCTGAAGAGAAACCTCAACAATTGAGGTGAAGATATTTGCCCACAGGTTATTTCCAGAAAGCTCCAAGCGGTTCATGGCCAACAGGGAACCTCTATCACCATTTGTCTCCGTAACGGCCTCAACCCCTATAAGTAATAAAATCTCCACCCCTGGCTTCCTGCTTCTGCGGACTTAATCTCGTGGCTCCTGCCAGGACACAGGAGAGACTGTGCGTTTTTTATTTCCGTACCCTCATCTGACAACCAGAAAAGCATCCAGACAGCCCACATACCTCTGAAGGGAACTCAGAAAGGAACGGGATGTCCATTTTCTCGCACTGGGTTGTTAAACCTTCAAAAAGGGGCTTCTTTGGGCGCTTCGGGTAATACAGTGTCGGCTCATAGCCCTGAAAATAAATAAATAAATAAATAAATAAATAGCAATGCATCATTATTAGATGCAAAACATGGCTTTTCGGCTTGGCCTCAAGAAGTTATTAATCTGGGATCACTTTTGGAATTGTTCTGCATGGCTAAATGCTCTGTTTTGGCCTTGTGTTTTTCCCCTGTTATTGGAGCCTCAGAATTTTTAAGACAGGTTTGATAGCTAGACTGACAGAGAGACAGACAGACAGAAAAGAAAGAAAGAAAGAAAGAAAGAAAGAAAGAAAGAAAGAAAGAAA
>JAHTLZ010000014.1:222264-234541 GCA_023846285.1 Phrynocephalus versicolor
CCGGGCTGGCCGCCCCCGCCCCCCCCCCCCAAAAAAAGCCCAGCACTGGAGCCCCGCGACCCGGCAGGGCGAGGGAAGGGGGCCGGAGCGGGTGCTCCGCCGTGGGGCTTGTTCCAGTTTGCCAGCATCCTTCGGGAAGCCCGGCATCCAGAACTGGTCACAGGTTTCCAGAGGAGGCCTCATCAGTGCGGAAGAGGGGAGCTAGCACCCCGCAGGATGTGGAGACTGGACTTCTATGAATGCCGCCTTTTTTGCAGCCACATCGCGCTGTTGGCTCGTCTTCGGTGGAAAATGCAAGGCGCTCGCAAGAGGAGGAGGAGGCACCCGACAGCCCCCCAGTCCGTGGTGACCTCTTGGCTCCCAGGAAATGGGCCTTCTGGATACAGCAGCAGCGCCTCCTACACCAGTCTTTCCTCCTCGCCTGAACAGACCATCTCCTCAGGTTTCAAATACAGCACCAGCAGCAGTAGTTCTGGGGAGGAGTCGAGTTTATCCCTCTCCAGGCTCAGCAGCGGTGGCCCCTCTCCTGCTTCCCTGGTGGTGCTGAGCTCCCAGGAGCAGGGCATGCCTTCCGTCTTTGTTGAGTACGGCAGCTCCCCGTTTGAGTCTCTGTCGGGTTTCGAAAGTGGACCTTACGGGCAGATCCCGGGGCCCCATCTCCCTCTCTGACTCAGAGCTCAGGAACTGAAGGACGGAGGGTATCCTCTGGGCATCCAAGTCCCGGTGGGCTTGGAAACCGGGATGCTCGCTTGCCACTCAGCTCCCCAGACCCTGCAAGAGCAGGGGGTCCTCAGGAAGAGTCCCTTCTCCCCCCGAGGTCCCTGGTAAGGTCAGCCAAACGGGGACCTTCAAAACGCTCTGGGGGGCGGGGAGCCCCAGGAAGATACGGACCGAGGGGCCCCAGAGGCTGAAAGCGATTCTGGGCTTCCCCTCAGGTGGGTGGTTTATGCCCCCCAAATAAGGCTGAAGGATCTCCGAGGGGAGTGCAGTTGCTGGAGAGGCCCCAAGAAGGCCCTATAAAACCACAGAAGTCACCCTGCAACCCCCCCCCCTCCAGAAGCCCCTGGGCTCAAGCAGCCCAGAGCTGGAGGCTGTTAAAAATATTTTCCCCACTACTGGTCCCATCCACCGCACCAGCTGAAAAGTTCCAATGTTGATCATATGGAGAAAAAAAATTGCTTCTAAAAGTTCTCTGTACAGTCAGACTTTTTTTGAGGGGGGGGGCTGGTTAACACTGCCCAGCGGTGTCTCCCTGCTCGACAGGGTGGTGGCATTTTCACAGCATTTTCATAGGAAACGGGCTTCAAGCATCAAATCTCAGAGAAAGAATGTTTTTTCCCCTCTGCATGAATGGGTTGCTATTTACTTATTTGTTTTATTTAGGACAATTAAAGTGTTTTCCCCTCCCCTTTATTATTCTGCTAGATTTCCACATTACACCTGCACATTTTGGTCACACCCCGTTGAAAAGACTGCGAGCCTCAGGCCTTAAAATGAGAGTCGTGTCTAAAAAGAAGCAACAGGAGGGAGAGGTTTTTGAAAAGGAAAAGGAAAGAGCGGGCACAGAGGTGGAAGGGAAGAAGGGAAAGATCCAACCATGGAGCCGTTCCTGTTTCAGTGAATGGTAGGATCATACCTTGGAAAGGGGACTCCAAGGTCATCTAGGCTGACCCGAAGCTGGTGAGGATAACATACAGCTGAAGCAGCCTCGGCCCTCTGTTCATGCTTCAACACCTCAAGCAAAAAGAGCATCCAGATGGTTTCCGTGGGTGGATTATTTCCCTGGTAACTCCAGATTAAAATCTAACATCTTGGCCGAGCAAAGAGCCCTCCCCCTTGATGGCAAAACTACTGATCTGTCCATTCTGCGGTTCTTTTTCTGTCCATGTGAATTAAAACCACATGGTGATCTCTGAGCACTTACAGAGCGCCATTTTCCTTTTAATCTACCCAGGTTTGCAAACGGCTTCTTTATGGTGTTTTACGTAAGGTGTGCAGCTGTCTGCTTAAATAAAGCCCTGCTCAAATTCAGTTTAAGCTCCCCGCCTCCACCTGTTGATACTGTTGATTCACCACCATCCTGGTGGTGTGTCATGAAGACACTACTTTCACCCCCTCCCCCCCTCCCCTCCCATGGAGTCCCCAGTAGGTTCACAGCATGTTTTTTGAAAGGATGAAGACAACACCTAATTTTGCCTCTACTGCTCTATGCAGTTTTTATGCCGGCTTTGTGTGCACACGGCTGGTCGCTTTTATCTGGAATTGGTTTCTCCTTGTTTTCAGTGAGGGGTCAGCAGCTGCTCCCCCCCTCCCCAACAGGCGCTTATGTGGAGTTGGAGAATTTGCAGGCTGCCCGGCAAAGAGTCTGCATTCCTTGGTGGTCGCAGGGTCACATCAGGGCACACACGATGGACCTCAGCCTCTCCTTCCATCCTGGTTGGTGGGGCTCCAGATGCCGGCTGGGGAAGCGAGCTGGGGACACTCCACCCCTAAGAAAGGAACAGAGGAGAGACGGGAAGGGTTTGGTGCTGGACTCTCCCCGTGGCTGGCAGCATGAGAGGTGTGAGCCCTGGGAGGAGCCGTTGAGAGAGCCCCCCCCCATGCCATTCCTGCGTTCCTGCTTGTGTCTGTGTTGGGGTTCTCACCCTTGCAGAGAATTCTGAGTCCCTCCCCAAACTACAAATCCCACAACCTCTGAGATGGAGGCACCATGGCAAGTGGGATCAAACCAATACCATCATGCAGTGTAGATCCCTGCTTTTCCTGTGAACCTGTCTGGGTTCATCTGGACCTAGTCAACCAGGCCAGCTGTTCCCGCCCGACTTTTCCTGCCCAGCTTCGTTCTTCCTGCCTGTGTTCCAAGGGCCTGATCTCTCCGGTCCCCCAAGATTGTGAGAAGATACCCACCCACCGACCCACAGGGGGCCCTTCCATCGAATCGGGTAGATCAACATACCTCTGCAAGGCCCCTGTTCTCAGCTGGAGAGCGCTACACGCCTGCTGGCCTAGTGGAGAAAAAACGCCCAGATGACGACAGATTTATGGGTCTGGACCGAGGAGAAAGGGGGTGCTGTGCACTCTGACCAAAGGGGTGGCCGCTGACCAGCACAGTCCAAAGCCAGGGTGCCAAAACACAGCAACGTAAGGGATGTTTTCCATCTCTGAGCAGGGCCAAGAGCAGCCACCTTTTAAAGAAAAAGCAATTCCTGGCCTGGCACGTTCCCTCCAGAGACATAGTTCCTTCAAAGTGCCATGCCCGAGCGACCAGCCGTGTGCACACAAAGCCGGCGTTGACTTCCCAAGGCCCAGCTGCCAAACCAAAAGGGAGTGAAGGCAGGACAGGAGGAATAAGGCCAGTCGTCAGTTTGGTCCTGCTCAGGAGAAGCCCCCCCCCCATCAACCCCTGATCTACTTACATCTTGGTGCATGGCAGGACATCCCGCCCTGGAAGCCGCCGGGGTGCAAGGGAAAGGCGTTGAGGTGACTGGGGGGGGGGAGAGAAAGAAATGGCAAAGGAGAGCACTGAACGCTGAGGAAAACCAGGAAACCTGAGCGCCGAACCTTAAAACAGGAGAAAGTGGTCCTTTCTCCTCCAAGGGATGCCCGTCTTGCCTGAACAGGCCCTTCACGTTCATTACCCTCTCCCCATGGGGCGTGTGGGTGTGTTTGTGTGTGGTGCAAACCCTTTTTAATCCAGCGCAAACACCTTGAGACCTAAATGGAAACATACTTTTTTCTCTCATGGGATATAAAAGATCCAACTTGCAAACTCTTTTATTTTCCTAAAGCTCAGGTATTGTTATTGATTATTTTATTTTAGAGTATTTTTACCCCACCTTTCTCCTCAGAAAAGGATCCAAGGCAGCTTACAGTAGTGAAATCTTCAAGGAATTGAGAGGGGTGGCTTGTAGACACAGGGCCTTCTCGGCAGCTGCCCCCAAGCTGTGGAATGCCCTCCCAAGTGAGATCCGCCTGGCACCAACATTGATGACATTTCGGCGCCAGGTAAAACCTTCCTGTTCCAGAAGTTTTTTAATTGATACAATATAGATTGTGGGTCCTCGGATGGCAATTTTAGTGTAAAGTTTTTATTATTGTTTTAATTATTTATTGATACTTGATGTTTTAACTGTTTTAATTCTGTTGATTGTAAGCTGCCCAGAGACCTTTGGGTAGTGGGCGGCATATAAGTTGTAAAAATAAATAAATAAATAAATAAATAAATAAATAAATAAATAAATAAATAAATAAATAAATAAATAAGTATTGAGAACAGGGAATGGAGGGATATCTTCCAGCAGTAAAACACAGCATTACATTAAAGCTACAAGAGAAAGCGAGCAGTTAAAAGGAGAGTAAAATTCCATGTGAAGTCACAAGTGGTGGAAACTAACATTGAAAATGTATAGTGTCAATGTAATCGCACAAGGTTATAAGTGGCTATAAACACAAAGTCTATGTGTTAAGAACATAAGAAGAGCCCTACTGGATCAGGCCAAAGGCCCATCTAGTCCAGCTTCCTGTATCTCACAGTGGCCCCAGCAGATGCGTTTGGGAGAGCATGAGACTAGATATCTGTTTCCTGATACCACTCCCTTGCACCTGGCCCTTGAAGTACCCTGGTTTCTCCATCATGGTTTGTCACCTGGGATGGACTTTTCCTCCAGGAATCTGTCCAATCCCCTTTTGAAGGCGTCCAGGCCAGATGCCATCACCACATCCTGTGGCAGGGAGTTCCATAGCCTAACAACGCGCTGGGTGAAACAAATATTTTCTTTTGTCTGTTCTCACTTTCCCAGCCCTCAATTTGAGTGTATGTCCCTTAGTTCTGTTGTTTTGTGAGAGGGAGAAGAGTGTCCCTCTATCCACTTTGCTCATGCCCTGCATTCTTTCCCAGACTAAACAGGCCCCAATGTTTTAGCCTTTCCTCATAAGGGAAGTGCCCCAGCACATGGAAGACACATCATTCAGGGGAAGCTGCCGATACATCCCTTGTGCCGGAGGCCCTCTGGGCCGGCGCCTGTTTCCGAGCTCACCTGTTCTCCTGGGCCTGCTTGTGTGAATCTGGGAACGCCGAAGGACCCTCGGGACCTTCCGGGCTCTCTCCAAGCAGGGCCGCACGACCGTTGGGGACCTCACGTGCCCCACTCTGAGCTGCCGGAAGAGCAGGAGGTCATGAGTAAGGGGGGGGGGCCTTCTCCGAGACACAGCTGCTGACCCAATTGTCTCCTTTTGAGGAGGGTTTGGACCAGGGTCTTCCTGTCTGCCTACGTCCGGTGTTCAGCCTCTTCCAGGGAAAGAGGGCTCTTTCGTTGGCCAGAGATAGAGGAAGAGATGAATCGGCTCCGCATCCATCCAGATTCAGAAGAGAAAGGTTAGAGCCGGGACTCCCACCCCACCCCACCTCCCAAAAAAGTAACTCTTTTGAAGATCTGGATTTGCAGGAGGTTAATCGTGGCTATGAGAGGCTCGACCTCCTCCTCTCACCATCTTTGGAGACACAGCAAGAGCTGAAACTCAGGTTTGTCGTCCTCGGCATCACAGCAAACCACGGTTGGCCCAAAACGTGGTTTGCAATCTTCCCCGTTTCTTTGCCGTGGTCTTGGTTCAGTTTTGGTTTGAATCACGGTTTGGCCACGTCAGGCCAGTCGAAAGAGAAAGGAGGGGTGAAAGCCCACGGAATGACTTACCTGGGGCTCCGTGGTACTTTGGTTTCAGGCTGGTTATTGAGGGGGCCACACCCTCCCTCCACGCCAGTGCCACGTGGCTCGTTGATGACACCGGTGCGGATCGTTGTGTGGGGTGAACGTGGTGGTCTTCTGGTCCCACAGACCTAAGGTAAGGGGCAAAAGAACGAAATCCAGGCTCCCGGCTAGTTCATCCAGGCCCTTGAAAGCCTGTGTGTGGCAGATAAAACCCACTGGGTTTGTTTTGGAGGTTGCCAATGATTGGAAAATGATTTTTAACAGGAGTTTGTTCTCGTGACTTATTACGGAGTGGGAAAAGAAAGCTCGTTGTGGTCCTCGTTTGCGTGTTGTTTTCCCACAACTTTTTTCTCGCAGTCAAGAAAGAAGGAAAGCAATTGAGAAAGAGAAACGAGAATCCCAGCCGTGGTGGAAACTGCAAGGCAGGGTCGCGGGTGCCTTTCTCTTACTCACGAGTTGCTCCCTCGGCCGGCCCCAGGAGGGTCGCGGTCCTCCCTGCGATGCAGCGACACGGCGAACCGGACTTGGCTTGCAGGTTGGGACCCGGGAAGGTGCCTCTGAGGAGAGAAGCGGAGAGGGGGGTGGGCTGGGGTGGGATGTCCTCAGAGGCATCTGTGCTGGTCCTTCAGAAACACAGCAGCACACCCAATGTGCGGACGGAGGTCTCCCACCTCTGGGCAGGGCCATAAGTGTGAAAACTCGCTGGGCAGCTCGCAGCCCTATAAAGCCACAATTGCACACCACACCGTGCAAAACCACCACAGACGATCAAGGCAACCAGCCCCAGTTCCCTGCAGAAACGATAAAAGAACTGGTCGCTTACTTGTAAACGTAGTTCTTTGACTGTCCTCCGTGAAGCCACCAAACTGGGTCCTCGAGCGCGACGTGCGAAAGACTTCTAAGCAAGGAATCACATCCATTCGTCTCCACCCCACAGCGCATGCTCCCGAGCATTCCCGCCCAGCACCTCAGTTCCCTCTAGACGCCGCACCACTAAGGAATAGCTGTGAGACGTGAGAAGAGGGGAGGCGTGTGGGTTTGTGTGGCTTCATGGAGGACACTCAAAGAACTATGTTTACAGGTAAGCAACCAGTTCTTCTTCATCGTGTCCTCCGTGAACCCACACAACTGGGTGAGGACCAAGCAGCCTTACCGGAGGAGGGAGTCACGGCAACACATGAGAGAGGACCGCCTTTCCAAAGGATGCCGAAGACTTGGCCCGTGTATCTAAGCGGTAGTGCTTGAGAAATGTAGATGGCTGCGACCAAGTGGCAGCCTTGCAGATCTCATCAAGGAAAACACCCTTGAGGAAAGCCGCAGAGGAGGCCATAGACCGGGTGGAATGTGCCCTGACCGGCATAGGCAACAGGCGTTTGAGGAGTTGGTAGCACAAAGTAATTGTGGTAACAACAATCCACTTGGAAAAACCCTGTGGAGTAACAGACGATCCTTTAAACTTGGGGTCATAGGAGATAAACAAGCGGGGAGAGGAGCGAAGGTCAGCAGTCCTAGAGAGGTAGAATGATAAGGTTCTACGAACATCCAAGGAGTGAAGCTCTCTCTCTCCACCAAGGAGGAAGGAGAGGGAAAAAATGTTGGGAAGACAATAGGTTGTGAGAGATGAAAGGAAGAGACAACCTTCGGGAGAAACAAAAGGTCCAAATGAGCGATCACCTTGTCCTGAAAAAACTGGAGAAACGGCGGGTCGTGGCGGAGGGCACACAATTCACTAGCCCTACGAGCAAAGGTAATGGCAACAAGGGAATCCAGTCTTCAGTGTCAACAAAGGAAGCGAGGTAGTTGCCAAGGGCTCAAACGGAGGCCTGGCCAAGGCCTTTAGAACGACCTGCAGGGACCACTGAAGAGGCCCAGGACGGCGATCAGGAAAGGTAATCTTCAGGCCTCGAAGAAACAGTTTTAATCTCGGGTGCCTGAAGAAAGCCGAGACAGGTGAGTCCAAGGGCTGATGGGCAACAACAGCCGAGAGGAACACCCTAATGGAGGGCATGGAGAAGCCGGCCTGCTTCAACTGAAGTAGGAATCGCAGGACTACAGTCGGTGGAGGATTGAGGTGAGGAAACGAATGGCTGGCAGTGAAGGCGCAAAAACGTTCCCATTTGAGAGAGTACGTTCTGCGAGTAGCCGTTTTCGGGCTGCCACACAGATCTCGGAAATTAGAGGCAAATCCTCCAAGCCGTGAGACTGAGGTGGGAAAGCTCCGGGTGGAGGACTCGACCGCCATCCCTGGATAGAAGAGTCGCAAACAGCGGAAGGGTGAAGTGGTCTGATGCCATGCGGAGCAGGGTGGCAAACCAAGGTTGACGCGGCCACCAAGGAGTGATTAGGATTGCATTGGCTTTGTCTTGGCGGAGTTTTGACTACAACCCGGTGGAGAAGGGGAATAGGCGGGAACGCATAGAGGATATGTCGGGACCACCGGAACATGAAGGCATCTCCCAGTGATCTGATGCCCACCCGTGCCCGAGAACAAAATGGAGGACATTTGGCGTTCATCGCCGAGGCAAACAGGTCCACGGTGAGATGACCCCATCTCGTCGCTAGGAGACGAAATACGGAACAATGGAATTTCCATTCGTGGCAGGTGACTGATGACCTGCTGAGGCTGTCCGCCAATTGATTGTCCTCCCCAGAGGGGTGGATGGCCATGGGGGTAACCTGGTGAACCACGCACCAGTCCCAAAGGTCCACAGTGAGGCACAGAAGGGCAAGGGAATGAGTGCCTCCCTGCTTGTTCAGGTAGTACGTATATAGCCGTAGTATTGTCCATGGCCACAAGTACTACCTGATCCCAGATCAAAGGAAGGAAAGCTTTGAACGCTAAAAAGATGGCCAGTAGCTCCAGTTTGTTGATGTGTCTGGTAGAGTCTGCAGGGGACCAGAGGCCCTGAATCCGGTGAACCCCACAAAATGTGCCCCAACCCAGGAGGCTGGCATCTGAAGTGATCTGGATGGTAGGCGAAGGCAGACGAAAGGGCCGGCCAGCCAGGAGGTTGGAGACATCCATCCACCAACGGCAGCGGAGCCATACGTGGTGGGAAACAAAAATAGGCTTGGAGGCTGGGTCCACCTCCGGGCTGAACTGGGAAAGTAGGCAGACTTGGAGATGCCGGAGACGCAGACGAGCAAAGGGAACGACTGAGGTAGTGGAGGCCATCAAACCCAAGATGCGCTGTATCAGATGGGCGGATACGTAGCAGTCCGGGCGAAGAGTGCCTAAAAGATGTTGAATGTCGGCAACTCTGGAGGCCGGTGGGAAGGCCTTTCGACCACAAGAGTCCAGAATCGCGCCGATGTATTCTATTCGACGCGTGGGAGTGAGTTTGGATTTGTCGTAATTGACTTGAAGGCCCAACTCCCGCAGAAGTTGAAGGGTGATGCGTAAGTGGTCCAAGGCCTGGTTGTAGGAACTTGCGACCAGGAGCCAATCGTCGATATAAGGGAAGATAATAATACCTTGCGTGTGCAGAAAGGCAGCGACTGGAGCCATGCACTTTGTAAATACGCGCGGGGGGGTGTAGCCAGGCCTGAGATGGCGAATTTGAGGAGGCGACGATGTGACTGGTGGATGAAAATATGGAAAAACGCATCCTTCAGGTCTGTCACCATAAACCAATCTCCTCCTTGCAGCAGGGGAAGGATGGTTTCCAGTGTGACCATCTTGAATTTTTTGGTTTGAATGAACAAGTTGACAGATTGGAGATTGAGAATAGGACGAAGGCCTCCATCCTTTTTTGGGACAGTGAAGTAAGTTGAATAGTGGCCAAGTGGGATGTCCTGTGGGTCGACTGGGCAGATGGCATCTTTCTGTAGAAGGGAGAAGACCTCTTCCCACAAAGCTGGAGATGGAGGGGTCGAAACAAAATGGCCCATAGGAGGAAGGGAGGTGAATTCAATTAGGTAGCCCCTGGAGATAATTGAAAGCACCCACTTGTCTGAGGTGATTCGGCGCCAAGCGGGTAAGTAGCGGGCTAGCCTGGGAAGGTCAGAAGCCCTTGTGAGCCCTCCTATCCTGATGACGGGAGGAGGCCCGATACTTGGGTTTGGGCTGCTTGTCCTTGGAGGGGAAAGAGGCAGCAGGCGTGGAGGGCTGGTCCCTGGGCTGCTGTCTGGAGGAGTAGGATTGAGTGTAAGATTTTCTTCAGGAGGACCGAAAGGGCCGGTTGTGTTTAGGCGGTACAAGGTTGAGCTTGGCAGTGTTCTGGCTCTTGTGCTGCTCGTTCATAATTTCATCAGTCTTTGCGTGGAACAGACCATCTCCCTCAAGGGGGAGGGAACCAATCTTGTTTTTAGACTCCTCAGAGAGGCCTGTCGACCTCAGCCAGGCATGTCATCTGAAAGCGATCGCAAAACCCATGGCCTTGCTGGCGGAATCCGAAGCATGACGGCCAGACCTCATCTGTTGGGCAGCCACTGCAAGGCCCACATCAATCACCGAAGAGGCCGCAACCTTAGATGCATCCGGCAAGGAGTCCAGCAAGGGTTTAAGTCTGTTGAAGAGGGCCCGCTGATAGGTGCCCATGGCCGCTTGCTGGTTGGCAATCTTAAAGTATAAAGCAGCTGTGGAATAAAGCTGCCTAGCCATAGAGTCAATCTTTCTCCCCTCTTTGGAGGGTGGTATGGGCACTTGAGACGAATTTGGGAGGCTGACACCACCACTGAATTGGGTTGGGGGTGCTTAACCAAAAGGGGGCACCCTCATCGAAAACTCTGTAAAAACCCTCAAGCTTCCTAGATCTGGAGGACGATGGAATCTTCTTGAAACAGTTCATGGCCATATCCAAAATCGAAGGCAGTACTCCAAGATATATAGGAGAAGTCGAATCCGACGAAATCTGATCAAACAGATGATCAGAGTACTGCGGTTTGGGATGGTGGTGTGTGGGAATATTAAGAGTGGATGCCAATCTAGAGATGAACTCGGAATAGTTGCCGATGGAATCAGCTGACGATGGAGGGCTTTCCCCAGCCACATCGGAATCAGGAGTGGCAGCACCTCGCCTATCCGAATCGTCGTCGTCGTCTGAATCGGAGGGATCAGAAGAGGAGGGGTCTGAACCCGACGGAGAGGGCAGGTTCGCTGCGGACTGGTGGCCCTCAGCAGTGTCTCTAGAGTGTTTTCTATGACGGGACTTGATGGTGTCGAGAGCCATCGACGTGGAGGGCGTCCTCGAACCTGACGCAGCATCACGGTTGTACCATTGGAGAGGGGGCGGCCAGAACGGACCCGACGTATATGGTACCGGGGGAAACCCAGGGTATGGTGGGTAGCCCTGCATCGGATGCGAGAAGAAGGATGACAGTCCCGGCAGCCATGCCCAAGGGTTGAAGAACGGCATCGAGGTGGACGGTCATCAATGACGGGACGGATCCTTCAGTAGGGGAGCGTTGGTATCGTGACGACTCCTTTTGGAGGCGGGCGGAGGAGACACATCGCCCAAATGCCTCTTTGCGTGCTTCCAGGCAGACAGCTCCGGATGGGCACCGATGTCCGGAACCAGTGGCAAAGGCGGCACAGAGCCTTGCCAGTACGGTCCGGGGAAACTGGAGAAGACAGCCTGAGATGGAGGCAAAGGCCTAGCTAGTTGGGCTGCCGCTGCAGAACTAGACATTGGAGCACTGGCAAATAAAGCCGCAACCTCCGATCGTTGGTTCAGATGGGACACCACGGACGCCGACTCCGAAGAGCCAACGGAGGCCACTGGGGAAAGACTCCAACGGTTCGGGGAAAGTGCCGTCGATACGGAGTGGTGGGTACGGGTCGGCGAAGGGGATTTTTCCTGCCTTTTTTTAAGGTACCGAAGCGTCTGCCGAAGAGGATTATTTAGACTTAGCTTGAGAAGGCTTCGATGCAGACTTCTCTGGGAGCTCAGTGATGTTTTGCGAGGCGGTCTCGTACGCCATTTGCGGCTGCAGCAATTTCTCCAAGAGAAAGGGATTCAGCCGCTGTCTTCTGCTCTTTCAGGCCTGCGAGCTGAGGTTTTTACAATGCGAGCAGGAGCCGGGGGGGGGGGGGAAGGGGTGTCCCCCAAACAATAAAGACACTGGGAGTGACCGTCGGTGAGGGGAATCCCACCCCCGCGCACCAAACACACTTTTAAAGGGGGCCATAAAAGATGGAAAATTTCCAGAAAAAGTTAGGAAAAAAGTGGAGAGACCAACGGAGAAAGATCTTTCCGAACCTTCTAAGGCGGCAGTTAGAGGGAACTGAGGTGCTGGGCGGGAATGCTCAGGAGCATGCGCTGTGGGGTGGAGACGAATGGATGTGATTCCTTGCTTAGAAGTCTTTCGCACGTCGCGCTCGAGAACCCAGTGGTGTGGCTTCACGAGGACACGATGAAGAACCTGTATCGAAACACAACTAGGCGAATCTGGGGAAAAACCCTGAACATCTCCAGTCAAGACCTAAAAGACGAGGAATCGTCAGCTTCATATACAGTTCCTTTTAAATTCCTTTCCCTTTGGGGCCATCTATTTCTATATATATGGTACAGGACAGAGAATTTTGGGGAAGTCTGACTGTACAGAGAACGTTTAGAAGCAGTATTTTTTTT